>JBAMAX010004737.1:0-168179 GCA_037043745.1 Chymomyza amoena | reverse complement strand
TCTGTACAATTAATTTCTTCAACAAAGAGTGCAAATATTTGCTTCATGTAATGCTTACTTTAACTATAAATATCAAACAAATTTATTCCGTACAAATATTTGAGCAAATAATTTTCTCAACAAAGAGAGCAAATAGTTGCTTTATTTAAAATACAAATACAAAGTTTGTGTAGATGCGAAATCCGGTATACATCCCATATTGGAGCTAAAGTTTAAAAATCGCATTCCGAATACTAAATGAGTTCAATGCAATATTATATCTTATAAGATCCTTTTGTAAGTATACTACGAGAGGCCAATGCCATAAGCAAAGTCACTTGGATCCCATCCCATAGCTGCTGGAAAGAATCCAAGAACTCCAAATAAGCGCCCACCATTTATTAATACAATAAATTTTTGAGACCTTCAGAAAAGATTAAATAATATACTCCGGACTTCTCCTTTTGTTTTGGCAGGTTTTGGATATGGTGATCCCCATATGTTTCTTGGAATATTTTTGTGAAGAAAGTCATCCATAAGATCTTTGGGGCGAACCACTTTCGACGTAATAACAAAAACTACATTGATATGGTCTAAAGGACTACTTTGACATTGTCTACAGAAGAGCCTTGGATTTGAAAGTCTACTTATGGAAATATTTTGACAGGACATCCTGGCGAGATATCCTGGCATAAAGATTCTGTATAAAAAATGCGGGTAAAGTTTTTTGCTTGGCGTGGCGTTACTTCAATATCAACCGGCTGCCGAGACCCAGAGATCGGCAGAGATCTTAAATAGATCTCGGCTCAAACCAAGAGTGGAGACATGACCAAGCAGAAGTGTCCTCGGTATTGGTACCGGCGGAAATATTTTGCAAAGAGCCGACAATTTGTCGAAACGAATCCGAGTGCACGGGCTCCATGATCTTAAGACCATTGCAGTCACATGTGACGTTAAACAAACCTTGGAAAGATCCAGTTTATCTGTATAATAATGGTGAGTCATGAGAACACTTTTCCTTTGAATATTTTACAATTTTCTACTTTTTGGTATTGTCGAAAGGGACACCCAAAGATGCAAGGAAAGCTGTTATTTTGGTTCTTACTTTTAAATTATAAATATTTGATCAGGGAGGGTTTTTGATATATCCCGAGATAAAAGTTATTTCAAAAGCGAAAACGGGCCAATGCTCTATTTACGAAATATTTTGCGTAAAATGTATATAAAATGCCTTAACATTTAAGATAAATCAGCCTTAAAATAAGCCTTAATTTAGCTTCAGGACTATCAGAAGACATTATTACTGTGTCTACTTTACATAATAGGTAGACAATATATTTCAAATATATATTCCAGCATAATCAGCTAAGTACATTACTCTGCCGAAATGCAATGCACCTAAGCCTGGTTAGTATAAATATCTATTTAACTAACAAAAAGCAGGATTAATTTGCAGATGAGCTTTTTAGAAAACGTGGAGTTAACAGGGTAGTCAAAAGATATCATCAAGTTTTAAATAAATAAAATTCCTCACGATATTCTTATCTCTCATACCAAATTCTGCTTCATAAAGTTCTGACTTATCTTTAAGTTCTTCAAGCTATTTGCAAAATGGCTGTCATCTATTCGCTTAATGTACCTCAGTAGTTGCTCTTAAATATTTCAATTTAGACGAGAAAACGTAATAATTCGAGATAATTCTGGCAAAACTTGCATTTAGTAGTTTGCTTATCTGTCGATTGTTGCCTGGTTGCTACGTGAGCTTGTCATGTCGGATTAAGTGCTTTGCTCCAAGTTTTAGTTGCCCTTTTTGTTGGGGGGGTGGCTTTGTCTTTAAGGACGTATGTGGGAGACGCCATCTTACGCCTATAGGATGGCATGGCAAACTTTTCATCAAAACTTACCTTTGGAACACATGAGATGACGCCAACTTGAGCTCAAGATGCGTATAAAAGTTTATTTTTTTTTTTGCAAAAAATTAGGATGAACTAAAGAGCGACATATAAAGGAAGATAAACAGCTGGGGCTTTAATCAGCGGCTTGTGCTCGTTTAACGCAAATTAAATTTTGCTCTGTTGGAAAGCTCAACTCATGATTAACGCATTTTGCTTTTAATTTCCAACCCGAACCCCACTCAGAATCCTTTGTAGCGCCCCCCCAATGTGCACGGCTCAGGACTCATGTGTTTGTTGATAAGATTTTAACACGCCACGTGTGTTATACGCAACAAGCCCAAAACTTTTGCGTTAACACACATTGCCGGCAGCTTCATCAGAGATCCAACTTGGCCCAAAAGAGAGCGAAAGCTGGTTAAAGGTAAAGGTAGGTGTAGGAGAATGCTAGGTAGGGAATAAGAGCATGCAGTGGCGTGCGGAGGAAGGGGTTACTAGGTAGGAACTCGGATAAGTGAATGTTTTAATCAAGGTTTTTATATATATTTATAGTAGCCGTAGCAGGGGAATTGACCAATAATTGTTGAGTACCCATTGGAGATATGTTTCCATTATTGTTGAGTTCCATGTTATTTTGACATCTTTTATGAGAATCACTAAGTGATGCGTTCAAAGATTCTTTAGTTAGAAGTCACCCATGATATAGGAAATAGACGTAATTTGGCTGCCAAAAATGCATCAGGATTTATTGTGGACTGTTTATAGCTTCAGGACTCTTCCTCGATCTTACCGGCATAGGTGGCCCTACCGATAGCTAACTATCGCCGGCATCGCTCTTAGATTCATCGACCCTAATCAGTCACCCCAAGAGGGCTTGAATAAATAATACCTTGCAAAATAATCCTATATGGCATAATCGCAATATGAAAGTCCTGGGAACATGCCTAGCTCAAATCGTATAAAAAATTTCATTTTGGTGAAGTTTGGTGCACTAAACATGTGACATCAAATAATTTGAATATATTATTTGTTTTTATTTCCAAAACACGACCGAATATAACAAATTTTTGACAAAAATCTAAAAATATAGACCCCGAATGACTCGATATTATAAAAATCGAACTAGTACTCACGTTTCCACATATTTGTCATAAATTAATCCGAATGTTACACAAGATACTCAGGAAAAAATTTTTATTCTCTCTTTTTATTCCTCTCCCAAAAACCCAACTACTCCCATGACTACATTCAGCCAATGCCTTTGGCGCGTTTGCCTGAAACGCAAGCCTTCCAAAATAAAAAACCGAAAAGCAACCCGCCTACTTTTTTGGATTTCTTTTTTATTCCTTTGCTGCCGCCTTGCAACTTGCCGCCATTTTGAGTGTTTGTGTCATAGTGTGGGTAGTGTTTGTGTGTGTGAAAATTTCTAAGCAGCCTTAAAATTTTTGCAGAAAAACTTCGCGTACAAGTGCAAAAAGAAAAACTCCCGCCTGTATCTGTGTGTGGGAGGGAGGGTTTGGGAAATGTCTGCGGCTGCCATGGCTGTCACATGAGAAGCAGATCAACAGATTAAAGAAAAGTTTCTTTTTCTTTTCGAAATGTTTTCCTCTTTGTTTTCCTTTTTTTTTTAAGGTTGCTTGTTAATTCCCCAGGTAAATCTTATGCACATGAGAAGTACGCAGCGAGTTTCTTGTTTCTCATAAACCATTTTATATTGTTTGTCATTTGGCACAAAGCGCGCTCTGATTGTGGTTAAGAGCTAATGATGACACTAAAGATAAACATTTTATGCCATTATTGTACATTTTCCACATAGTCATCATAGCGCACCTTTGCTCCAGGGGTTAGCCCTAACTCGGTTGAGTTAGGATCTGTTTTAAAATGGCTGCTCAGATAAGCTATTTGACAAATGGCGGCTTTTTAACACCTCAAAGTGGTACAAACACACACATGGACATTAGCTGCTGTTGGGATCTCTTGGTTATCCGAAAATTAAGATGTCAGAGCTATATTAGAACAATTGCAATTACTTTGGGAGAATATGTGCGATAATGGTTTGGAAGAAGGGGTAGTAAAATATAATTGTATATATGTGTAAGTAGGAGCTACATTTTCTGATACTTAATACCTTTTTTGCTTTTTCCTTTATCTCCTATTGGAACATAGGGCGTCTTCAATTGCCATCTTCCATCGAACTCGATTTTGGGCTATATTTCTAAATTCGCTCCAGCTTAACTCCAGAGATTTAATTTCAGCTTCTGATGAATCGTTCTCCATGTGGTAGCGTGGTCTTCCAATTCTACGCCCTGCTTGCTGCAAAGGATTCCACTCGCAATACTTGTTTTGCTACGTTGCGGTCGTTTTTGCGAAGCATGAGACCGATCCACTTCCACGTTCAGCAGATGATGTTCGGTCGCAATATTGTAATTACTTGCTCTAGAGAGCAACTGCTCGTTAGAGATGACGTCCGGTTAACAAATGCTTTGAATCGTTAAGTGATTGAAACTGTTACCTTCCACGTATTGCAACCGTGAAGTAGAACCGATTCCTCGTTGGAGTTGCAGATGCGGAGTTTCAGTGTGCAAGCTGATGTTGTAGCTTTGCTATATGGGGACGAGGATGCCGTAAGCTGCTCTAGCCTTGTTGATTCGGTTTTCAACATCCAACTCAGTTCATCCATCTGCCGTGATCATGCAGCCGAGATAGCAGAACTTATTGACCACTTCGAACTCTTGATCATCAGTTGTAGCATACGGTGGAATCTCGTCACACAGGCTCAACACTTGTGATTTAGCAGCATTGATTTCAAGTCCGGCAGGCTCAGAACAGGCACTGAGTGACTGCGCCATTATCATCAGGTCGGTCATGTTTCCCGACAGCAAGCAAATATCATCAGATTACGCCAAATGGTTAAGATACCTGTTTTTAAAGCACACGAAAAACCGGACCGGAAACCTGATTGGTACTATGGCCATTTCAAGATGTTCCTTTAGGTAACCGAGAATAATGCGTGCAACGATCTCTGCTATCAGCCGGTAGAATGCGAATTCCACTCCAATTGTTGCAGTTCTTTAAATCATCTTTTCTTGAGGAAAGCCAGGAAAAGATTTTCGCTCCCAGACTGCTTTGATGGCTGGTCAATGTATCTTTGTCAGCGAGCGAAGGATCCGCTCTTTATAGCTCCGTCAGGTATACCGTCAACACCTGCAACCTAACCCAGACGCATTTGTTTTATACCACTCCGCGGCTATTTCGCATAGGCTGGGAGGATCTGTTCTTATACGGGTATTAGGCGATACTGGTATGTCATCCTCATTGCTGCATGCTTGCTCGGAGGATATGATGCTGTTCAGAACTATCGAGAAGTGCTCTTTCCATCGGTGAAGTTGCTCATCGACAGAGTTGAGCAAATTGCCGTTGCCATCTGGCTGTATTCTAGGATGTTTCTATCCACCAGCTTCTTATTGATCCTATACAGTGTGGCTGAGTCACCATTTCTAGCGGCGTCCTCTGCCACACGGCTAGGTTGATAAGCTTTCTCTTGTCACGTCTGACAGATCGCCGTACTTCTTTGCATCTTTCGGTACATAGTTTCGGCCCGCATATCAGCACTAGCAACAAGATTGCTCTTCATAAATTTAGGCTCGTTTATTTGTTCCTAAGTTGGTTCGCTCTTCAAAGGTTTTTTACCCATATAATAATAATATTGAAATAAAAAATTAATAATTGGCCGCTTTACACCCCGCCAATCCATCCATTCATACGCATAAAATATTTTAATTTTTCAAAGAAATTCGTTAATTTAATTACGATTTACAAATTATGAAATTATTGGATATTAACTTCCATACATTCCCATATTAAAATAAAGCGAAAACTTTTCAAACCTTCATCGTTGCAAAGTTACGCGACTCCATCGTTTAGCTATTTGAATTCGATATGTATTGCGTACCTTCTGTACGGAACCAACTACCGATGTTACCGTCACCAGGGTCATAAGACTAAGTACTAATGTACTTATAGCTAACCAATTATAAAAGGTCTTTCTGTCTGGTTTGAAAAGTAGTATAAAATTTACAATGCCATGTTCTATGCCGCACCAAATAACATTTGTTCCGAACTCCAAAACCAATATAGTAAAGATTATCTCCCAGCACATCTTTTTCCAATTCGAAAAATATGACCATCGCTTGGGTAATATATCAATTTCGTATATAAGCTCCGTCAATGCAAAGTAAAATATAATAGCTGCCCATTTTTGGGACTCCAATTTTTTGGGAGCTCGGTATTTGTGTAAGAAAATCGAGGTGTTGGTTATCAAATGTATAAAACTGGCAATAAGTATTGGGGTTAATGACGTCATCGTTGATAGGCTTTTAATTTTGAACTATACTTTAAAGAACTTTTATTTTCGTTTTACAAACAAGACTCTTATTTTGAAAATAATAATATGAATGATATTTTGCTCAAGGCCTATTAGGTTTGAATGTGATGTTTTTGAAAAAGCATGCACAGTTGCTTGTGACGTAAGTTCTAGCTCTACTATAATCGGCTGTGGCTAATGTAGTCCCGAAGACAATCGGCTGCTCTCACTGATACAGCCGAACAAATGCCGAAGTCGTGTTCTGTTTTTCTTTCTCTCTCTCTCTGTTCTCTGAGAAAAAAAAAAAGTCAGCTTGGATATAATATTATCTCATTATTATGACGCGATCATTTGAATGATGATAATTCGTTTTGATGTTTTGATTTAGCATCCGAAATTTCTATGAAATTTTCGCCTTATAACATATATACTATGAACTTTTTGTATCTTTAAATAAGATCTTGAATACTTGCTTCATAAGACGAAGCTTGATGGGAAGAGGTAAACGATAACTTTTTTGCTTACTTGTTATAAGGTTAGGGGAGATTTCAAGATCATAGCTTAATAAATAAATAATTCTTTGAGAGATGCCTTAAAAAATAATCTGAAACCGCCAGTCCGAAATGTCAATCGGTCTTTTGGCTAAGTAAATCCTAAAATTCCGTTAATGTTCTTAAATCCCTGGACTGGAACCTGAATACAGAAGATCGACGAAAAAAGGCCACGATCGATTTACATACTTGTAAGAAAGCCATTGCACTTAAATGGGGCATGCTCCCAAACATAGCTCACTGGCTATAACTGCCATTGTCAGACCTATACAGATGTATGATGATGTAGTCTCGATCTGGTGGCCAACCTTAGATAAGGGGACCAACCTGAAAAAGTTAAGTAAGGTTCAGCGGATCGCCGAACTTACCATTAATGGTGCTCTGCGCTCCACCCCAAATGAAGCAATAGATGCTATACTAAACATCCTACCGCTAAAGTGGGGAAATAAAAAGCTGTATCAGAAGAAATGGAATGACCACGATTTTGGTCACGCAAAGATTCTTAAGGCGAACCCACTTATTTCAGAGAGAAACTCAACATTAGAACTACTTTTCGACTCCCAGAACACTGCAGTATCTTTCAGGCAGAGGTCACTGCAATCCTGGAGGCTCTGACAACAATTAGAAACCCACAAGGCGGCTATTAAGTCCCTAGCTTGTCTTTGGAGGAGTTAGCTGAGCAGTTTTCAATTCACCTCACATGGGTCCCAGGACATAGGGACATCGAGGGCAACTGTATTGTGGATGAACTGGCTATACAGGGAACTACCAGCGTCCTTCTTCAAGACTTGTCTTGACCCTCCTTGGAGGGTCTGGGTATTCCTATGGCCAGCTGTAAACTGAGAATTCGAAATTTTTTCGCTCTCTGTGCAAACAAAACGTGGAATCGGACATCGAGCACGTGTAGGAATTCAAGGGAAACCTGGCCGACATACTTCAGCAAAATAACTAAAGAACTTTGCTGTCTGAATAGAACCTAGTGCTCAACTGTTATCCGTGCTATCACAGGACACTGGCTGGTGGGAAATCACGCATTCACGTTGAATACTGTAGCTGAAGCAGTGGAAGCAGTGGAAATGAGGAGGAGCAGAAGACAATGGAACACTTTTCTGTCATTACCCAGGGCTGGGCAGTAAAAGATTCCGGTTCCTAAGCTCACATTTTCTTGATGAATTATCTCAGCTCTCCGAGCAGAGTCCAAAATGCCTTTTAAGGTTTATTCAGGCTGCCGAATGGCTGCCTCACCTTATATAGGGGACCACTTAAGTCAGGAAGAATGGTAACAACGGCCGTATCAGGAAGGGTCTATTCTCAACCTAAGTGAGTTGGAACGTCAGTCCTAACTGCCGCTCAAACCTAACCTAACCTTCTTGCATCCCCCAAAATAAGTTTCTCGTCAAATAAAAATTTAGCAAAATCAACAAAACATTTTACTGAAATTTAACAAAAATCTCATAATCATTGATTCTTCCCCATAAGTCTTTAATTAAGCACACTATGTACTTGTTATAACTAAGCTTGTTAAAATAAAAGGAAAAGAAAAAACCTTTTCATGACAAGGCCAAACAAGCCTAAGCCTGTCCAGACCCACCAAGCCTTTTTTTTTCTTATGGAGTTCTTGGCTGCTAATTTAGCGTCATTGCTAATTTGATGGCCATGTCGCTGGAATTGGCGTTGATTACATGGAACAGGAGCAGGAGCAGCTGTGGTGTCCTAACGACGATACGTCTGCAAATCAAACTAGTGGCAAGAGTCGGGAAAAAAAGTCTGAGGCGCCAAAGCGGCTCTTCATTAAGCCAAAGGCGATGGCAACATTTGCAAAAATCATTCCCAGAAAGTAAAGAAAAGGCAAAAAAAAAGAAAAGAAAATCGGGAAAAAAAAGTCAGGCAAGAAAAGCAGTAAAATTGTTGGCTTAAGGAAATATGCAAGTTGGATTGAGAGGCGGCAAAATGAAATTCATTGAAACGTTAAATTTAAATTAACATACTTAATTTTACGACGAAAGCTTTTTGGTACTCACACACATACAATAGAATAGAAAAGTATTTGGACAAAAGTGGTAACAATGTTAAGTGCCTTAAGGTGGATTACCCTACTGTCTTGAGTTTAAAAACAAAAAGTTTTGAATAAAAAATGTAAAAAACTTAAAATCGGCGCATGACGAGCAATACATGGTTAGGGATCTTGTGATAATTATTAGAAATCTAAAAATTACAAAAAAAAAATCGAGCTTTCCCAAAAAATCCTTTAATTAACTAAAAAAATTATTTTTTTTATATTTATATGAGTAAATAATAATAATTTTATTCCTTTCAAATTCAGAAACTTATTGTAAATAATAAATTTCTTTTAATTTATTTAAATAAATAATAATAATTATATTTTTTTAAATATTTATTTTAGTAAATTATTATTATTATTTTGACATGTTCTAAAAAAAATTAAAATTTAAGAACTTAGTCTATCTACAAAAATATTCCAACTATCTCTATTTCGCGCTATTGCTCGAAGTTCGCTGACAGATTTGCTCGTCTCACTCCTAATTGACCTTCGCCATGTGATTTTTGGACGTCCGCGGTTTCTTCTGCCCTGGGGGTTCCATTCTAGTACTCTATGCGCCATTTCGTCGATAGGTTTACGTAGGGTGTTTCCAAGCCAACCATATTTTCGCCTCCATATTTGTTTCTCGATCAGCTGTTGCTTAGTTATTTCCCACAACCGTTCGTTACGAATCGTCGTTGGCCACCAGATTCTTAGTATCTTTCTTTCTTAGTAAATAATAATAATAAATAAATTAAAAAACATTAATACATGGTCAAGAATTTTTTGATAATAATTAAAAATAATGAAATTTAAAAAAAAATCTAGCTTTCCCAAAAATATTCCTTTGAAATTCAGAAATTTGAAAAATTTTTTGTATTAATAATAAAAATAAATAAATTTGTTTTTGTAATAAATTAAAAATGTTTTTGAAATTTTAAATTATTTTAAATTTTGAAATACTTTGAAGATCAATATGACACAACTTTTTTTTTGGTAATAAATTAATAATATGAAAAGACAGATTCAGAGATTAACGATGCAACGAGATCGAAAACGCAGTGAAAGGAAATGAAGAAAGATTTTTTAACGAATTTATTAATTAAAATAATAAAATTAAAAAAAACGAGAAAACGATCTTCTGAAATGAATAAAAAAATTCCTTAAAAATTCAGAAATTAAAAAAAAAATTCTTCAACTTTTATTTAAATAAATTATAATAATAAGTACTTTTTTTTTAAATAAAAAAACTTTATTAATAAACCTTTTTAAAAAATTTTTTTTTATTTAAAATTTTAAAATAGTGCAAATTCCGAAATTTCTTTAAATTAATTTGAATAAATTATAATAATAAATACATTTTTTAAATATTTATTTTAGTAAATAATAATAATAAATAAATTTAAAAAAATTAATATTCGGTAAAGAGTTTTTGGATAATGATTAGAAAAAATAAAATTTTTAAAATTAAGAAATAAAAAAATAAATTTCTTTAAAGTTTTTGTGTTAATAATAATAATAAAATAAATTTTCTTTTTAATAAATTAAAAAAAAATTATTTGAAATATTAAATTATTTAAAATTTTGAAATACTTTGAAGATCAATATGATACAATTTTTTTTTATGGTAATAAATTAATAATAAAAAAATGGCGGACGTAAAGTCGGGCGCGGACGACTTTAGGATACCCTGTACCACTAGCTTGTAATAAAGTCCGATTTCTTCACAAAAAAACAAAAACAGAAGAATTTTTAAGCAAAAATTTTTTTTTGACCGATCGTTCCTATGGGAGCTATATGATATAGTCAACCGATTTTAATAAAATTTGACACATTGCTTAAGTACCTTAAAAAAGATATGAATGCCAAAATTATTTCAAATATCTTTACAAACAAACAAAACACATCGAATTTTGTATAAAAAACGTGTTTTTGGACCGATTGGTCCTATGGGAGCTATATGATCTAGTCAAACGATTTGGATTAAATTTAGTACAGTGCTTAGGAACTATAAAATACTTAAGAATGTCAAATTTGGTCTCAATATCTTAACAAACAAACGAAACACAACAAATTTTGTTAAAAAATCGATTTTTTGGAAGATCGGACTTATGGGAGCTATATGATATAGTCAACCGATTTTGTTCAAATTTGGCACATTGCTTAAGTGGTCTAAAAAATTTCCAAACGCCAAATCTGGTTACGATATCTTTATTAAAAAACGAAATATAGCGAATTTTTCTTTAAAAAAGTTATTTTGGCCGATCGGTCCTATGGGAGCTATATGATATAGTCAACCGATTTCGATTAAAATTGGTACAGTGATTGGGAACTATAAAAAACTTTCGAATAGCAAATTTGGTTACGATATCTTCATAAACAAACGAATTATTCATCTAAAACTTATTTTTTTTGTCGAGGTCGTCTCAAACACCCCTATGGGAGCTATATAATTTAACCCCGATATCAAAAAAATAAAATAAACTTGCCTCCTATGGAATAATATGGGATCTAATGTGAAAGTTTGGTAACTCTAGCTCTTACCATCTCTGAGATCTAGGCGTTCACACGGACGGACGGACGGAAGGACAGACGGACGGACGGACGGACGGACAGACGGACAGACGGACAGACGGACATGGGTATATCGACTTCTCTATTCACCCTGATCATATTTTAGATAACTTTGGGATGTCTCCGACGTCTCCTTCTATATGTTACATACATTTTCGGCTTGCACAAACTTAATATACCCTTGGACCATACGGTACAGGGTATAAAAAGACAGCTTCAGAGCTTAACGATGCAACGAGATCGAAAACGCAGTTAAAAGAAATGCAGAAATATTTTTTAACGAATTTATTAACGAATATATGTAATAAAATTTAAAAAAGACGAGAAAACGAACTTCTGAAACGAATAAAAAAATTCCTTAAAAATTCAGAAATTAAAACAAAAATTCTCAAATTTATTTAAATAAATTATAATAATAAATAATTTTTTTTTTAAATAAAAAACTTTATTAATAAACCTTTTTAAAATGAATTTTTATTTAAAATTTTAAAATAGTGCAAATTTTGAAATAGTTTGCAGATTAATCAGACACAATTTTTTTATAGTAAAAAATAATAATAAAAGAAGAGAGAATCAGAGATAAATGATATATCATGATCGAAAACTCAGTGAAAATAAATAATCGATTGTATAAATAAAACTAAGGGGTGCCCTTGCAATTTTTCAAATATTTAATTTTTTTTTGGTAACTAGAATTTAATTAAAAGTTGTTTAACTTCAAATATCCATGGAAAATGGATAAAAAAACTGTTTTTTCATAAATTTTTTTAAAAAAACATTAAAAAATTTTCGTTTCATTTTTTTTTAACATTGTTCCACCAAATCGATTTGCTTTAAATTCACACCATATAAAGAACGTATAAGAACACATGTATAAAAAAATTGTGATTGACATATTTAAGGAACATACTTAAAAAAAATAAGAAAATTTCATTTTTTTTTTAAGAAAATGTGTTGAATGTTTGAATGTTGAAGAAAAATTAAATATTTTTTTTTTAACATCCCTAGTGCTAACTTAGATTAAAAAAAAATTTGCTTCAAAATATATACACGTGAAAAACACGTTTTTTTTTTAATTAAGCCACAACGTGTTAAGTTTGAAAACTTAAATTTGTTCTTAATTTTTTTTTTTTTTTCATTCTGCATCGAATTGCATTATTACTTTTCAAAAATATCTGGGGGCTGTTTCCAGTACCTTATCCAGCTATACCCTTTTAAACAAAAAATGTTCTACCAATTCAAAAATAGTTTGAAGATCAAGTTTTTTTTTATAGTAATAAATTAATAATTAAAATTGACAGATTTTGAGATGAACGATGTATCGAGATCGAAGACGTAGTATAAAGCAATATTAAATAATAATAATAAGTGGGGGCACCACACCCTGCATTCTTTAATATAATTCCAAATATTTTTGTAAATAAAAACTTAATTAAAAGTAGTCCTTACTTTATATTTCCATGGCGATACATTTTCTTCCCTTATTTCCTTCATGTTTTGTCCAAATACTTTTGTTGAGCACTGTTATTTCCAATGGGAGGTGTTCAACACCTACAAAAGTTTTTGAGAGGCACCAAATGAATTGCGACAATTGATTTTCAAGCAATTAGTAAAATTTTGAAGTTGCCTGCCGGCTGCTACAACAACAACAACAACAACGACAATAACAACAAGGACACAAAAACAAATGAAAAGCGCTTCCATTTTCTATTTGATGGCAACATTTGTGAGGAAGTGCGTTAAATTTGATGAAAATTGCCGTTAATGAAAATGCCAAAAAGCAAATAGTTTCCATTACATGAAGCTGTTTGATGGGGAAGGGGATGATGTGGAGAGTGTGGAGGGACATAGGCATACAATGCTCTCTTGTGTGCTTAATGGTTTCACGCTGCGTATACGTGATTTTTGCGTGTTTATTACAACTTGGCGTGCCAGCTGTGTAAATGATATGCTACAAATATATATATATATAGAAATATATAATGTACATGTATATGTAGGCAGAGTTATATAAACAGAGATGGTGGGGATAGTTTTTTGAAAGGATGTGTATTGTAATTGAGTTCTATTTTGGAAGGTGTATTTGTGTAAAAAAAAAATTTTTGTTTGATTTTTATATAAAAATATTTTTTTTCTCGCAAGAACAACTAAATTGGCCTAAACTTATAAATAATAAATGAACTTGACTGGTTATCGTATCAGATTTTCTCAAAGATTTGCACTTTCATGAAGACGTAGTTCTACAAAATTCTAGTGTGACTATTATAAATGATTTCATTTCCGGTTACATGTTTGAGTCATTATCAACATTTTGTTTCCTAATATTTAATATTACTTTCCTTCCATCATTACTATTCACACGCTCACAAAGGGGCAATTTTCCCCTAAGTAACCCCCCTTATGTACGCCACTGGTACACAGCCAACTACATACATATATACTGTGTACAAATACATTATGTCTGTATCTGTGCACGTGCTTATTGTTTTTGCTTAGTTTATTATTAAAAACAGCTCAGTCTTGGTTCATTCATTTGCCGTCTCAACACTTTTGTGATAAATACATTTGACGTGTGACAGAGAGGGAGGGAGTGACACCCACTCTGACACGTCTGAGACACTCACTCATTTACTCACTCTCTCACTCACTCAGCCATTCACTCATTTACTCACTCATTCACTCACGCACAAATGAGTACACCGTCAACTTGAGATTGATTGTGCGGTTCTTGTGGCAGACTCTTCAGATTTGTGCCTTCAAATGAATGATGTGGCAGTGTTGTTGTTGTTTTTGTTGTTGTTGTATACTCTTTAATTACACTTTAATTTTTTGTTGTAGTCTGCAAGTTGCATGTTAATGACAATTATGTATGTATGTGTTGATATGTATATATCATTATATATTTGCTTTTGATAAGTGTACTGCGTCAGGAGCACGAGCTAAAGAGGCATCCTGGCATGGGAAAAGAAATCCTCAAACTCGGCAGTGTCAGTCTAAGCTTCAACTCATTCTGGCACTTGTCATATCAGTGATAATAAGAAGGAGATGACATAACCTCATATCCTTGTATACATCTATAAATATATGTTTGAGGAAGTGCACTTGTTTAGTGTCTGTCTTGATAGATTTGTAATTGAAGTGAGTTTATCTGACAGATGAGCAGATGATGTGATTACTTTAAGAACTTTTTCAATTTAAATATTTTTTAGTAATCTAAGAGTCATCTGGATGCATATAAAAACTAAAATAGGAAACTAGAGCAGAAATAGTGTGAATGACGTTTAATAAGGATTTTAACTATTTTTAATAGGCTATAGGGTAGCTAAGATCTTCGTTTTGTAACTATCGCTAAAATTGATTGTTTTATTTTGATGTATTTTATTTTCTATTCGCAAAAAAAAAGAAGTTAAATATGCATAATTGCGATTATATAAATATACAATATAAGATGACTCCTGCTCACTTGGAACGCCAAGAAAAACACTACGACAAAAATATGAGTTTCAACATATTCCAGAAGACGAGAGCAATAGAAGAAAATTAATCATGCCGGAAGAAATCAACAAAAAAATTCAAATATAAGACGGAAAAGAAATATTTTCTAATTTATAAAGAAGTGGACTTATTGATTTCAACTCTCTTATATTTCGATTTCATTATAGATCGTTTAAAGAAACCATGAGATTATAAGCTGGAAAAATTTTGCGCAAAAAACTCTAGGTAAGCCGAAAAAAAAACATATTGGGCTACGTATGAGGTGTGTTCAAAAAGTATCTCAGATTTTTGAATTTTCGTGGGTATATTCGAATTTCGATTTTTTTTGTGGCGTTATGTTGATACTCATGTCTCTCACTTATGCCGACAAGCTCGGCCATTTTGAATGTTCACTTAATTGTTGACAGCTGCTTTGCTTGCACGTGTTTTGGCTCGTCTTCAATTTTTACCTATTCAAAAATATAGATCAAAGAACTTGTATCAAATTTTGGTGAAAAAAGAAATTAAGTGCGCGGATGCATTCCGAATGTTGACTGTGGCATACGGAGAAGCTACCTTCGACCGAAGCAACGATTATCGGTGGTACAAAATGTTCTCAGAAGGCCAAGAAGATGTGAACGACGAAGAGCGTGCCGGACGCCCGAGCACTTCAACAATAGACCAAAAAATTTATGAAGTGAAGAAAATGGTATTGGCCAATCGTCGAATCACAGTTAGAGAAGTTGCTGAGGACCTAGACATATCGATTGGCTCGTGGCATTCGATTTTTATCAATGATTCAGGCATGAGACGGATCGCCGCGAAATTCGTACCAAAAGTGCTCAATTTCGAACAGCATCGCATGAACATTGCTAATAAGATGTTGGACTCTGTCCGCGACGACCCAAATTTGCGCCAGACGGTCATAACCGGTGACGAATCGTGGGTTTATGGTTATGACGTGGAAACCAAAGCTCAATTATCTCAGTAGAAGCTGCGGCACGAACTAAGACCGAAAAAAGCGCGCCAAATTCGGTCGAATGTGAAAGTTTTGCTTACAGTTTTCTTCGATTGCAGGGTGCATCATGAGTTCTTACCACAGGTTAGAACGGTCAATAAGGAACATAAGCTGCATGTTATGCGCAGTTTGTGCGAAGTGATCCGCCAGAAACGCCCGGATTTGTGGAAGAACAAAAATTGGCTTTTGCACCACGATAATGCCCATGCTCACACTTAGTTGCTTGTGCGCGACTTTTTGGCCAAAACAACACACTAATAATGCCACAGCCACCGTATTCCCCAGATCTGGCCCTCTATGACTTTTTCTTGTTCCCTTAACTGAAGAGGCCCATGAAAGGACGATGCTACGCTACGATTGACGAGACAAGGACGGCATCAAAGGAGGAGCTGAACAGGATAAAAAAAATGATTTTTTGAAGTGCTTCAAAGATTGGAAAAAGCGTTGGCACAAGTGTATAATATCTCATGGGGATTACTTTGAAGGGGACAAAATAGATATTCACGAATAAATAAATAATTTTTGAAAAAAACACAAAATTCGCGATACTTTTTGAACACTCCTCGTTCGTAGCCGAAAATCGATTAAAAATATTCAATACGAAAAAAAAAGATTTTTTTTTGCGGCTTTCCTAGAGTCTTTTGCATAATTATTTTTACCCTAATAATTAAAGTTACTCATACGCGTGGTTATCTTAAATAATTTCCGTCACATTTCGCTTTCTTTTAAACCTTTTTAAACTTATTAATAAATCTTCGTATATCATTTAAGCCTACTTTTCTATAACATATATACGCCGGGGAGAACCTAACTTTCTCAAACCTTGAAGTTTCCTTTTTTTAAGCTGTCTTGCAAAAAAGATTAGCCAAAAATATAGATTATAAATAAAATTTTCTTATTAACATTATTGCTACACTTCCATTCAAATACTTTTTTTATGTAGCTTAGCACTACATAATTAAGTGCTATATATATATATAAGTTACTCATACGCAGTGTTATCCTCAATGCTTTCCTTCACATTTCGCTACCTTTAAGCCTTCTCAAACTTATTAATATATCTTCGTATACCATCTAAGCCTACTTTTCTTAACGTACAAATATTACTCATACGCCGCTTGAACCAACTTATAATCGATGCACATACACACACACCATTATATAGTTAGTAAATATATTCCAGCGTTTCACACAATTTGTTTATTTGTTGTTTTTAATGTGCCAGCCCTGCTCGCCCAACTAACCTACTTGGGATCCACCAACTCTCTTCACACTTGGCTAACATAACAATGCCAACTTAGCATATGTTTATATTGCTTGTAGGACCCTCCAAAGACCCTTCCAAAGGCAACTAGCCCTTAATGTTATCACGCATCGTCTCTCTGCCTTACCTCTCGCAAATAGTTTAACTTTATTACAGCTGCTACTAACTGTTAACCAGGGTAGTCGACGTCAGCGTCGACGTCGGCGTCGACGTCAGGGTTGCCAACACATCAAGCGTAAATGAACGGAAATGAATTTATATAAAATGTGAGGCGCAAATGCGTTGAAACTCGGCATAACGCAACGTTGCGCGGTTAAAAGTGTAAATAATATATGTGCTTACTTTGTCCGGGAGCAGAGTGAAGTGGAGTGTGGAGACCAGCTCTCCAGCTTTCCAGCTCTTTATGTGTGCCGTGTGTGTTTGCGGTTCTATTTGAAGCGCTGGTTAAGTTGGCCTCTATGGAAAAAACTAAACAAATTCATCATCAACAGCAGTTAGAGCCACATTTAGAGTCGCATTCAGAGCGCCGTCAGACTCATAGACAGAGTCACAGTCCCAGTCATTGGGGTGGGACCCAACCTCCATGAAGGCAATAACTAAAAGCCGCAAAAGCCAACTGGCAAACACCTTGCCACAAAACGCAGACTCTTCATAATGAGTAGCGGTTCGTTTTGTCGGGCCTCAAAGGCATCCCAAATTAAACTGCTGAAAAAAAAGTTTTAGCTCTAAAAGTTGCATTCAAATGAGTTGACATTAAATTGCGTCAAAAACTTGTTTTTTTTTTTACCTCTCATGTTGGTTCAGGTGCTTTGCTATGACTTTAGAAGTTGGTTAATTTTGGAAAAAAATTTTGTTTTGTATGACATCGGCGGAAATGGCACACGCGCTATTTTTTTTTTAATTATATAAGCTCACGAAAAATGAGATATCAGCAAACTTTTATAGATATGTGAATTTTTCGATAATACCAATATTTTATTCTAGCTTAATGCAAAAAAAGTTTATTATAATGGAGAATCAATTCAAAAATGTAAAATTTGTTTATTTAATTTTTAAGAAAGTTTATATCCGATGTATGTATGGAAAATATAATTTATGTTATATTATAGAAATATAACTTCAATTACGTCGAGTACAAAGAAAGCAAGCCAACACTGCTTATGAATATTATTATTTAATTAAAGAAAGAAATGAAATATAATATACGAGGTATGTTCAAAAAGTAAGGTGACTTTGTATTTTTAAGAAAAAATATTTATTTATTCATCAATATTTATGTTTTTCCTTCAAAGTAATCCCTCAGATACAATTCACTTATGCTAACGGTTTTTCCAATCCTCAAAGCACTTTTCATAGTCACTTTTCGGTATAGCCTTGAGCTCTTCCAGCGATGCAGTCTTTATCTTTTCAATTGTTGCAAATTTCCCACCTTTCATAGGTCTCTCTAGTTTTGGGAACAAGAAAAAGTCACATGGGGCTGAGAGCTTCTAATGCACCACGCCATGGTAATCGAAGAAAACAGCGAGCAAAACTTGGCATTTGATCGAACTTGGCGTGCCTTTTCGGTCCTGGCTCTTCTGGCCGCTTCCATTGGGACGATTGGGCTTTGGTTTCGATATCATAACCATATATCCATGATTCGTCACCAGTTATGACCCTTTTGAGTAAATCTGGGTCGACGTTGACGTCATTCAACAGCTCTTGAGCGATGCTCATGCGACGGTTCTTCGCTGACACACGTCTCATGCCCAAAATGTTAGAAAAATTTCATGGCACGAGCCAAGCGATATACCGACATCCTCAGCAACTTGTCTGATAGTGATTCTGACGATTTTCCAAAACAATTTTCTTCACTGCTTGAACGTTTTCATCAGTTGTTGACACTTGCTTGGGCGTCCAGAGCGAGGCTCGTCATTGGCATCTTCCCGGCCATCTTGGAAGAGTTTGAAAATCAATTTGTAAACATTTTTTTTACTCAGAACAGTCAACATTTCAAGTGCTTCTGAGCACTTAATTCTATTTTTTACACAAAGAAATCCGTTGATCCAAATTCTTCGATAGCAAAAATCGCCGAGCACGCAAAACACTTATAACCTTTACGTCTCTCACAACCAAGGAAAAAATGCCATTCACTTGAAATTTAGTACAGATGTTCGGGAAGAGCGTACAAACACAACAAAACAAAAAAATCGATAATCGAAAATACGCTGCCCGCGAAATTTGAAAAGTCACCTTACTTTTTACAACACACCTCGTAAAGTTCCAACTGGTTAAGGGCTCAGACAACTTAAACCTTTTGAACTTCGTTATTTCATGTATAATAAGAGCAATATCTATAAATTTTCCATAACAAAATCATCTATCGACGGGCCTGAAGCCCATTGAGAGCATGTTAGGGAATCTACCCATCACGTCGGCGGACTCAAATTTCAGACGATGCAAGACATTTGCCGCAGAATAGGCTCAAATCCCACTTTCCGATTTTCGGAAGGAGGTCCTTTCGATGCCAGATAAAATATTTGAGGTTATAAATAAGTCGGATGACTGAACCCATATTTTTTTACAAAACATTTATTTTTTGGTCCTTTTTAGACGTTGTTCATAATTGAATTTCACAATATAAATAAATAAATAAAATATTAGGACAATTTGAAGTTTAAAGCTCTTTTTTGCGTATTTAGAAAAAGTTTTTAGTTCATTCGAAATAAGTAAATTAAGCCTAAAAATATTATTTGAGTCAAAAATGCTTTTAAAATAAGTTAAAACATAATATTTTTAAATGAAAACAGGTTTTTTTAAATGAATTTTGGATAGTGTTTTAAATAATGTAAAATTCTAAGAATCGGTTCCTTTGGCTAAATTTTTTTTTACTACTGCGCCTTTTGAAAATTATTTTCTTAAATTTTTGTAAATATTTATTTTATTTACTAACAACAATTAAGCGTAGAGCTGAAGCTTATAGTTATATCATATATTAATAGAATAACTTTATAAGATATGTTTTTTTTCCGATGATTGTAAGCAACATCGCTTACAGTAATTTTTGTGAATAAATAAAATAAATAAATAATTTTTAAGAAAAGTCTTCTCAGGCTGCTACAGTTTAAACCAAAATTTTATAAAATTATTTTAAAATTTATTTTAAATAAACCATTTTACCAAAAGTTAAGACACACATTTTAAATTTAATATTCTATATTGTATATTGACTTCCAGGTACTTATATATATTGAAAACTATACCTCATAGTTAAATATGAATTTTAAAAAATAAAAATGCATAAATTAAAAATTATTTTTGTGCATTTCTTCTGCATAATGATAATAAAAATTTCATATTAATTACATTTTATTTTGATAAAGCAACTACAAAATTTTCATATTTTCATTTAATTTTGGCAAAAACAATTCTACGAAAAATTGTTATTGATATTGACACAAAATATTTTTGAATTTAATTATGTACATTATGTACATAAACAAAATTTCAGTTCAATGAATTGTGATAACGATTGATATAATGCATAACAAATATTGCAAAGTTTATATATTTATTCTCAAATTCAAAGCATACTAAAATTATTCAATAGTTTGCATATGATAATATAATACTAAATGATTTAGAATTTTATTCAGTTTTATGAAAAATGTATTTTTATTTCGTGAACAATTTTAATTTCTTTATATTATTCTAGTTATAGGTAATGTAGAGCTATATAGAAAATTGAATTAAATTCTACAAAATGGCGATTTTTTTTATATGGTGTACATCAATGTCACCTGCAAAAACAAAAAACCCTCAATTAAGATTATTTTGTGTTTTTGAACAATAAAGTAAAATGATAAAAGAATATTTTTTCTCCAATTCTGAGAGTAAATAAAATAATACTTGCATTCTCAATATAGCGAGTATTAATTTATTTACTTCTCTAATTAAGGAAAAAAAAGTTTTAATCTCAGTTTACTTTATAAAAATTATACAAAATAAATAAAATGTAATACGTCGAATTTTCCAATAATTTCGATACTTTTCAACCGCCTCAAGCCCCTGAAAAATAAATCTAAAACATTTTTTCGTCATTCAAAAATTTGGCTATACAAAAAATAATACTTTGTTTTGCCTTTTTAACGAATACTTGATACTCAAACCATCTCGATCCGTTAATAAACCTGCTGATGTCGTCTATGTTCTTTTCTGCCAAGTCACGTAGACTTCCTAACGCGAAGCTTCCTAGTGCTCTGTGGCGTAAGGACCCCAATCGTGGGCACTCACATAAATAATAATAAACTGTCTCTTCTGTGTTCTCCTGGTCACAGCTTCGGCATCTGACGTTGTAGGGCCACCCCATTTTCTTTGCATGGTCTCCTAACGGCCAATGTCCGGTTATTGTCGGTACTATTCTGAAGATCATTGTTCTTGGCTTGCTTAGCAGTTTGGCCCTTCTACGCTTGTCGTATCGTGGCCAAATTTCATTTGCAATCTTGCAAGTGCCAATATTTTTCCATCTGGTTTCAGCCTTGTTCTAAGCTCGCAGAAGAAGTTCTCCCTTGATATAGCTGAGGGGGTATTTGACAGCTACCACCGCTGCTTCGCCATCTAATGCTCCTTTTCTCGCCAGTTCGTGAGCTTTTTCATTCCCGTATACGTTCCTATGTCCGGGAACCCATACGAGAGCGATGTTCATTCTGCTTGCCAGGGCATTGAGATCTTCTTTGCATTGTCTGATAATTTCTGAGTTCACGGTTGGCCAGCAAAGCTGCTTGACTGTCGGAGAATATACACACCTCCGCCAGCTGACTAGGATGATTATTCAACACCTTAGCATGCTTCTCTGATGCCAAAGACTTCCGCCTGGAAGATGCTGTTCCTGCTGCCAAGGCGATAGGAGAGAGATACTTTGAGTTCGTCCGAGTAGACCCCTGCTCCTACACCGCGATCCATCTTGGATCCGTCAGTATAGATTGCAGCTGCGTCTGCTCTCATTACCCTGTTCATGTCCTACACTCAGCGTACGCGATTACCGTTGTTCCACCTTTGTTGAGGTCTATCAGAATATCATTGAGCGCGATGACCCAGAGGAGCGGGGATAACACTCCACCTTGTGGGGTTCCTCTGCTCGTATATTGAGTGGTGGTGGATGCTCAACTCGATGCTACTATTGTTCTGTTTTGCAGCATGTACCTGATGTTTTCATAGTTTTAAAGGTTTTTCTAATAATTTTATCAATCCCCTGGGCCAATTAAAATGAATAAAAATGTAGTAAGAAATAACAATTATCCTTCCCGACATGGCAAATGAAGTATCAGACAAGCTGATGTTCTTTCTTTACTGTTCAATTGACCAACTAAACATTGTCCTGAAAGATCAATAGTTACGAGTGGAGAAGCCATCTTGTTTTTACTTATCCATATACAAATCCATTGTACTCAAGGCTTCCATTCAATTTGCATCATATTTTTTTTTTGAGCAAATCAAATTTAAATTGAAAATGTTATAAAATTTACAGTTTTTTACAATTTAAAATTTTTCCAGAAATTTCCAGATGACAGAGACATAAAGCTATCTGATACGACATCTAAAAATTCATCCCGCTACCAAATTTGTAACTTCTGCTTCCTTGGTTCTGTTAATACATACAAGTTTTCCGAGAAATAAAATATAGCCTGGTTCGAGGATTTTTTTCGTACAAATTCCAACGAAAAATGACACACAAGGAAAACAACAATCAAGGAAAAGCTAAACTGTCACATTCCGAGCAGCTTCCGGCTACAATTCTGATCTTAACCTAAGAAACCAACACACACATCAGCTATGAAAACAAAATGCTTTTTAATTTATAACCTAATTTGAAGCCGTAACTTATAAAAACGGATTGCGGGCATGTCAATGCCTTAAGCTATGAGATACACACGCACACAGATAGTCTTTGCACACAGATACTTACGCACACTTACACAGGCATTGTGGCAAAAACAATGAACGTTCTTTTGGCCTGCCTCGGGCACTAAAACAAAAAATGCCAAGTAACCCAAAAAAAAAATACAAAAAAAAATATAATATTATATATAAGAAAAATAATAAAAAATATTATAAGCGTAGCTGAACAATTCAAGTAGAGCGCGGAGCTCAAGCACAAGAAAAGGAAGCGGAAAAAAGTCACACACGCGCCATTATTAAACCCATGCAAGTGTCTATGTGTGTGTGTGTGTGTGTGTGTAGGTTTGTATCTGTGCGCGTGTATTGGAGCGTATACGTAACGTTGAGCAGAATATTAATTAATTTCTTTAGCGCGAAGCTTCTGAACCACAACAATGAATGACACAATTCGCTCCGATATAGCAGCGCCCAGAATTATGCTATAAATATTTAACTTGCCACATTAATACGATGCAGTGACTTAGGTCAGGGGGGTTAAGGAAATTAAGCGGAAAATCAAGTCAGCAGTTTAAGAAAGTTTAAATAAATTTATGAAGTTATTAAAGTTAAAAGAATCGAGATATGTGCAACATAATCGGAACTTTTTGTTTTTATCAAATATAAGATTTAAAGATTTAAATATAAATTAACAAATTGTGTTTGAGAGGCTTGCTTTATATATTCTCGGAACAAATTATTATTAGATGTAACTTCAAAATATACTTCATGAGAATCAAAGCACTTTTGGCATGCTTGATCTAATTTTGAAAGAACTTTTTATATTCTGTAGAAGGTGGCTTTTGGAAGAACTCATTAGCCTCTTCAGGCGATTGATTCTTTGAAGTCGGAACAAAAACAGTCTGGCCAGACACAGCATGATTTCTGGCAATGATTCAGTAAGAAGTTAAGAAAATCTGAATCTTTTTATTTCTTAAGGGACTCAGCGAGTATCAGAAATATTTTTGTGTTGTATCTAAGTGTAATAATAATAGAGTCTGATTAGCATCATCTTCTTAAACCCTTATATGATCAGTAACCTCTTAGAAAAATATACTTGCAATAAATTTTAAATAATAAGTTCGGTTCTCTCCAAAATCTTTTTAACTGTCGAAAGGTAGCTCTGGCTTTACGAATTCTGCAGTCTACATCGTCCAATGCTCCTCCGGATGATACAATTTGGCTTCCAAGATACTCGAATTTATCTACGTTTTCAATATGCAAGTGGTCGATTATATTAGTGGGGTTTACCCGCAAACTTTTCGTTTTTGCCAAGTTGATTTTAAGACCAATTTTTAAGGCTTCTGTGACAAGTCTATCTAATTGGGTTTGAAGGTTCGAATGACGGAAAGAAAACATAACCACATCATCCGCATATTCTAGATTTCCTAGTTTACGGTTAAATTTCCAGTTGATTCGAAAACTATTTAATTCAGCTGCTTCAAATACCAAATCAAGAACTGTGATAAAGAGCAAGGCCGACAGTGTGCATCCTTGTTTTACACCGCTATTATTCAAAAGGATCGCTCAGTTTTCCGCCGTGCAAAACTTGGCTTGAGGAACCAGTTTTATGATATTGATAATTTTGCCTGAAGTCCCTCTAGCTCAAAGTGCCACCCAAATCTCTTCCCTATCAAAGGTTTCAAACGCTTTCAGAAAATCTATTAAAACTAAATGTAACGTTGAGTTGAACTCCTCGTATTGCTCTACGATAATACGTACAGTGTTTATTAGATCTATACAAGATCTTTGAGGGCGAAAGCCAGCTTGATTTCTACGTAGAACGTTGTTAAGTGGCTCGGAAATGCGGCTTAGTATGATGTGGTTGGGGATTTTCGTGATGGTTGGCTGGAGAGAGATCCCCTCCAGTTATAGCATATTTGTCAGTTTCCCTTCTTCGGAATCTTGATAATTACCAATTCCTTTCAAGACTTAGGTACATTTTCAGAGGTCCAAAAAGCTTCCAAGTTCGGAGTTAACTTTTGTGCCATAATGTTACCATTCGATTGGAAGCATTCAACGGCGATTTTATCTGCTCCCTGAGCAGATTTTTCAGATATTTATGGTGTGGGAGGACTGCTTTTTATTTGCCTGTTAACAATATGTATCCTTCGGATTGGGAGATTCTCATTAGGAGCTATTATAGGAATTAAGTTCTTAACTAATCAATAATGAAGAATAGGTTTCGGAGCAATTATTTATATATTCTGTGGATAGCGATTTTTTGAGAAATTTTTGGGTTTTTTAATGTTATTTGTAAGTTTTATGAATATTTTCTTGTGATGGAGATTCTTAGAAAAAATTTTATAATAGGTTAGGCATTTAGTAATTTTGAATTTCTCACCTCAGATTCATGATTAGCGACTCAGAAAATCCATATTTACATACCCAACGCGATTTAGAAACACATAATCGATTTATTAGGGCTTGGCCGACATCTTAGTTCCGCAATTTTTAAATTTGGAAGAACTAATAAGGTACTCAACTACGTCAAAATTATCTGAACAGTTTGTTTTTTTTCTCTGGGAATAATATTAAATATAGATACCATGCGTTGGCGACCATTTTGAAGTTTTAGAAATCACCATAAACTTTGAAAAGTAGACGGGAAGACACAAATTTCAAATGAAATTTTATTTTATTATAATATAGCTGCTTTGCCAGATCATAGTTGCAATTGAGCCTTTACCAAGTGAATAAGAAATGTTCTAAAATGTGGAAACCTTAATATTTTTTCATATAATAATAATGCAACTAAGTCTAAATATAATCATCTCATTTTGACTCGCTAAAAGGCCACACCCCTCGTCTATTACCAAAGTTCATCTACACCTCTGCTACACTGACTACGATGGCTGCGGTTGACTCTGCGGCTGGAACGCTGGTGACGTTGGCGGCAAAGATGAAGTTGCTGGCGACGCCATGTTAATAAATTTCAATATGGCGTCACTCAACGTCAGCCACTCTCGGCTGGCTGGCTGGCAGTCTGTCTGTCTGTCAGGATGTCCTCACTGTCTGCCTAGTGCTGCCTGCTGCCAGATCCTTTGCCGCTGCTTCAGCTTTTCATATTAACCAAGCATGTGGGCCAGCTTCACTTTGTGGGTTTTTCTATAAAATCCTTAAATCCTTGCACTTGATGGCTGTTAATTAAAAGACGCTTAGAATATTGTCGCCGGGCGTTGCCAACGCAGACAAAAGAAGCCAAGAGCGTCGCGCATTTTGAAACATTAAGTGGCAAAAATCTTATGAATTTCAAATGAAAGTTCAACGTCTTACAATGGATCGAAAATCAAAAGATTGGGATAATTGTGAAATGTTTATGTTTTATTAATTATTTTGAGAAGATTTTTTGGTTCTTTATCAGAAGCACTAACAAGTAACTGAGCTATAAAAAAAAGTTTGGGGATGATTAAAAAAAAAATACTATGGAAATTTTTGCGTTTTTTTTTAGATTACTTATTTTTTTGTTATAATTTCCGCTTTTTTAAATGTTGAACTTAGTGGAATGTTAAGGAAAATATTTTGGTATTGATGCTTCTAATTATAAAAATGTCGGGTTTTCGATATTAAATTTTTGTGTCAATAAATAACTCTCCGGACCACTGTGCTTCTGCATGTTTAAGCAGCAAATACAAAACCAAGTTACTGGCAAAAGTCCACTTGAGATTCCAAAGTTTCTCAACTTGTAGACGTCTTTGAGACGTCAGATAAACATATTCGTATTTCGTATGTGTCAAATACAAATTTATATGCGTTTATTGGTATGAGTTATGAGGAGGATGCGTATGTCTTAAAATATACAAAAATTCGAAAGGAGACCCCAACGAAGAAATTCGTTAAAAAAAAGTTTTATCTGTCATTTCAATTGCTGTTCAGAGAATTACACATCAAACCAAGTACAAAAAAAACATTTTTTGCTATACAATATATTATATATGAGTCCTCAAACATGGTGCCTACTTAGACCCTAGAGATTTATTTATATATTTATTTATTACTTTGCGTTCATGACGCACATTGTTTAGGAACTTGCTAAAGTTTTGATTTGTACAGGCAAAACTTAAATAATGAATCTAATTGTTTTGAAACATTGCTCCGTCCAATTGAATGTCAATTTTTGATGTGACAAACATAAACAGGAAAAATAAAAATTATTTTATTGACATGTTGTGCAAAAATAGTTGATTAATAGGAAATATAAATTCATTGCAAATACAAAACAAATCAATTTGAAAACGAAGTTTTTACCAAAACCTGTGCGAGTATTTTTAGCAAGTCCTTCAAGGACAAAATCAAAATGGCAATTCTAGGAATTTTAATTTATTGTGAATGGAAAATGTTGAAACCTAAGCAAATCATTAAGAGACAGGTTAGTTTTGTAAGTGGGTGTGACCGTAACACAATCATAAAATAGGGTTCTAGTAGATATTTTGGTATCTGCAGGTGAAGTTTTGGCTTTTTGGCCACAATGCATATTTTTGTATCTGTTGGCGAAGTTTTGGGTTTTTTTGCCACAATTTAACACTTTTTTTTTTGTGGTTTTATTTGTTAATTTAAGCTAAGGTGGGAGATAAGGAAATTTTCTGCCCGGTTCAGTTTGAGTGGACTTTGGCGTTGTTCTCTTTTGACTTTGCTGACTGAATCTTTTAAGCGTATATTTAATTTGAATAATTTTTTATTTTCCATAGAATAAATAAAAGTTAAATATGAATAATGTGGAAAATCTAAATTTATGAAGAGAGTCTTTCCTATGTAAAACGTTCTGCTAAAATAGCAGAAAATTTAAAAAAAAAACATGTTTTTTCCCAATCTAGTTTGCAAAAATTAAATGCATAAAGTTAAGCTATCTTCTTCTTGAACACATTTTATTAGAGAACTCATCTTCTTCTTCTTATGTGGCCATAGCAACCCGATTACCGGATTACGGCCTGCCTTAAAACATCTCTCCAGGCGCCTCTGCATTGCGCGCGCCTTCTCCAGTTAGTTGGTCACACCGAGCGAAGACAGGGCCCCTTCAAACACGGTCGCTCTCTCCGCCGACGGCCGCTGCCTACCGCATCGAACACACGTCTAGTTGGAGCATCCTCGTCCATCCTAACGACGTGCCCGAGCCAGCGAAGCAGCTGGATGTTGATACGCTGAGCAACGTCCATGTCGTTGAAGAGCTCATACAGCTCCTGGTTGGTACGGATGCGGTAGTCATCGCCAACTCGAATAGGACCAAAGATCTTGCGCAGTACTTTCCTCTCGAAAACTCCCAAGGCATCAGTAAGCGACACGGTCCAGGCTTCCGCGCCGTAATGAAGCACTGGAAGGATGAGTGCCTTGTAGAGACGCGCGAGAGAGGTCTCTACTAATCAATTGCCTATTGAGACCGAAATAAGGGAAAGAAGGGAGGGATATCGCATACAAGGCAAAGTCTCTGATTGTGGTCAACACGGCGGTCGCCAGAACGATCCTTTATTTATTTATTTATTTATTTAAGGAGTACAACTAAGCACAGTTGACATTAAATATTATAGAAAAATAAAAAAAAAAAAAAAAAAAAAAAACCAGTAAATTTACTTAGAGAACAAAAATAGAAAGTATAACTAATCCGCGTATCTAGCCCGATGGGTGAACTTTTTAATGATATGCACCTTCTCACATCAAGAACTGGCCAGACACTTGGATTTACAATATAAAAGTTGAAAAAAGGAAGCAAGATAAAAGTTAAACATATCAAAAATAACAAAAAATAAAAATATAAGAGAAAAGTGCCAAGGGAGCACCGTTGACCAAAAGAAACATTCATAATATAGGATTGGTCAAGGATACTCGTAGTGGCAAATCAAGATAACTGAGGATAGAAGAGGTGATAGATTGAATAGACTGTTCGAAAGAGAGGAAATTATAGAAGTTATTATAATTAGAGCATAAGACACGGAAAGGATCGTGTAAAGCATAATTAGATCTACAAAATTGTAAGGCTAAAGGTCGGAAATTACGAGTTACTCTAGCGGGAATGACAAAAGTAACTTTGCTAAGAAGTACATTAGAATCGATAAGACCGAGCATCAGCTTATGCAAGAATAACACGCCATGGCATGTTCTGCGATGATTTAAAGAAGGCAATTTTATAAGGCGAAGTCTATCAGAATATGGCGGCAGTCGGATGTTTGGGTCCCAGTTTAAGCCACGAAGTGCAAAGAGGAGAAATTGCTTTTGTACGGACTCAATCATGTCTTGATAAACATGGTATTGAGGACTCCAAACGCAAGAACAATACTCTAAAATAGGACGGACAAGAGAGATATAAAGTAGCTTGGTTGTGTAAGGGTCGTTAAACTCTTTAGACCAACGCTTAATAAAAGCAAGAACACCTCTAGCTTTATTGACGATGTTGCAAATATGATTGTTGAATTTAAGGTTATGGTCGAACAAAACACCAAGGTCGGTCACACACTCGATGCGTTCTAGTGTAGAAGATTCTAAATAGTAAGTAGCCAAATAAGGAGCAGAACGATAAAATGTCATAACATTACATTTTGACTTGTTCAGAAAGAGATGGTTGAAATTGCACCAAGATTGCATGTTATAACTTGTTCCTTGCTTTATCCAAGTTGACACACAGCCTCCTCGTGGCCCCTTCTGGATAGCAGACTAACACCCGCCAGTCTGTGAACCAATGTGTACCGCGCTGTCCAATCCCCTGGACATTAAATCTGGGTTGTGCGCAGGGCTTGGAACCCGCCACGTAAATAGGCTTATCCAGTGAAGGCCAAGAAATAAGCCTCGGAAAGGACTCCCTTTTATGTTGACGATCACGGCAAACGAAAAAGTAGAGAACTTATGGCTATTTTAAATTACAATGTTGAAAAGCTCCGGCGCGAATAGTTTGCGGTAGTATTGGTATGCCTGACTATATTAAAAATAAGTTAAAATATTTTTTTCATTAAACTCATTCGATTATAACTTTAAAAATAGATATCGAGTAAGTATATCAATACAAGTCGGCATGCTTCTTTGAAGTCTGCAGCTCCTATGGTTTCCGAGATATAGACATCCATATAAACAAACAGATTGGGCTAGTCACTTCAGGGCATATAAATTTGTTTTAAATAAGTTATGGTATGTACGCATATCTCTCTCGGGAGCTATGCGTACCTGTCCGACAGCTGTTATGGAGTCAGTCTTTGGACTCACACCACTGAACATTTTCATCAAAAAAAAGTTTAACTCTTAGCAAGTTACACTGGTCTTGCTGCTCATATATAGATGCCCTTTCTGACGCATCGATCTGCTCTAAATCAGATCTTAGATCACGGAATTATTTCATAGCAAGAAATTTATTTCTCCCCTCCCAAGTCGAGAGACTAGGGCTGTTGGCAGCCCCTGTGAAAACCTCCGGTGGCAACAATAGTTCACGGATGAGTCCAAAACTGAGCAGGGTGTAGGTGTTGGAGTAGTTGGATCCAACACCAGAATCTCCACCGCAATGGGCAACTGGCCCAGCGTCTTTCAAGCGGAGATTCAAGCCACAGAGATCCGCGCCCTTAGTATGCTTCTCAAGGGAACTAGGGGAGCAAATATTTGCATTTATTCAGATAGCCAAGCTGCTATTAGGGCATTATCATCCTGGAGCATCTCCTCCAGGATGATTAAAGAAAGTCGAAACAAAGTCGTGGTATGTTGGGTATCTAGACATAATATAATAATAATAATAATAGAACTACCGTGGTATTGCCAAGCTTTCATCAATTCCTAAAGTTTTTGAAAGGATTGTCACATCACAATTGCAACACTACTGTCGTTCTTTAATGTCGGACTCCCAACATGGGTTTATAAAACGTCGGTCCACTTCTACTAACCTTTTAGAACTTTCGTCTATCATCAATCTAGCTTTTACCGAAAAAAAAACAAACTGATGTCATTTATACTGACTTCAGTAAAGCATTTGACTCGGTAAACCATAATCTTCTCATTGTAAAACTCTCACGTCTGGGGTTTCCGTCTTGCCTTTTAAGTTGGATTTCATCCTACTTATCAAATCGAGTCCAAAAGGTAGTTTTTAAAGGCTGCAAATCTAAAGAAATTAAGGTCACGTCTGGGGTACCTCAAGGTAGCCATCTTGGCCCTCTTCTTTTTAATTTATTTTTAAATGATCTCCCGCAAGTAATCAAATCTTCTTGCATTCTAATGTATGCGGACGATGTTAAACTTTGTCTGTCCTATTCCGATAAAAATAAGCATTTACTTCTTCAACATGATTTTGATAACATGCAATCTTGGTGCAATTTCAACCATCTCTTTCTGAACAAGTCAAAATGTAATGTTATGACGTTTTATCGTTCTGCTCCTTATTTGGCTACTTACTATTTAGAATCTTCTACACTAGAACGCATCGAGTGTGTGGCCGACCTTGGTGTTTTGTTCGACCATAACCTCAAATTCAACAATCATATTTGCAACATCGTCAATAAAGCTAGAGGTGTTCTTGCTTTTATTAAGCGTTGGTCTAAAGAGTTTAACGACCCTTACACAACCAAGCTACTTTATATCTCTCTCGTCCGTCCTATTTTAGAGTATTGTTCTTGCGTTTGGAGTCCTCAATACCATGTTTATCAAGACATGATTGAGTCCGTACAAAAGCAATTTCTCCTCTTTGCACTTCGTGGCTTAAACTGGGACCCAAACATCCGACTGCCGCCATATTCTGATAGACTTCGCCTTATAAAATTGCCTTCTTTAAATCATCGCAGAACATGCCATGGCGTGTTATTCTTGCATAAGCTGTTACTCGGTCTTATCGATTCTAATGTACTTCTTAGCAAAGTTACTTTTGTCATTCCTTCTAGAGTAACTCGTAATTTTCGACCTTTAGCCTTACAATTTTGTAGATCTAATTATGCTTTACACGATCCTTTCCGTGTCTTATGCTCTAATTATAATAACTTCTATAATTTCCTCTCTTTCGAACAGTCTATTCAATCTATCACCTCTTCTATCCTCAGTTATCTTGATTTGCCACTACGAGTATCCTTGACCAATCCTATATTATGAATGTTTCTTTTGGTCAACGGTGCTCCCTTGGCACTTTTTTCTTATATTTTTATTTATTTATTTTTTTTTTGTTATTTTTGATATGTTTAACTTTTATCTTGCTTCCTTTATTCAAATTTTAAATTGTAAATCCAAGTGTCTGGCCAGTTCTTGATGTGAGAAGGTGCATATCATTAAAAAGTTCACCCATCGGGCTAGATACGCGGATTAGTTATACCTTCTATTTTTTCCTTCTCTAAGTAAATTTACTGTTTTTTTTTTTTTTTCTATAATATTTAATGTCAACTGTGCTTAGTTGTACTCCTTAAATAAATAAAAATAAATAAATATGATCGCCGACGATCTAGCACCACAGGGTGCATCCACACTGACTACATCTCCTGCACCGTTTTGCGATATTGGTTGGTCCACAATCAAAACCATTATAAACAAATGAACTGCAGAAGAAAAAAGGAGATACTGGTTCTCCTTACCGGGGCTGCGTCAAGCAAAAGTGCTTGTCAAACCTCTGGATGCGATCAAGACAAAAGGTTTTGGCAGAGCGGACCTTAAAGCTCCTGATAGCATACCTATCTGGCAACCACACTGTTAGATACCATATACAGAAAAGTGGCCTATCGGGCTCTTAAGAGTGCAGACTCTGCCTAGAAGACTTTGAAACCACCAGACATATTTCTGACTGCCCAGCGCTGGTATGGGATAGAGCCTGTCAAATGGGAAGGGAACGGATTAGAATCCCATAAATCCACTCATCTACGCTTTCAATACGGCAACAAAAGACCTTTTAGTTGCAATGCTCCACTTCTATGTAGAGAACCCTTTTCGGAAAAAAAAGTTCTGGTCCGTCAAACATCAATAATAACCATCAGACAGTATATGGGAACATCATCACTATACTACTTTAAAAATTAAAATAATACCTACCAAAAAGAAATTAAAATCTACCCAGGGCCTGCACTAAACTCGAACTCACAAATTCTTTCACTTTTAAACTTTTTATGAACAGTTTCCTGTAATTCATCCAGCTAGACCCTTTAAAAAATATTTAAGCATTCTATAAAAACCTACCTAAAAAAAATTTCCACAATTTTCATTTTGGGCGCCCATTTCTCTTCTATAGACAAAACAGTATACAAATCTCTACTCTTTATAGACTATCGTGCCTAAAAAATGCGCACGTATTCCACACACTCTAAGCGGAAAAGAAAAGCTTCACGATTTGCAACAGAAAATAGAAAATTCCCAAAAAAAAAGTTCACAAAAAAAAAACCCAAAAACCAACTAGGTTAGGCTCGGGTTTTAGGTCTTTTGAACCAATTTTTTCTTACCACATTTTTTGTGGCACGTTCATGGCTAAAGGATCAGTGGCAAATGACATTCCGTTTCATTATTGGCCCGACATTTTTTATGCTCGGTAGTTTCAATTGCAGCTAATAGAAGGACACAAAAATTTAAGTGTCATGAAAAACTCTTTAAGGCGAATAACTCATTCGCTCACTCCTTTTGATTATGTGCAGCTTGGTTTGCCAAATAAAAGAGCCACAAAATCCATTTAGAGACAGCCAGCGGCAACGCCTTAAAAAACCAGCCCATGCCACTTCCTTAACGCAGCCAAAAAATAAAAATAAAGGAAAAAAATCAAGTGGTGCTGGTAAAGTTGGGAGAGGTCGACAAGTGAATACACTGAAATCGAAAGTTTTTATGCGATTTTGAGGTGACTTGAAACTTTGTTTGGAAGCTATCATTTAATTGGTTTGGGTGTGAAAAATGAAAAATCGTTACTGGTTACTCCCCCTAGTAGTAGTTACTCCCCCTAGTAACCAGTAACGATTTTTCATTCAAATCATCGTCAAAATGTAAAAGTGTTTTGATCCTTTTTTTAGACTTGAGACATTTTTTTAGTGCGACTTAACTATAAACCGGATTACGTTTTTAAATGGTTTTGCCATAAGGAGATATAGAAAAATAATTTTCTGCAGAATTATATTCGATTAAGCACGACTTAAAAAAAGGACTTTTGTTTCCAATTTTAAAGAAAACCATTTTTACTAACCAAAGATTAGTAAGTTTTAAGGAAATCAGCTTTTTAATTTATTTTCATATTAGTAAAACTGTTTACTTTATGTCTTATTTTACAGGGTGCGTTTTTACATCAATTCAATCAATCAACGTATCCAACATATCTTTTTTGCAGATAATCTTATTCTTAAGAAAATTGAATTCGAATAGTAATAATAAGTACGAGTTAATAATTTAATGATACTAATAGAAAAATCATAACCTTCGACTTTCGTTAACCTTAATACCTATTTATAAGATAATTTCCCTAAATAGAAAAATTCAGTTTAGACAAAGTCGCAAATGTCTAAAAAAAAAAAACCCAAAGTGCTAGAAGGTAAATCATCTAATGAAATCTAACTATCAGATGCTTAAATCGAGATTGAGACGCTTTTCATAATTCATATTGGGTGGTTTTTTAAGTGAGTTAAATATATTATTTAATTCACATTATATTGAGGCTACTCGACTTCTTCAGTTGTACCTTTTATTATGATATTTATAGGGAGCCTTGTAAAAGAATTTTTTTTAAAGATATTTAAGGCAGACTGTCTGAGAACAAAGTGACATTCTGACAACACCTTTATATCTTTTGTTAAGGATATATTGAGAAACAAATCAAAATGTTTCGCAAGAAATTTTGGACGTTTAATGGATAAGCCAATTTAAGCAACGAGTTCGTCCGAATCGGATCTTGACATTAAAATTTTAAATGCCACAATTTTTTTTTTACTTCTTTTGAAGATTTTTTAAAACTAAAATCGATTAAGCTTACTATTTTATAGAGAACGCCCTAATTATTAGAAATAATTCGAAATTATGAGAGATCGCAAAGTTTGAGCAAATCGACCAAAAAAAGATTTATTTCCTTTGTCGATGTTCTGTGGTTACATCAAAGTTCCCCTTAAAATGACGTAGGTTTTCTCAGCAACACCAAAAGAGTTTTAAAAACATCTCTGGACAAGCGGTCTCAAAAATAATTGTATATTTCGAAAAAATATTATATTTTTTTATAAAATGCAAATAATGAAAAATACATAAATTTGTATAAATCGCAGTAGACTCATATTTGATTGCCAATCCAGATTTTTGGGTTTGGTGTTCAGACCAGACGCATAATAGGATTTTGGGGTCACTAAGCTCGAATCCCAGGTTTTAAAAACCTCAGCATTTCGGGGATTAAAAAGCTCAAAATATATTTGTGTTGTAATTCATTGTATCACAAATTAATGAAATGGATACTAAAATTGAATGAACTTGGCTTCGAATTGCTTCCGCATCCACCGTCCTCTTTAGATCTGGCTCCCAGCTACTTTTTTCTATTCTCAGACTTCAAGACGATGCTCGCTGGAAAGAGATTTAGCTCCAAAGAAGCGAAAGCCGAAACGAAGGCCACTTTGAAGGCTAATAGGAAATCGTATTATAAAAATGGTTTCGAAAAGTTTGAAGGTCGCTATAATCGGTGTATCACCCTCGATGGAAACTATTTTAAATAAAAAATCGAACTTTGCCAAAAAAATTTGTTTTTAAACGTTAGCTTAGGAACTTTTCTGTCCTCCAGTCATGTCTATATTGAACTAAAAATTATTGACTTTATCTTGAGACTGAGATCAGAACCATTCATTTTGCTTTCGTAATGCTTTCTTTGGCTTAAGAATCTGATTCAGAGATCAATAAACATAAAAAAAAAACTTGATAGCCGGTTTCAAACACATTTTGGTAGGACTTTATATAATTGGGGCCGCTAAGCCCGAACTAAAATTACAAAAAATAATTTATTTTCGGGTTCTTGTGTCAAATTATGTTTTTTAAATCCGGAACCGAATTGGAAAAGCTCCAAGTCCCAAAGTTTCTAAAATAACCTCAAAAACCCCCATTCCATTAACGAATCTCGAAACCATTACTCGGTAGAATTTTTGGACCTCGGATTCAGAATCACATTCAGTTACCTCAAAAACATATACCATAAGAAATATCTTTGCAAAGCATTAATCGACATAAAAATGTATGGGGATTTTGAAGGTTATCCTCTGGGGTTTTTTGGAACTTAGACTTGGATTCAGCGGCACGAAATTCATTCAATTCGAATAAGAAGTTCTCACGAATTTTGTTGTATAGACCCACTTAATTTGGAATTAATTTAGAATCCTCTGAGCCTTGTAATGAACGAATCGTTAAATTCTTGTAAGCTTTTCAAAACATATAAAAACTATCTTTGCAAAGCATTAGTCGACAAAAAAATGTATGGGGATCTTGGAGGTTATCATCTAGAGTTTTTTGGAACTTAAATGTGAATTCAGCGGCTCGAAATTCAATCGATTCGATTTAGAAGTTCTCACAAATTTTGTTGTAAAGACCCACTTAATTTGGAATATAGAATCCTGTAATGAACAAATCGATGAATTCATTTTAACACTTCTGGTAAAATCGAAATCCATTTTCTTGCAATTCTCGACGGAACAAGAGAGAATTTTCCAGGAGCAGGGCAACCTACTGCCAAAATCTACAACGACTCCTTCACATTTTTTATCTCAACCTAAAAACTCCTTTAAAAAGACCACCCCTAACTTGTAGTGATGCTTAAGGGATTGACTACAGCCTCAGACAACTTACTATTTATTAACCGTCCCAAAAGCCTTGGCTGTGGATAGCACTAAAAGTAGGTCTGCCCAAAAAAGGGCCAAGGACGAGCTTAACCATTGAATAGAAATTTTGTTAACCTCACCATCCTTTAGAGCTTGACGTTTAAACTCTCTCCACATAGACAAGCCTCTTCCACTGAGGAGTAACTTCTTTAATGACAACCCATATAGTTTATAGGCTCTCAGGCAACAAATCTTTTTGCACCAACTTAATATGCTCCTCAACCTTAGCCTATAGGGTATAAAAAAGGAAACAAAATAAAGAGAAAAAAAATTGAATCCTTTTAAAGCCTGGCATAAAAGTTGCTTCCGTTGCCTGGCGGCTGCAGCTGGCAACAAAATAGTAAAATAGAAAAATAGAAGCTAACAAAACTATTAAAATGCCGGCGACACCATACATTATTTATTCCTTGGCGGCTCTGTGTATGTATGTGTATGTATCTGTGTGTGTATCTATGTGTGTATCTTTGTGTGTCTAGTTGTTTGTTTATAGTTTTCTTTTTTTGTTGCTGTTTTTGTTACTTTCCGTTCGTTATTTTCGGTGCGCTCTGCTCCTGCTCTGTCTGCGGTAACGCGTTCCTCTGTCGTCAGACACGTTCGGCCCACAGCGGAAATAGAAATCCTTTAACAGAAAATTGTGAAATAAAATTTTCACTTTAGAAACTATTTCTGAGGGCGCCTGCTTCACTCTACTATGGTCAGAAGTCAGTGCGTCAGGGAGTCAGGAATATAGCGAGTCCGAACTTTAGAATGTCAGCCGTGCATGCTGCCGTAATGACGCGCAACGCCTGGACAAGGGTTGCATTTGTTGCCTTGGCCACCATTTTGTTTTGGCTTAGCTGCCGGCTGTATTGCCAATCCCACCATTTCGGGGGAGAGCAGCGATAGGGGAGCGAGCCTGGAGGCTGTTTTCGGGTTGCTGCATTTGGCAAGCGGCAAAGTAAATGAGCGTGTGGCTGGCCTGTTGGCCAAGCTAGTTGGCCTAAATGGCGGCTCACTGGCTTTGGCTTTTGGCTGGACTGTGACAACTTTATTTCCATTTTGTTGCTTTTGTAGATGTATATATGTGTATGAGTGTGCGTCTGTATGTTTGTGTGTTGGCCGCATTAGCTTGCCTTTGTATTTATTTGTTGCATTTCCACATCCTGGTTGCTGTTGGCTGTTCGCTGCTCGCTGCTCCCGGCTTAGTCATTAGCCCAAAGGCGTGGCATATTTAAAGTGCCACTAAATTTGTAAGGGGTATTTAACGAGGGATTGCAATTTAACTTTCATGGAGCACAGTAAACTTGGTGGAATTGTCAGGTGAATAATAAATAGGAATTAATATGTTGCTAATAAATTTTGTAGGTCCTGAAAAATGGAAAGTAACAGGTTGAATTGGCTAGACTAAAAGGACATCTCGGTTTTGGGTATAAAAATTATATATAACAAAAGATTTGGTTTAATGTGTAGATTTTTAGGCGACATATTTTTTTATAGTTTAGTTCTCTCGTCAGTTCAGATTTAGAACCAAGGAACGGGAAATTTTGCTAAAAGGAACGCCTAATGATCTACTTCTTTAACTACTTTATTTTTTCTTATATTGGATCTCCTTATTAGCCAAGCAGAATTTTAAGGTGCATATTTCATTAAAATCAGTTGGTGATTAAGAACTGAAAACAATCTATTGGCAAATATGTTTTTAAGGAAGCAACCAATGTCACTAAAATTGGTATATATTGGGTCGTTCACTATGTCATTTCGTTTGATGACTACAACACTTAACGCCTTTACCTTCATACATCATACATACAGCTGATATAGTAAGGTTTTTATACCCTGTACCGTATGGTACCAAGGGTACATTAAGTTTGTGCAAGCCGAAAATGTATGTAACATATAGAAGGAGACGTCGGAGACACCCCAAAGTTACCTAACATATGATCAGGGTGAATAGAGAAGTCGATATACCCATGTCCGTCTGTCCGTCCGTCCGTCTGTCCGTCCGTCTGTCCGTCTGTCCGTCTGTCCGTCCGTCCGTCCGTGTGAACGCCTAGATCTCAGAGATGGTAAGAGCTAGAGTTACCAAACTTTCACATTAGATCCCATATTATTCCATAGGAGGCAAGCTTATTTTATTTTTTTGATATCGGGGATAAATTATATAGCTCCCATGGGGGTGTTTGAGACGACCTCGACAAAAAAAGCGTTTTAGATGAATAATTCGTTTGTTTATGAAGATATCGTAACGAAATTTGGATTCGAAAGTTTTTTATAGTTCCCAATCACCAAATTTGATCGCAATCGGTTGACTATATCATATAGCTTCCATAGGACCGATCGGCCAAAATAACTTTTTAAAGAAAAATTCGCTATATTTAGTTTTTTAATAAAGATATCCTAACCAGATTTGGCGTTTGGAAATTTTTTAGACCACTTAAGCAATGTGCCAAATTTGAACAAAATCGGTTGACTATATCATATAGCTCCCATAGGTCCGATCTTCCAAAAAATCGATTTTTTAACAAAATTTGATGTGTTTCGTTTGTTTGTTAAGATATTGAGACCAAATTTGACATTCGTGAGTATTTTATAGTGCCTAAGCACTGTACCATATTTAATCCAAATCGTTTGACTAGATCATATAGCTCCCATAGGACCAATCGGTCCAAAAACACGTTTTTTATACAAAATTCGATGTGTTTTGTTTGTTTGTAAAGATATTTGAAATAAATTTGGCATTCATATCTTTTTTAAGGTATTTAAGTACTGTGTCAAATTTTATTGAAATCGGTTGACTATATCATATTGCTCCCATAGGAACGATCGGTCAAAAAAAAATTTTTGCTTAAAAATTCTTCTGTTTTTGGTTTTTTGCAAGCTAGTGGTACAGAGTATCTAAAGTCGTCTGCGCCCGACTTTACGTCCGCCATTTTTTTGTAACAAATTTTGTTAAATTGGAAAAGTTTATGTTCCCTATATGTATGGTTGAAAACAACATTTTCGGTATATTTTACTGATTTACCATCAAAAGGGTAAAAATGCAGCTCAAGGTGAAAATTATGTGATGTGTACGGAGAAGATGTGTTGACCGAACACCAATGCCAAAATTTATTTTCAAAATTTCGTTCCGGCAATTTCGATCTTACGGATGCATCACGTCCTAGAAGGCATCTTGAAGCCGATGTGGATAAAATAAAGTAGTTGGTTGATGCAAATCGTCGAATAACAACTCGAGAGATTGAGGAAAGATTAAATTTGTCTAATGCGACCGTTCGCAAGCACATGAAACGTCTAGGATTCATTCCGAAGCTTGACATATGTGGTCCTCATGTTCTTAAAGAACGAAATTTGCTTCGTGGCATTAACGACTGTGATTTGCTTATCAAACGTCAAACAAGTGATCCATTTTTGAAGCGCATTGTTACCGACGACAAAAAGTGGGTTGTTAAACAAGAATGTAATACGCAAGAGATCATGGTCTAAAAAGGATGAACCAGCTCAAACCACTGCGAGGGCCGAAAGTCACCAATAAAAGGTTATGTTGTCTTTTTGGTGGGATTATTATTAATTCTGAAGTGTATTGTGATCAGCTGGACAAATTGAGTGATGGTCTCAAAGAGAAGAGGCCAGAATTGATCAATAGAAAAGGTGCAGGGTTCCACCTGGATAATGCGAGATCTCGAGAAAGTTCGCCAAAAGCTTTGGCACCTTGAATGGGATGTCCTACCATACCCACCATATTCTCCAGACTTATCGCCTTCGGACTACTACTTGTTCCAGTCTCTGCAAAATTTTTTGGATGGGAGAACCTTCCCTCAAATCAGGACGTCAAAAAACACTTGAATAAGTTTTTTGCCTGCAAGGATCAAGCATTTTATGAGCGTGGAAACAATCTCTTGCCCGAAATATGGCAACAGGTATTGAATCAAAATGTAGAATATACAATTTCATAAAATGTTTTACACTATAAAAAAATCGAGTTTAAATTAAAAAAACGAAATGACTTAGTGAACGACTCAATAGACTCTGTAGGCTGTACTATACAGATTTTTTTTAATTTTTGGAGCATTTTACCCTCCAGTCCCTGAAACTTTCTTTTGGCTCTCATCTCGGAGCCTTTCCTTATAGAAAGTCTAAACCAGACACAGACCTTTCGCATAATATTACCAAAACAAATTTTTTTTAGAACTTCGGTAGTTATTTTCAAAACCGAAGAATGGCCATCTTGTTAAGTGAAAGAAGTTTCGACGATTTTGCTGTTTAATATCTGGGAATAAATGCCGGATATTATTAAAATAGGTTGATGTTTACTTCTCCATTTCTACAGGTGAAATTTTAAATTTCATGTCTGTTTTTGTCCAAAATCTTGAAAAAAAACAAGCCAGATGAAAGTTTTAGAATTTAATTATTTTTGTAAAATTAGTAAGAGTCCCGGAAGGTCAACTTAAACTTTAGTACTATTTAAATTTAGGATGTTTTGCTTGCATATAGGTTGTAACGCTATGCCATAAATCTGATATATGTATTTGATAAATTTTGAAGCTGTAATTAAAAAATCCACAGCCTCTGCAATGGGGCCCCATCTGGCTGTTAGAATTTTGACTTAATAGTAACGAAATTGCGAACCAAACTTACCTGGGGATATATACCAGCCTTTAAAAAATCATATCAAATTGTGGAAGGCATAAAATTCAGAATTCAAAATATATTTAGGTTTCCATTCGAAGACAAGATTAGAGAAAGACAAGATATGTTTATTAGAAGCAGTAAAATCTTTGAATAGCTACGATGTAGCTTGTTTAGAAGATCCATTTCAAGGTTTTTTAAAATTCAACTAAGCAAGGATGGCAGGACCTAGCAGTGAGCTCGTAATGCGTTCTTAAACAAAAATTCGACACGAGTTTTTCAGCCTTTGCTCTGAGATTAATCTTATGGAGAAGGAAGCCACTAACTAAACATGACATTTAAAAAAAAAACATTAAAAGTAAGAAATATGTAAAAATAAACAAATTTTAAATTAAAAAAAAATCTAAAAAAAACAAATTATATCAACCTTAAATAAACACAACACAAAATGGCTTCAGGTCAAAGTGCATAACACAAAAATTAAAGTCAACAGAATAATTTCTTTCATCTATTTATACACTACGAGTAAATATTAATTTCCAAGTAAATTCCCCAACTAATGCCTTAAATAAAACCAAGACCCAACAATAGGAAGTGGGACCAACTTAAGACTCTCTCTATTTTAATTTTTTCAATTTACATAGCAGCAAAGCAAAATATTTAATTTAAATTTTTGCTTGCCAAGAAATTATGAAAACAAAACAAAAAAAAAAAAAAAAACAAAATACTAATAATATTAAATGAGGAGCAACCTTTGGCAGCTTCCTATGCATATAATAAAAGAGAGTAAAGAGCGCACTTCAATTATGCTGGTTCGGGGAGTCCATGATAGAGAACTTGAAAAAAAAATACGAAGAAAACTTTGAACCAGCGCCAGAAGCTGTCGAAGAAGCAGACAATCGCCCAGGGCGCAATACATAGATGACAAAATGTCGGCACTTAATTTAGCAGATTTACATAAGAGTGTGGATGGACCCCAAGATCCATCCCCAGCCAGTTCCCAGCTCAACTTTCGCTTGACAGGTGCACGTTGCTGTCATTATTGGAGCGCCCTCCTACCAGCCAAGGAAACTTTCGAATGGCGGTGACAAAGTTTGTTCTGCGCATAAAAAATTGTTTGGCATATGTTTTGAGCTCCTGGCGCCCCTCAAGTGCCAATGCTCTTAACCGCTCTCCCGCCGACGTCCTTTATTTTTTAATAAAAACAGGAAATGCGCTTAAGCTATTAAAAAAGTATTTAGAAAGTATTTTGAGCAGTCGCCGTCAACATGGCCGTTCTTGCTGTCGTTTGTTACCAGGCGCAAAGTTTTCCAAAATGAAAGCCGTCCTGCCATGAACTGCAGGTGTGCCAGCAGGACCTGCCCTGCCTTGCCTGCCTGCCCAAAGTTTCCCTTTGGACGCCGCATCAAATGAATGGAAATAAAAAGCAAGTCGTAAGATAAATTACAAGTCCGCATGATTAATGACTGCAAATAGGCCGAGTCGGCAACGCGTTGTCTACATCATCTCTTCCGCATCAACATTATTATCATCTTCATCATCATTATTATTATCATCTTCAACGTCTATGTCCCCAATTCGGTTGGAATTTTTGTGTTCTTTTTTTCTGCTCGTGTCGCACACAGTGTTGAACTTTACGCTTTTCTTGTAATTTCTTGGCCGCAATGGCAAACATTTTTTTTTCTTCAACTATTTCAAGGAACTCGTGAGCAAAAAGTTCTAATGAAGATTTTGAATTGTGGGGCAGTCGTTGACAAACCTTCGTTTTAAATTAAGTACAGGTGAAGGTTGAAAATTTCTTGGCTGGTGTTTTAATGAAGGCTTTAAGACGAAAAGAAGCTAAATTTGAAGCACTCCGAATATCGTCATTCCAAGTTAGTTGTGAGTCATCTGCACAAAGTGTCGTACCTTAAGTCGTAATGCGATTATTTAGTTTTCTTGGGTCACGACTAGTAGGAATATATCTTCTTCAGCTATCCTTGACCATCCAATTTTTCATGTCCCCTCAAACATGCTTTAAATAAAGGAAATCGGAACAATAGATCAAGATCTGTGCTTGAAATTCTGATGAAAATCATGGCTCCTTGAAAAACGAGTTAAACGTTTTTAGAAAGTCCCTCAGCTGTCTCGACTTATGTGTGATCAATATGCTCTATTTCTATAAATATCGATCGCATCGAAAAGTTCTTTCGTACACATATTCTGCCTATATGTAGATTTAATTTTGAAAAATCGATTATCTCGACCAAATTTGAAAGAACCTTCCTCCTTAAATAGACTTAACAGCTCTTCTTATTTTTCTTCTTCAATCCCCATTTGCTGGTAGCCTCGGGAAATCCATCTTCTCCAATTAGGTCGGTCCCGGCTCTCTCTTCTCATCTCTGCCAAGGTACTGCCATCATCCTTCCCACATCCTGGATGCGATTTTCCCAAGTTTTTCGGGCTCTACCTCTCGGTGCATTGCCTTCCGTCTTCTTTCCAGGAACTGTTTGGCTTTTCTTGACTCGTACATCCAATGTAAATGTCCGAACCTTTTTAGCAGCCTCTCCTCGATTTTTTGCCCTACTTCTGAAGGTATTCTTTCATTTCTGACCATATCTCTTTGGTTTTCTTAACAACTCCTCAAGGATTAAAATTATCATTTTAAGGACCTGCATATACAAGTCTACACGCTAGAAGTAGAGTGTCTCTTTGTTGGCGAGTTGCTTAATATAACCCTGCTTATAAAATTTCAGGACTATCATGGATACATAGAACCTTGGAAGTAAATGTGTAGCTCTTTAGTGCTTTGAGGACTCACTATCTGAGAGTATTTTGATCTAATTCTCTTGAGTCCTCTTTTAGATTTAAGCTCCACTGTTTCCATTATTGCGTACAGTTCCGCTTGGGAAATTGTGGTGTCATTGCTTAAGGTGATTGATCTGTGTGCTCTGGGGCCCACTATTCCTGCTCCTACCCCTTGGAGCGTTTTCGGCCCATCTGTGAGTCGTCATGTAACCAGATTGGGTTAGCATTTCATTCTTCTCTTGATGGAAAAATGACTTTGTTCCTCTTGGTATAGTTGAATACTGTGTCTGTAGGGTCATTAGCCTGGGTCATGCATGTTGCGTTGCCGACCCTTGAAATTATTTGAGGTGGCCAGAGAGGTTTTTTTTTCCGAAAAGGGTACCTCACAGAGAGGCACTGAGACCAAAAGGTTTTTGTACCATACCCTTAAGTTAAAGCAAAAGACATTCCGCTTTTCGCATGAATAGCAATAGGTCTTTTGATGGTATTGACCTGAGGTGGAAGGGACTAATCCGTTCCTTTCCCATGTGACAGGCTCTGTCCCATACCAGCGCTGGGCAGTCACAGAGAACATGTCTGGTGGTTTTATTGTCTTCTAGACAAAGTCTGCACTTTGAAGAGTCCGATAGGCCAATTGTTCTGTAAATGGTATCCAACAGTGTGTTGGCCAGATAGGTTAGCTACCAGGAGCTTTAGGTCCGCTCTGCGTAGCCCTTTTGTCTTGATTGTATCCAGAGGTTTGACAAACACTTTTGCTTGACGAAGCCCCGGAAAACCAGTATCTCCTATGTTCTCCTGCAGCCCATTTGTTTATCATGGTTTTGATTGTGGACCAACCAATACCACAAAACGGCGCATGAGATGTAGCCTGGGTGAAGACACCCTGTCGTGCTAGATCGTCAGCGATCGTGTTACCATCCACTCCCGAGTGTCCAGGCCCCAACGTAACTCGACTTTGCTCCGGGCGGACAGGATTTGGAGGTGGTTATGGCATTTTTTAACAATCCTGGAGATGATATCCAGTATGTGTTTGCTCCCCTAGTTTCCTTGAGAAGGATACTAAGGGCGCAGATGTCTATGGCATTAATCTCCGAAGAAAGACGCTGGGCCAGATGCTAATTGCGGTAGAGATTCTGGTGTTGGTTCCAACGATTCCAACACCTACACTCTGCTCAGTTTAGGATCCATCCGTGAACCATTGTTGTTACCGGGAGTTTCCACAGGGGCTGCCATCAGCCCAAGTCTCCCAATTTGGGAATAGAGATCTAAATTTCTTGTGGAAAGCTTTAGAATCGCTTGTTACCAAGACAGCGAAGATATTGTAATACTTCTATAGGTAAAAATTTGAACACAGGATCTAGATCTGGGGCACTCTGGAATCGCCAACATATCCAAAGGTTTCTCTCTTTCTCAATTCCTTTTAACCCCAGTGGAACATAGGTTCTCTCATCCAAAGGTTTCTTACTAAGTTATTACTTTTCTCTCTCAGATTGCCTCAAAATGTTCTAAGTCGAAGCAGAAAAAATTTTCCAATGAAATCAAACTGATGCACAGACACTCACACTATAAGCCATACACACACACGCGCTCTCAAATAAATACACAAACACATAAGCAAAGCCAAAATTTGAGAGTGTGCAGAGTGACCAACAAAAAAGCGGCGAAAATAATACCTGCACTTCAAATATGCGAACAAACTGGCTCAAACTTGCTCCGCTCTGTCAAGCTCAGTCTATCCCAATTCTGAACCGCTACTCGCTCTCTTCTTTCGCACTCTCTTAGAGACTCACACAAACGAATTCTGACAACGTAAACGAGCGGCATGAGGCGGGGGGTTGAGAACGTCAAACAACAACAAAGGCATTTTTTTGCCCACTATTGCAAGGCATTGCGTATACGCGCCGTAGGCCAAAACAAATAAAATTAAACAAAGCAGCGCAGAAGTGCGCGGAAAGCGGCTGTCATGGAACTCATCGAGCTGGAAGTTAGAAAGGGGTTATGTTAGGGGGGCGTATGTTGCTGAAGTAGGGCGTTAGCGTAAATGGGCGTGGCAGTTGTACAATTGACAATGGCCCCACCATAACAATTTTATGCGTACAATGGCGACCGGTTCGGCTTGGGCGTTGACTGGGAAACGGAAACAAAACGCCAGCGGAAGCAATTGATTTGTGTGCGTAGCCATGCCAGTGTGCGTGTGTGCCCGTGTGTGTGTGTGTGCGTGTGTTTTGCATTTTCTAACATTGAATTAACATTTACACAACACTCCAACGCCGTACTATGCAAATGCCCAATATAGTACATATACATTGCATAGGCTGCATAATATTTGCCTAATGCGCTGACCTACTCCCGCACACGCCCACCCAAAGGCGTAAAGTAGCTCAACAAACACACACACACACCAACAAACTCAATAAACCTATCACACAAATTTCTCACCTGCATTTTGCAGTGTTATTTCGAAATCCAGATCCCCGTTTGCGTTGGACATAAAATTTAATTTGATTTGATGTTCCACGCACAGAAAATTGAGTTTTGTAATTGAAAATACGCAAAATATTTTCAGCTATGAAATTATTCCAAATATTTTACACCTTATTGGTCAAACTGTATACTGTGGTTGCCCACAAAAAGGGTGCCTGGACTACGACAGGTTTGTGTTAATGGAAATTTCAGTACGTGTTAGAAATGTTACCCATAATTGAAATATTTTTCCATATAATGTACTTAAATTTTTGGTACATGGGTAAATAAATGAAGCAAACAATGTTTTTTGGTCAAAAGTTTGGCATAAATATTAATTCCAGGCCATGTTGCCAATCTGAATGCGTGTACTGAATGTTAATATTTTTTTGAAATTATAAACAAGTTCGCCATGTTTGTATTTGCATATAATTACTAGGAAAGCTGTTTATCACAGAAATATTTGGGTCAGTAGGTTATTGCCGTCCATATAGTACATTCCTGCATGAAGTAGTAGTTTGGTTTCGAACTGATCCACATCCTGATCAGCGTACAAAGAGTGTTCAAAAAATTAAAATTTTTTAATTAAAAAAATGATTTCCTAGTTCTTATTCAAATATGTCTAAATTACTTAAATTTGTTGAACAATTTTCTTTTAATTGAATGAAAAATATTTTGTTCAATCTGCTAAATATTTTTCAAATAATTTTCCTTAGTCCTTACAGTCCTTACCGAATATTTGATGAAAAATATTTTCCTTAGTAGTCTAAATCTTATAATCTATTTATTTTTATAATTACTTTTGGGCTAGAGCTTTCATTTACAGCATTTTATTTAATATTTATGTATCCACTATATGTATAGTAAGCTCTTGAAACATTTCCTTTTCAAGCAATTTATAGCCATTATTTAAATACTTGGTTTTGGCCTAAATTAAATTTTATGCGTTTGAGGTCAATTTGCGTACATTTTACAATTCATGTAGATAAATTTTTGTTATTTGACAAAACAATTTTTGTATACTTAGCCTTGTTTATTCTGGCACAGCTAAGGACCAAAGGTCTATGCTAGGCTGCACTCTGTTGTGGCCGGCCAGCGTAACCTAACCTAACCTAGCCTTGTTTATGAGCTTTATTTACACTAAATTTAGTATATAACTCACACGCAAGTCATTCGCATGGAAAGCCACACAAAAATGTTGCATACTTTTTAGCGCGTGGTTTGCAATAATAAAAACTTAATTAAGCGAATATTATTTTACCAGAATTATAATTAGCTAAATATTGGACAGCAGACCAAACCATAAATAAAAAACATTATGTGGTTAATGGTAATCGCATAACAACGACTATAATGTACCCTATAAAATATATTATTTATTTTTTTTTTTAGTTTTTAAATGACCCAACCCAACTGGGTTATATTTCGGATTTTGGTATGATTTTTAGGCTCAACAAATGAAAAATAGGATCAAATCGAAAAGCTGGTCTCAAAATTCCAGCATTGTCCCATATAATATCCTTAAAGTCTCATCAACTAAGTATTTTTTTTTCTAGAAAACGTCTTTTTAAGCCTTCTTTTGCTTTACAACTTTCTTGTCCTATTTAAATTTTTCTCACTAGCTTACTATAACCCTTACCCTTTGTTTACAGTGTATAAAAATAAAGAGAAAATTTTGAGGGAAAATAGGAAAATGTTGCGACTGACAACTAATTTAGTGTGCAGTCAAAAACGGAAAACCAAAAACTGCCTGAAAAAGCATTTTATTTAAAATTTTAGTTTTTACTTATTAAGATAGAACACAAAATTTATGCGTTTATTTAAAATGAACTTTTAATTTAAAATTGTTCACTGGAGCGTGAAATTTTAAATGAGCTCAAAATATTGTATAAATAGTTGCCTAAAATTATGAGCTTTTATTTGCACATGTGTTTATCTGTGCAATGTTGACTATCAGAGGCGTAGAAGGATTCACGCAATGGGGATTATTTTTAAAACAATTTTCTTTAACTTATTTGAACCGTATTAATCTTATGGTGTAATAATAGGGAAAACAAAATTTTAAATTATTTAGTAAATATACTAATTGTTGAATAACAGACAGTAAGTACAATATGAAAATGAATAAAAATTTAGATAAAATAAGCAAAGCTTGGAAAAAATTTTAAAAGTTTTTGTTGGGAATACACCCATACCGTAAAGTGAAAAGCCGTGTAACGATTCATCTATTCTAATACAAATTAATACAAATTCAATTGGATCGGTTCCAAATTTTTTAAATATGAAACATATATTTTTTTTTAAATGGCTTTAATCCGAAGATGATGAGGAAATTGTAACATTCAGATTACTGTCATAATGCCTGGCTTAAAAAAATTGTCCAAAGTTGTTTGTTTTGCCTTTTTGTCCATTTCGTTCTTTATTGATTTGAGTTAGTTGCCCGAGAAACTCTAGCTCCAAGTCAGTATTGTTTTCAAGGAGGATGTTTATTCCTTCTTCGAAATAACTTCGAAATAGCTTTAAGTAAATCAATCATATCACGTTCGTTTAAACCTTCAAAGCAGAGATCATATGCTAAATCCAAAATATTTTGCCTAATTTCAGGATGGAAATTAACTTCGGCTTCAGTACTTTTTACACATTTTGGCAATATTTTTTTCCAAATTCTTTCCTTGATTCACTGATGCTGTCAACAGCATTCTTCATGTTAAAGTTTTTCCAAAATGTTTTAATTGAAGATTTACCACCTATTTTCCCAAATAAGCTGTCGGAAAGTTCGACGGAGGTAATATGCCTTAAAAGTGGCTATTGCTCCCCGATACATTGGTTGAATCGGAGTTATTGCATTTTTCGGCAGGTACGCAATCATGCTATCTTCAGATAGTCCGGATAAATTAGTAGGATGCTTGTTGCTTAAGTTATGGTCTCGCAAATATTGTCGCACCTCTGTACAAAAGTGATTTTTGAACCAATCCTCAAAAGTAGCTTTAGACATCCAAGCTTTTTTGTTGGATCTCAGGTAATTGATTTTTATTTAGTCCTTTAAGAGGCCTTGAATTTTCGGACAGCTACATCAAAAGTGGTTTTAGCCTAAAATCACCCGCGGCATTTGCACCAAGTAGCAAAGTTAATCGTTCCTTAGACACATTTTATCCAGGCGCAAATTAAATCTATTTTAAAATTTTTCAAACCATTCTCGGGTTGCTTAGAATATGATATCTTCAGCACATTCATCGATATCATTCTATAAATTTTCAAAAATACTTAAAGTTTTTTCCTGGATATTCATTCAACTCATGGGCATCCTTCGTTTGTTATTGTCCTCAATCCGTATAATGAATAGCTCTTTCATTTTTCCAATAATCGAATCTAGCAGCTTGGTATTGTTGTTCAATGCAAATGAAACAAAAAATTGAAAAAGTTTTTCTGGCCGTTATAGCGAAACATTTTGACCGCAAATCGAAACCGTGCCTTATTTGAAGAGGGCCATTATAGCGAAATGCCGTATAAAGAGCGGCCCAATAGCGAGGTGTGGGTGTACTTTTAAAAATTATTGAAAAATGTTGCAGAAAACGAATTTTCGAAGCAGTTTTTTAAATTTATTTATATATTTTTAAGGCAATAATTTTTTTTTTCCATTCGTCTAAGCTTCTCCTCGTTAAGATTTAAATTTGATTTAATTTACTGAAACAAAATTTAAAAAAAAATGTTCTTACATTTACTAAAATGCATCATAGAAGTCTAGAAATGGAGTCAAAATCCCTACTTTATGCCGCCACTGGTGGGTGCTAATATATATACAAGAAAATATATTCACATACATATATATGTTACATACATTACATATATTCAGAAAAGATATGAACTCAACTGGGAAACCCCGCTGGGTATTTTAAACGCAATGTTTGAAACAGGATAGCATTAAAAATTGTGCGTTGTGGCTAGGACTCTCGTCGTTGTGCCATAATTTATAGCAAAACCTGTACAATAAAACTGATTATTAAATTATATATGACAAGCAACTAAAATTTTATTTTCCAATTACAGCTGAAACAAGAACTAAAACTCAAAGTTTTGCCTTAATCAAACATCTGTGTGCACTATGTTCTTATCAGCACATATTGCGTATACGTTATGTGGTTATGCATTTTTTTTTTTCCTTTCACTGCCATTTTCTGCAGCTGCAGCTAAACTTTGATTATGTAAAAGGTTTTCAGTTACTTTTACAGTCAGCTGCTTCTTTTTAGTACTTTTTATACTGGTTAAAGTAACCAGGGTAAAAGAGTATATTAAGTGCGTTCAAAATTTTGTAACAGCGGAAGGACCATACCTTTCAGTTCTAATACTGAAATATTAGATGAAAACAAAAATAGCTTAATAATATGCGTATACGTAATATTAATAGCCTTTCTGGTAGATTACACAGCCACACAAAAAAAAATATTTTTTCGGGCCTAGAGGTCAGACCATATTAACTATATGTTTTTGGGGTCGCTAACTCCGAATCCGAGGTCCAAAAAATCCCAGCACGTCAGGGCTCTGGCAATTCCCTTAAAAAATCCATACAAAATTTTATTCGAGTCGGGGGGTCAGACCTTATGAATTTATTATACGTTTTTTTGGTCGCTGAATCCGAATCCGAATCCGCGATCCAAAAATCTCACTTTGGTGTACCTTTTAAAAGTTTTAAGGCAGTAACATACATAATGTAGCCTTTCAATACATAACAAAAATCGACGTAAAAAACACTGTTGCCTATCCGCCAGGCGCAATGTAAGGTTGGCAAAAATATGATTAGTGACTTCATCTGACAGATAAGCTGCGCGTCGCGGCCATTTAAGAAAATGCGACTGTGGGAGGCACAACTCGGATTCGGATTCAGCGACAAAAAAAAACATTTAAAAAGCATAGTAATATGATATTATCTTTTATTTCTACTGCAGGATAGACGCTCACGTCTTGGCTTATTAGGCATATGGAAGTCGGTTTCGACAGACTTCAAAGTATGAATTTTTCTTTCCAACCAAAGTGCTGTTGCAAGTTGCACAAAGTGCCGCATATTGCTGATGGCATTATGAAAACCATTACTACAGCTTTTTAGTGTTAACAGTGAGGAAATTTGAAGTGCAAAACTTGCTAATATTTAATATTGTTTTTTTTTTTTGCAAGAATCCAAAACTAATTTTTTGTTTAAAACCAGCTCAATTAGTGCATATAAAGCAGTGCATTTGGTATTTCTGAAAATATCTTCTGATTTCTGCACATGAATCTAAATTACTCCCTAATTGCTTTTTTTTATAGGCAAAACAAAAGATTGCATTCTGTTGATATAACATAAATCAAGTGCATAAAACTGGTTTTTCTGTAAAGCAAAAATTTCAAATAAAACTTGACAAATATTTTTAAAATTAATTGCCAGCAATTTGCACTTGAATGTAACTAGGATAACAAATTTGCAAGCAAAAACGAGTTGAAAGACATTTATCAAAAAAGCCCCATAAAACAAGCTCACTCACACATACGCGCTCCCACATACACACACACACACACACTCATGTGCTGGAGGCATTAACAACTTCACAGCTAATCAAACATAACGTGAGCAACAAAGAGAGTCAAACAACAACAACATCGGCAAATGGCGGCAAGAATGAGCAGCAAAAAGCAAATGGCAGCCATCGTTGGTCAATATTTATTACAATAACAACTGATACAAAGTAGCAGTTAGAGAGTGAGTGCGAGAGGGCGAGAGTACGAGAGAAAGTTGCCATGTGTAAAGGCAATAACAACAAGAGCAAAAGTAAAAGTAAAAGAGAGACCAAAAGCAATGATTGATATCAGTTGTCAATATTTCATAAAATGTTGATTTGTTCATTTTATTGTTTACATGCATCACAATTGCCCAACGTAAGCTCGTATGTGTGAGTGTGTGTCGAGACTTTTATGACTCTCTGAGGCAAAACACTGATGGTCAAAAGTTTTCCAGCACCAATGCGATTAAAGTAATATAAAATATATAGAGATTTTGTAGATTTTTTTGCACAAGAAAATATTATTATTATTGAGGTCATATTTATAATTTAAGCAAACTATAAACGTAGTCATTCACATAAGTTATTAACAAAGGATTTCCAATGATCTCTGTTTCGCGCTATTGCTCGTAGCCCAATGATGGATTGCCGGTCCCCCGGTTGAGCGTCCTGCGCCAGGTCATTTTAGGTCGATTGCCTTGTGGGTTCCATTCCAGAACTGCATGCGGTATCTCATCATAATCTCATCTCTTTCAGGGCCACCACATGCGTAATACGCTTCTAAGAAATCGATTGACAAATGCTTAGAGCTTCTTGACGAATCTATTTTGTTGTCCAAAGGCAGCTCTGGCTTTACGAATTTTGCAGTCTACATCGTCCAATGCTCCTCCGGATGATGTAATTTGGCTTCCAAGATACTCTAATTTATCTACGTTTTCAATATGGAAATTGTCGATTATAATCGTAGAGCTTACCCGCAGAGTTTTGCGCAGTTGATTTTAAGACCAATTTTTGTGGCTTCTGTGGCGAGTCTATCTGATTGGGTTTGAAGGTCCCAATAACGGAAAGAAAATATAACAACATCATCCGCATATTCTAGATCTCCTAGACTACAGGTTAAATTTCCAGTTAGATTCCAGGACTATGTTACATTCAGCTGCTTCCACATACCAAATCAAGGACGGTCAACTAACAGACTGGCCAGGGCGACTAGTGTCGACATCCGCTGGTTCTCCGCTGGGTAGCTTTCAGAAGAATCGTTTAGAGATGTCCGAGCCGTTGCAAAACTGCGTGCGTTGAGGACCTCAGTGATTTTATTATCATTATTATTTCTTTGACAAGAACAATCATAATTGCAAGTTGTCGCTCTTATACAGAGCATAGGGCTGGAAGCAAACTCCTTCCATCGATTTCGGTTGCGAGCGAGTGTTTTCAGTTGTTGCCATGATCGTTGCGACTCATTCTGCACTGTTCTTTCCCATGTCATTTTAGGCCTTCCTCTTCTTCTAGAACCTTGCGGATTCCACTCCAGCGCCATTTTATGTTGTATTATTTGGATCTTTCCGTAGGATGTGTGACCGATCCAACGCCATTTTCGTATCTTTTATTTCAAGTTGAAGTTCAGCATTGCTTTCGGCCAAAGTAAGTAGGTCTTCGTTGCTGATTGCACGTTCGGCCTGGATATGCCACAAATTCTCCTGTAGGCATGCGGTTTACGAAGACGCAGCTAATCTGTGTGATGGTGGTGTTCGTAACATTCCAAGATTTCGCATCCGTATAAAAGAACCGTTTTTACGCTTGTATTGAATATTCTAAGTTTTGTGCGGCTTGAAATACTGCGTGCCCGCCATATTTTGCTAAGTTTGTAGAACGCGTGGCGTGCTTTGTTGATTCTGCTGTTGATGTCAGCTTCAGCTCCGCCATCCTTCGTCATCATACTACCTAAGATAACAAAATTGTTCCAGCATCCTCTATTCTTAAACTTTCCCCGTTGTGCTGAATTGTTAGAGGCGTACTGATGCCGGTTTGTATGCGCATTAGTTTGGTTTTGGAGAAGTTGATTTTAAGACCTACTCGTTGGGCGTTCTGCATTAGAGCACTTAGCTTGTCGTTTATATGTTCGAAGCTATGTGTGAGAAGGCAAATGTCGTCGGCATAGTCGAGATCTCCAAGAACCTCGAACGGGCCCCATTGTATGCGTGTGTGACAGTCTTGATTTGTTTTCTTCATGACCATATCCAAGACTGCAAGAAAGAGCAGAGGCGATAAGGCGCAGCCTTGTCGGACGCCTTTTTCGGCGTGAAAAACTCTCCAGTATACGACGCTTTTATGATATTGATAATTTTGTCTGAAATCCCTCTAGCTCAAAGTGCCACCCAAATCTCTTTCGCTATCAAAGGTTTCAAACGCTTTCAGAAAATCTATAAAAACTAAATATAACGTAGAGTTGAATTCCTTGGATTGCGCTACGATAATACGTACAGTGTTTTTTAGATCCATACAAGATCTTTGAGGGCGAAAGCCAGCTTGATTTCTACGTAGAACGTTTAAGTGGCTCGGAAATGCGGCTTAGTATGATCTGGTTGAGGATTTTTATAATGTGTAGCAGGAGAGAGTTGTAAGATTATCTTCATAAAGAAACTAAAAATAAATTTCTAAGGCCCTGAACTCATTTTTTTAGCGTTTGTTCCTATGGAAGACATATTACTTAGAAACCGGTATTAAAAATAATTCAAAATTAAAAACAAAATTTTTGCTTACGCTGTCAAATTTTACAACTATATCTTCCTTAATATACCATTTTATTGGAAGTTCAATAATATACCCCTATAGGAGCTATGTTAAAATAAAATAAAACCATTATCGTCAAAAAAATTCGCTCTACTTTGGATAAAGAATTAAAATCCCCTTCATTTCATTTGTATATCTGCTCACAGTGTCAGTTTTTGGCCACGTTAAGCTTACAAATAAACGCTCAGATGCCTATAGGCTTGCTTTACTCAGTTGTCCAAAAACTATTGACCAACAGTGTATCTACATACATATACTATACACTTTGGCTGTATGTGATTTGTTTTTGCCGCTTCTGTCACTAACCAGAAACCCAAACATGTTTATTTGGCTCCTCGACGTCTTCGTTTTGATGATATACTACGTACAGCATATTTTGATTACAAAATGTATGCAAGGCAGTTTTTTGTCAGTGCACGATGTGTGCGCCATTTTGTTTTTTCTGCTACTCTTGTTGTTGTTGCTACGTTGACGACGCATTCATCAATTTAACAGCAGGACATTGCCGTAGTAGCAACAACAAAAACAAAATGGCACAAATACTATAACAACAACATTGAACGCCTCTATCAACACATTGCTGATTATGCTTACGCCATTTTTTTTTAACGATTCTCCTTTATATATAGCACATATAGTATATATATATTCTTTTTTGTGCCTTTCGATACATTAATGCGGCTTGTACATATGTGCATAAATTTCTGGCATATTTTTTTTTTTATACGAATTCTTTTTTTCATATTTTTGGCGCTACTTTGATTGCTTTCAAGTCGCCAACAGTGCACAGTGGGTCACTTGCTGAGAAAAATGTTGAGGTTAAATTTCTTTGAAGTAAAAACATAAAGGAAACATTATTAGAAATATTTTCAGTGAATTAGGAATTCCAAGAGTAAATCAAGAATTATATGTTAACAAATACTAAATGACTCTTTTAATAAGGTTAAGGGTTTATTAGTACCAACATATCGTCTATATTAGCATGCACAAGGCGTAGCAGGCCAGAAGTGCTTAATACAAAGTTAATTCACGATTGGGCCATGTCTGTCTGTACATCTGTTTATCTCAAGAACTATAAGAGCTATCAAACAAATGTTTTTAATTAATCTTTAACTGCCCTTATGCACACTGTAAAACTAAAAATATAGGCAAAGTTATGCTCTGAATAGAAAATAATATAGAAAATTTTTAAGACCTGATGAAATATTTAAAACGTATACGAAACATGAGAATTTATAGGTCAGTTTTCATATGAGCTGTATCAATATTTCTAATAATACTTTATAACAAGCCAATTTAAAAAGGGGTAGGGCTTAAAAGAAAATAAATTTTTGCGAAAACTACACTGCGACCCGAAGGATTTCAGCTTCTTAGAGCATCGCGTCTAGTCCAACTTTTAAGACAAATATTGGGATAAGCAGCATGCATCGAAATCCAAGGACCTAAGAAGCAAGCTCTTCTTCTGACAAAATCTTCATACTTCAGTAGATATGTATTTTGAAGATTATTCCTTAATCTACAACAATCTGTTAGTTTAAGACTTCGCAATATCTATCTTTTCCAAATGCTTCTATATCTTGCAATTTTCTGTAAATGAACTAGTTTGTATGCCGAGGGAATAGTTGCACTATTGGAAGATTTCCTTGAATATATTTAAATCATAGGAACTGAGAAGCAACCAGCAGTCCAGTCTGAGTCTCATCTATATCTATTTCCTTTGCACCTTCTTCCCTTTTCATAAATTATTTTAAAATAAATCAGTTTTGAAATTTTGAGCTTTGACCTAGGCCTCGAAATTTTCAGTCTATCGACAATGAGATAAAAAGAAAAATTAATTTAATATTAAGCTTAATTAATGCATAAAAATTTGTATAAATTTCATTGGCTAGCTTTTTTCATAATAAATATGAAAAAATGTTCCTTTAACTCCTATTTGGAATGTAGAGCGTCATAGGACGTTTTTCATAAATAGTGGTACCAATTTCAAAAGGTAGAATATCGATTAATATAATACACATTTACAGCCAAACAAATTGATGCGCCGGTTTTTTAATTTGGCTTGACTTCGAGTGTCTGAATAAACAATTTCGGAGTCAATTAATCCACAACCAAGATCCCGAAAAACAGTTCAACCCCATTAAAGATATTTTAAGTATCTGATTGGAATTGCTATACTTTAAAAAAAAAGAATAGTCCATTAATTAAGGTTTTCCGAGGCATTTCTTTTTCTTCACTTTTAAATATTTGAATTAAGCTTCAATATAATTTCGTAAATAAATTCGTATCATTTCACAATTCAAAAGATATTATAACTAAAATCTGGTAAAGCTTACTTTAAGCAAAATTGTTAAATCTGCAAAAAATGTTTCAAGAAAGTGCTTTAAAAGTAATTTAATTAGATTGCACATCCCATTTAAAGGTTCAGAGAACAGACCACGTTTACTACATGCACCCAGAAAGAGATTATAATATAATCATCTAAAACCATTAAACAATTTTGTTTTGCATCCGTCGGTGCTTACAATGCCTTTTTGGGGTCGCTAAGATCGAATCAAAGGACTAATAAACCTCAACACTTCTTGATCCTGATATAACCTTCAATTTGCCTAAATTTTTTGGATCTGACTTTGGAACCCCAAAAAATATCCTTCCCAACCTTCTGCTTATTTATTTTTACATTAGTTGCGTTGTCGTGTTTCTTTTTTAAGATATATATCGTTTCCAATTCTATTTATCAGACTTATTGCATAGACTTATGTTATCAAATATATATTTTACCAGTGTACTTCGATTGCATACTTCTTGCGCATAATTTCGATTAAGCGATTTCTTAGAAAATCAACTTATTATGCTTATCATGTTAATAAGCAGATAACTGTCTGGGAATATGGTTGAATGGTCTGAAAGCAAACTGCGCATAATATGTTGATCCTTATATTATAATATGTGCCCTTTTAATAGGAACTGAAGATAGCTTATTTACACAATAAAATGCAAAGGCGACAATTCAGCGGAAATGAAAAGCTTCTTAAAGTTCAATAACATTGTTTTAATATGAACAAAATTACTGGAAATTCCATTTTTTCGGATTAACTGGAGCTAAAGCTTTACTGGCATTTAACCTGATGGTAAAACTCTCTAGGCACAAATACTTTGCGGAAAGTTTCTATACTAGGTGATACCAAAATAAATTATACTTTTTCTACTGTTGAAAACGCACATCCTCTATGTACTATAGTTTTTCCCTCTACGGGCAGGGCTTAAAGACAAACTTTCATAAGAGAAAAAGGAAAACGTCGTTAAAGTTAAGGATCTTTGTACAGCACTTAGATACATTTTAAGACTACAACTTGGAAAGAACGAGCGTCTTAAAGAATATTTAATTAGCTTAGACGAAAATTGTCTTTAGTAGTCAACTGTCTACTGGAACCCAAATAAGATCTTGAAAAAGTCATCCAGACTGTGAACCCTGCTGGGGCTTGTTTTTTTGGACCTCGCATTATTTTTCTTGTTCTGTTTTCTGATGGCTCTAAGCTCCATTAGGAGTAACAAGAAAAACAGATTTTTTGTTGGTATTATTTCTCCAGACTTCTCTAAATATCGCTATATCATCGGCAAAACCAAACATGGCAATAGTTATCTGGCAAATAGGCACATTTCAATCCACGTTAAGCGTGTCATCTCTATTTAATATTAACTAAATTTGTGGGAAAAGCTACACTTCGACCCGTAGAATCAATCTATTGTGGTCCCTGCTAGCCCTTGAGCTCCTCAACTAGCCCTATATCCGCAACAGGCTTAACTATTTGGGATAGGTCTAGTCTCGAGTGACGTCATATATCTGATATTTAAGCCTCAATTCATTTCAAAAGTATCGATCCGGAATGCATGTATTGCTCAAAATCTTTCAAAAGATTATATGTTTTGGATAATATCTCTCTTTCACATTTCATGGGTCATTCTATTAAATTTCAAGTTCATAAATCTACAATCTATAATTATTTGCCACAAGTCCCATTATCAGAAAGAAGGACCAAAGATTAAAAAACTATGCAAGCTCTATTCTAATTCGAATTCTGCAGAAAAATACGAGGGGCATTCAAAAAGTAAGTTTCCCTAATTTTAAAATGAAGTACAAAACAATTTTAGGTTACAAAATGAATATTTATTAATTATTTGACTCACAAACTATTTTTCTACAAAGTCACCTTCGACTTGATTACATTTTTCGTATCTGTTATAGAGTTTATGCAAACCTCCTTTAAAAAAAGACGTGTCCTGTTTTTGGAGCCATAATGTGACAGATGTTTGGACTTCTTCGTTTGAAACAAAATGCTGCCCACCTAAGCTTTCTTTAAATTTTGGAAAAAGAAAAAAGTCAATTTGTGCGAGATCCGGAGAGTAGGGTGGGTGATCGAAAATTTCCCATTTGAATTTTTCCAATAAAGTTCTCGTTTTTTTAGCAGAATGAGGCCGTGCATTATCATGAAAGAGTTAGATTTCTTTGGATAATTTTCCTGGACGTTTTCGTCTGATGGCATTTTTAAGCTTATTTAAAACTTCGCAGTAACGATCCGCATTGATTGTTGTACCAGGTTCCAAAAAATCAACCAACAAAACACCTAACTCGTCCCAAAAAACTGTGGCCATGATTTTTCCAGCAGAAAGTTGAATTTTTGCTTTTTTTAGAGCACTTTCCAAACCATGCTTTGACGCTTTGTTTCGGGATTCGTATGATGACACCACGTTTCATCACCCGTCACAATGCGTGAGTAGAGACTATCGCCTTCTTTCTTAACCATTTCAAAAAATTTTTGAGCAGCGACTATTCGTTGATGTTTATGGTTTTCGGTAAACAGGCGTGGGACCCATCTTGCGCAAACTTTGCTGTAACCAAGCTTATCCTTCAAAATTGAAAAGATTGAAGTTCGGCCAATTTCAATATCAGGAGGAATCAATTCGAGAATATCATCGATGGTCAGCGGTGTGTCCTATTCAATAATTTTTTGAACAGCTTCAATAGCTCTGTCCGTAGTGGCTGTTTTTGGACGTCCTGCACGCTGTTCATCATGAACTTCTGAACGTCCCGCGATAAAATCAGCGCGCCATCTTCGCACCATTTGCACACTCATACAATTCTCACCATAAATTTCCACTAGTTCACTGTAAATTTTGTTACTATTCAGTCCTTTTGTAGTTAAAAAACGAATAACTGCACGCAATTCACAATTGGACATGTTTTGCAATGGTAGCTCCATGGTTGTTGTGTTTATACTGCTGAAAAAACTATTTTCGGTCACCAATACCGCTCTTATCGATAGACTCAACACTGATGTTGTGTTCAGTGCGAGGCCGCTAGATGGTGCACAAGACAAACGCCAGACCAGGGAAACTTACTTTTTGAATACCCCTCGTATATTCCTGGCAAACTGGACAAAGTCTTCAGAAAGAAATTTTTTACATCGGAAATTTCGTTTAATATTCTTTTCTCATCACTCGAAATTAATTCCGCAAATCTGCCCTATCTGTGAGCAAAAGTAAACTATATTATGGTGTCAAAATAAAAAAGAAAAAATGGTATAAAACTTAAAAAAAAAATGCAAGCCAATTAAGCTTTACATAAACTTATCAAACCCAATCTATAAAAAGTGCTTATTGCTAGATTTTGCTGTCGAATTTTTTTTTAATACTATTTTTAGCTCCACTATTTTAGAAGTTTCCAGCACATACAAAAATGATTGACAGTTTAATTTAAAAGCTTAATGCGCTTTTGATGTGTGTGTGTGTGTGTGTAGTGTGTGTATATATATACGTTTATATATACACAAGTGAGTATGTGTGGGTGCAAAATATGAGCTGTCTGTGAACTGGCTTATTAATTAAGGCGTGCCTTGAAACTTGATTTAGACTGACGCTCTGACAGCTGCTCCATATCGTCTGCATGAGGAGACAAAGCATAACTAACTGCCCTCAAAAAAGGCTAAAAGCATTAAAAATGGCTAAAATGTTGCAGATAGAATGTCAGCCAAGCTGCATAAGCCCATATTTATGTATACATAGTATATATTTACAATATATACGTTTATACCTATGTATAAAAAATGACAAGTCAAATAAAGTCCTTGCCGAGCCCTGATGAAACAATTGACTATGTGGCGTTGACCGAAATCCAAATAAACCTGTGCAAGGATTACACACATAAGCCGCTTTGCACTGGTGCTACAAAAACAAAAACAAAAAATTGGTAGTAAAAATAAAATAAAAGTACGGCTAAAACCGAGCTAAGCTTTTTGGCATTAAAGTGAAACATTTTCAAATATTTATGTGGCCAGTTACTAGAGCAGAAAAAAATTTACGATTTTTAAAGCGACGACGACGAACTAAAACGACAGATAACTTGCTTATAGGAAAACACATGCGAGAAGGATTTCGATTTAAGGCCAGGCCAAGATATAATTATAAATCACAGAGCAGAGACGTCTCTGTGCTTTGGGGACAGTGGCGTGCCTGGGAGGTGTGTGTTTCTTTAGATACAAAATATAGATGAAAATACTTAGTGGCCGGAAGGTTGGAGTGCAGAAAAAAACTTATTGTGATATTAAAGAGATATGCATGGAAGTTTGAGGGCTAGAGCGGAGTTAGAATTTATGTCCACTGTATGAAGAGAGACTGGAAAAGACCCACGAACATCAAGTCGACACTCACCACCTGTTCGTCGACTACAAAGCAGCTTTCGATAGCCCAATAAGTGATCGCGTATATCTCGGTATCCCTGCGAAGCTGATAAGGCTTTGCGGAATGACGTTGAGAAACTCCTGCAGCTCCGTCAAGGTAGGAAAGGAGCTCTCCGAGCCTTTTGATACCGTGCGAGGCTTCAGACAAGGCGACTGCTTATCATGCGACCTCTTCAACTTCGTCATGGAGAGCGTTCTGCGGAAGGCCGGCGTGCATCGCAATGGCACTATCTTCTACAAGAGTGTCCAGCTCCTTGCGTACGCCGACGACATCGACATCATTGGGCGTACCAAGCGAGATGTCACCGCGGCCTACAGTGCTATCGAACAGAAGTCTGCGAAAATGGGTCTGGCGGTAAATGAGGGCAAAACGAAGTATATGCTGTCGAAAAGTTGGGAGGTGCTATTTCGGTCTCAATAGGCAATTGAGTAGTAGAGACCTCTCTCGCTAACACTCTACAAGGCACTCATCCTTCCAGTGCTTCTATACGGCGCGGAAGCCTGGACCGTGTCGCTTACTGATGCAGCTGCTTTGGGAGTTTTCGAGAGGAAAGTACTGCGCAAGATCTTTGGTCCTATTCGAGTTGGCGATGACTACCGCATCCGTACCAACCAGGAGCTGTATGAGCTCTTCAACGACATGGACGTTGCTCAGCGTATCAACATCCAGCGGCTTCGCTGGCTCGGGCATGTCGTTAGGATGGACGAGGATGCTCCGTCGGCGGAGAGGACGACCGTGTTTGCGTTGGAAAGACCAAGTGGAAGGGGCCCTGTCTTTGCTCGGTGTGACCAACTGGACCAACAGGAGAAATGTTTTAAGGCAGGCCGTAATCCGGTAATCGGGTTGTTATGGCCACATAAGAAGAAGAAGAAGTATGAGGAGAGACTCCTTGTTCCCTTAACCCCCCACTACCTACGCTTCTGTGCTGCCCAACTGCCTGTGGCAAACAACTAGTTGAGGCTTGTTGGCTGCTCTGCTCTCAAATAACTTAACGCCAAGTTGATACATCCAAGCGAAGATTTAATGCCAAACAGACTTTGAAAAGTCATCAAGTGCATAGATGTAACCAAGCGAGACATGCTCCCTGCTCCAAGACTCCATCTTCGCCTAGTGTAAACCCGATATGTATTGCCTGGTCAAAGCTTGGACATTGAACGACATGTATAAATGTAGAGCCATCAATAGCAATAGACGACAAAGCAGGACAACATGCTCCCGGACAGACGCCATGGCCAGTTCAAAAAACGGAACAAAATGAAATTGGCGTTGACACAAATACAACGTAGCCGGCGATAAATGGACGTATAATGTACAATCCAAAAGAAGGCGATAAAAAAAGCGCAACAAATGTGAAGGACAACGCATCGAGGAGTGGAGTACCCAACGATGATCTGTATCGCATCTAATGTTTGCGGTCATGTTGAGTTGTGGTCAGCTTATGGGTGGGCTTGGAATCGGCTGCTGGGGTGCAATCTCCTCCTATATTTGTTACCGAACAACAAATGCTTTTGCGGTTAGCCAGACAATGTTAAGAGTGACAATACTTTTGGGCTGCCAGTGCTGAGGGCGGAACAATGTGGTCGAATATTCTAGAAAAAAAAATGGCAACCAAAATCGGCAGAGGAATTTGCAGGATTTGAGTGGAGAATGTTTAGATGCACTACAGGCATAGCTATATCAAAGACTAAAAACAATATACTCCTGTAAGTACACCTTTTATTTCCGTCACATTTTTTACATAGTTTTCCGAGTTCGTCATTATTTTGCTTACAATAATCCTTATGGTCGTCCAAACTGCTCACCAATATACCACGAATCTTTTAGCGATTTACTAGAAAGACGTTCCTGCATCTGAGAAGTTCTCGTTTCAGTTATCGCCTTGGCAATTCTGCTACTAATTATCTCCGTCAAACGTGGTATATCCAAATAATTTGCCGCCGCCATTACTTTAATTAGCGTGTTACTGTCCACATTCAGACCAATTCCACTCGAATGTGACATTGGATCATTGCGAATTTTCACCCATTCCAGCACTATACGTAAAGTGTCCGAGTCGACTTTATACAATGGCACAGCTTCGTCTCCTTCCAGGCCAAGAATATCGAGCATGGTCTTTACGGCTCCCAGGGCCTGAGCAACGCATAAGTCAACTTCGAATATGACCAAATCGCTGGATTGTAATTTAATTTTTTGCATATTGTTTAATTTTTTACAATTATTTTGTAAGCAAGTAAAATATACCTGTGACGAATTACAAATTCAATTTCGAATTAAATCTCTGAGGTAACTAAGATTTTCTTATACTTTATTATTTGTCAAACTTTGGTGAGTATGCAATTATCGATAACAGAATTTAATTGTTTTTTTTTATCGTTACCGATGCTTTGGAGAAAATGGCAAAAAGTTGTTTGTTTAAGTTGAAGCGATGTTAAAAAATGATTAATATAATTTTCTATTTATTTTATTATTTTTCCTTTTCCTTGATTAATTTCTTATGATTGAAAGATCCATAATTATTACTATCATCGAAATGTAATCTCATATATTTTTCCAAAAATTAAGGGAGTTATTTCAACTTATGAAATTCGGATAATAGAGCTCATTAAAAAATATAATTGATCTCCCAAATTTTTTTTAATTTGTAAAAGATTTACTATTCAAAATTAACCTCGTCAATTAGATTTTCAAAATTCATTTTATTTATTTTTAAATTAAAGCTAGCTGAATATTAAGATTGTCTTGTAAACGATAAAAGATACTTATATGTACATTTATTTTAAAGTAATAATAAGATTCTCACTCTTAAATTAATATTTTAAATAAATTTTTATTTTTTAATTAATAACCTTAAAGTTGAATAATTGCATTTTATGCATGTAAACTCCTGAGAAAAATTAAAAATAAATAAATCTTATATACTATTATAAATGGGATAACAGCTTACTTTAAGCTAAAGAGACTAGATCTTAAAATTAAAAAATTTTTTATATTTTTTAAGAAGTTACTATTGTAAAATATTAGGCACATCTACCAGTTATCAAGACAACTGGTAAATAACCAAAAGTTTTCACATTTCACAAATATTTAAAACATTTTATTTAATTTTATATCATTTTTTTTAATTTTATTTAATTTTATATAATTTTTTTTTTTGATTTTATTTAATTTTATATAATTTTATTCAATTTTATTTCATTTTATTTCATTTTAATTTAATTTTTTATTTTATATTATTTTATTTTATTTCATTTTATTTTAATTTTATTTTATTTTATTTTATTTTATTTTATTTTATTTTATTTTATTTTATTTTATTTTATTTTATTTTATTTTATTTTATTTTATTTTATTTTATTTTATTTTATTTTATTTTATTTCATTTTATTTCATTTTATTTCATTTTATTTCATTTTATTTCATTTTATTTCATTTTATTTCATTTTATTTCATTTTATTTAATTTTATTTCATTTTATTTCATTTTATTTCATTTTATTTCATTTTATTTCATTTTATTTAATATTATTTCATTTTATTTTATTTTATTTTATTTTATTTTATTTTATTTTATTTTATTTTATTTTATTTTATTTTATTTTATTTTATTTTATTTTATTTTATTTTATTTTATTTTATTTTATTTTATTTTATTTTATTTTATTTTATTTTATTTTATTTTATTTTATTTTATTTTATTTTATTTCATTTTATTTTAATTTTTTAATTTTATTTTATTTCATTTTAATTTAACTTTTTAATTTTAATTTTTTTTTATTTCATATTATATTATTTTATTTAATTTTATTTTAATTTTTTAATTTTATTTTTTTATTTTATATTATTTTATTTTATTTCATTTTATTTCAATTTTTTAATTTTATTTTTTTTATTTTATTTTACTTTATTTTATTTTATTTTATTTTATTTTATTTTATTTTATTTTATTTTATTTTATTTTATTTTATTTTATTTTATTTTATTTTATTTTATTTTATTTTATTTTATTTTATTTCATTTTAATTATGTTTAAAAAACAGTCATAAATAATTTATTTTTTTCTTCAAAATTAAATTTTTTTTTTTTTATTAATTTTATATTACCTAACAAGTTTGGTACACAAAAAGGAGGTCTCGGAATCCACTATTTTCTAACAAATTTTTTTAACAAAAAATATTTAAAGTTGGCGATATTTGTGTATAGATAACAATAAATCAATATCCCTAATAGTCATTATAATAAAATATGTTTTCACCTGATAATTATTATTTAAATGTATAAAAATTTACAAGATAGTTAATATAAAGTGTGACCAGTTTTAAACAATTTTTAATCCCAGATAAGTATGCAAAAAAGTTGTTGCAATTTTCAAAAACCGTCCAAAAGAAAATTATTTATGAAACGCTAAAACCCTTTCATTAACATTCTCACATAATTTTTCTCATTTCCATATTTTTGTATGTGACCCTTTATCGTCGCCTTCATCTTTCAGTCACATTTACAAGCTAAAACTTAATATACCTGCTTATGCAATTTGTGGGTACAGTACCGACAAAAAGCAAAGTTCATTTGCGTTTATCAAGAAATTCAATTAGCATTTTCTCTCTTTCTCTCTGTGGCAGTTTATTTATGTATGAACCTGTTGCCTGTCTAACAGTTTTCATTTAACTTGTAAAGTTGCAACTGCCAACAACAAGCAGCATACAGAGACATGGGACGAATATGGACAGTGAGTACAGAAAGTTTACGGACAGCTTTATATTAAAAATATGATAATGAAAAACGGAGGGCAAAAATTTTTAATATTTTAAAAAATAAAATTAGAGTTGTATTTTATACTAATTGTCTGAAGACAGATGTCAAGAAAATTTAAAAAAATTAAAAAAAAATTATGTTTTAAATAAGAAAATATTAGTATAGTACTTCATATTATTAGTGCTCGACGAAACAAATAATTTACTTGAGGGATCCCGTCGTAATGATTGCTTCACTTGAGCCGGATTCAGCAATGCACTCTTTATAAATATCGATACCTCTTCCAATCCTTGTTTTGATATAGAGACAATCATTTTTATTTATTTAGCCCCACAAAATAAAATTATTTCTTAAAAAAATAATGCTATATATATATATATGCTAATATGTTTGGTAAAGCATCCCTTAACAATATCTTCCCAAGGACTTTTCACATATCCCTGGGATTGTTCTTCCTCTTTCCATCAAATTGTATTCAAGATTTGATTCTGGAATAGAATTATCCGTTTAGCAAGTCGGCAAACTTTTTCACTATGACATCTGGTCCTTTAACTCCAGGGTTCAATGCCCTTTCAAACTTATACTTGTCCGAATAATTTCTTCCCTCACTGTCGTCACATACTCAGCATCGAGTGTAACCTTAAAGTAAAGTCTGCTCTGTGATGTTCTATAATTGCATACGCATTAATTGTGAGTTCTTCTTCTCTTATTTTTCTTCTTCTTTTTTTGAGTTTTTTGTAACTTTTGCATGCCAATGTTTGCTATTTGTATTTATCTTTTGCCATCTTTCGTAACATTTCTTTTTTCATGTATGCTGCACTACGGGGCGTATGCGTAATTTGCAAATTTTGTTTTAGCATGGGAATACAAATACAAAGTCTTTGTATAGTTTTTTTTAGCACTTTTTGTTTGGTTTTTATTTTGCAAAATGGGCGTTAAAGCTTTGTCAGCCATATTGAAAAGGGTGGGTCCCATGCATTTGTATTGAATATAAACAACATGGCTGCTATTGCCTGAACTATAAAAGGCGTATTAAATATTTTCATTGTTTTCCAATTTTATGTTTATTTATAAGGAATATGGAGTGTAAAGTGGAGTAGCTAGGCGGAGTATAGCTCTATTTTTAAAGTGGATATATTTAAGTATACAAGAAATGGCGAAATATTGTTTAAAAAATGTTGATGGTATGATTTATTTATATTTCATTTGTTTTAAATTTACAACAAAATTCTGATAAAAAGATTTTCGAAAACAAAAAAATATGAAGACAAACATTTTTTTACAAAAAAAGAATATAGAATATAGGAATATAGGAATATAGGAATATAGGAATATAGGAATATAGGAATATAGGAATATAGGAATATAGGAATATAGGAATATAGGAATATAGGAATATAGGAATATAGGAATATAGGAATATAGGAATATAGGAATATAGGAATATAGGAATATAGGAATATAGGAATATAGGAATATAGGAATATAGGAATATAGGAATATAGGAATATAGGAATATAGTAATATAGGAATATAGGAATATAGGAATATAGGAATATAGGAATATAGGAATATAGGAATATAGGAATATAGGAATATAGGAATATAGGAATATAGGAATATAGGAATATAGGAATATAGGAATATAGGAATATAGGAATATAGGAATATAGGAATATAGGAATATAGGAATATAGGAATATAGGAATTAAGGAATATAGGAATATAGGAATATAGGAATATACGAATATACGAATATACGAATATACGAATATAGTAATATAGGAATATTGGAATATTGGAATATAGGAATATAGGAATATAGGAATATATAGAATATAGAATAATAATTTTATTTCGAATTTCAATGGGCCAACTATATCGAATGTGTCCAATATTGCCTTTATGATAAATATAATATTGCTATATTGACATTGTTTTCATTCATGACCTTCCTTTATTTGTTATAAACGCTTTGATTAAGTTTAATTAAACTCTCTTCAACTCTTTGGTCTTTCGACGAAAGGAAAACGAAGTGAAAACCAACCGCTGGAAAACTCTTCATCAAGTGCAACATTCTCCGCGCGGCAATGTCGACAACTTGACACTAGCTCTTTATAATCTATGCTAATTTTTTTTTTTTTTTTTCCTTTCATCCCATCTTGTACTCTTCTCCAGGCGCTCTTGTCACCACTACTAGACTTAAACATAGTACAATTTACATTTTCTCACACGCATATATAAGAAAAAAAGTAGGGGGCAAGAAAAAAAACAAAATGGAGTTGAATTAAAATTAATGAAGTTGAGCAGCAGCCGGGCCAGAGACAGCCGGACGGACAGAGACAATGCCATGGAATGCCGGAGAATGTGCGGCCATCTTGGCTGACTTCCGGGGCATGCAAAGAAAGACAGCAGCAGCTACAACAAAGCAAGAAAAAAATAAAACCAAAAAAACGAAAGAACAAAAAACATTAAAAGTAAAGAAAAGAACAAAATCTTAATCGTGATCTTATTACGCGCGTTAATTACAAAATAAAAAAATAAAAAATAAAATGTTTCTAGGGTCGAATGAGAAATTGCATATAATGTATACGTATGTATATATATATATAAATATATAGCTGGTTATATGCTGGCTTGCCTTGGCTACTCGTTTATGGTCAAGGAATTCTCAGCTCTCCCTTAAATTAAGTTGCCCGCTTTAAGCCGTAGAAAGAGAGCGAGTGAAAATGAGAAATGCAGAGAAATTAAGAAAATATACAGCTCATAGATAAGCAAGTGCAATGTAGCTCACTTTGTGGATTTGTTTCCACACTATATTGTAGTGGTTACTCTGCTCCCCGCTCCCTTCGTCCCTAAGTGGCAAGTTTTATGTGCAACAGGGCAACTTTGTTGCTGCTGCCATTTTTCATTCCAAACAAAGCAATGAACCGAGCCACTTTACATATACCACATACCAGAAAATTAAATTCCTTTTTTTTCGGAGTAGAATGAAACAAATGGTTTCCTTAGCAAAAGAAAGGAATTTATGAAAAGTTTTGGAGTTGCAGTTACAGTTGCCTTAAATGTTTGTTAGTATTTTGCAGGGGATTCTGTTGCGTCTGCTTGGTTTTAAGGCTTACTTAAGGAATTAGAGAATATGCAGAGAAGGTAAATAGTTTATTGAATTGAATTTCACAAGAAATATGAGTTGCTTTTGACTTAATCCTATGGAAAGCAGATTGATGGTCTAACATAGGTATGCATACATACACATGTACATACGAGGTGTGTTCAAAAAGTATCGCGAATTTTGTGTTTTTTCAAAAATTATTTATTTATTCATGAATATCTATTTGGTCCCGTTCAAAGTAATCCCCATGAGATATTATACACTTGTGCCAACGGATTTTCCAATCTTTGAAGCACTTCAAAAAATCATTTTTTTAATCTTGTTCAGCTCCTCCTTCGATGCCGTCTTTATCTCGTCAATCGTAGCGTAGCGACGTCCTTTCTTCAGTTTAGGGAACAAGAAAAAGTCACAGGTAATATTGACCGTTCTACTTGATTTTTTCGGTCTTGGTTAGTGCGGGAGCTTCCATTGAGATGATGGAGCTTTGGTTTCCAAGTCATAACCATAAACCCACGATTCGTCACCAGCTATGACCCTCTGGATCAAATTTGGGTCGTCGCGGACAGAGTCCAACATCTCATTAGTAATGTTCATGCGATGCTGGTCAAAATTGAGCAATTTTGGTACGAATTTCGCGGCGACCCGTCTTATGCCCAAGTTATTGATAAAAATCGAATGGATCGAGGTAATCGATATGTCTAGGTCCTCAGAAACTTTTCTAAAGGTGATTCGACGATTGGCCTATACCAATTTCTTCACTTCATAAATTTGTTCGTCTGTTGGTCGTTCACATCTTCTCGGCCTTCTGAGAACATTTTGTACCACCGATAAACGTTGCTTGGGTCCAAGGTAGCTTCTCCGTATGCCACAGTCAGCATTCGGAATGCATCCACGCACTTAATTTCGTTTTTGACACAAAATTTGATACAGGTTCTTTGATCCATTTTTTTTGAATAGGTAAAAATCGAAGACGAGCCAAAACACGTGCAAGCAAAGCAGCTGTCAACAATTAAGTGAACATTCAAAATGGCCGAGCTTGTCGGCATAAGTGAGTGACATGAGTACCAACATAGCGCCGTAAAAAAATCGAAGTTCGAATATACGTAGCCCGAGAAAATTCAAAATTCGCGATACTTTTCGAACATACCTCGTATGTATGAAAAAAACGACAAAGTTTTTTATGTGCCAAAATTGTTTAAGACAAGAAAAATGTATTGTATATTATCCCTATGTGATTAAGGTTCTTTCAAATTTGGTCACTTTTCATTTTATTTCACTACAAGAGGCTCGAGAGCTGAAATTTTGGGGACGATGTTCTGCGTGCAGAGGCAGACAAGCGCTATCATTTAACAACCGCCATTTTGAAATACGTCGTGATAAAAATGTCAAATTATTGTACAATAAAAATCGCATTTAACGATCAAAACAGGAAGTTTGTATGTCTTTTCCCTATGCCGAAAATAATTCCCAAGTTTCGCCTTCTTTTCAGCCAAATTTGAAAGAATCGCCCCTTACATTACAAAGTTTGCAATTTTTTGCCTAAAGGTCAGTACGCAGCATCAAAAAAAGCGTAAGGATATAAATCTCCATAAAAAAAAACAAATGAAATTTTTATTAGCAATATTTTGCTCGCTGGTACGCAGCTTCGTAGAAAATAATTGACAGCTAGAGGGCGCTAGAATTTTATGCCAGATGGCGCCAGCAGTTTTGCATGCAAATAAGTTGCAGTTTTTTTTTCTCGATGTTTGTTTCGATAGTTTGTTCTGGTCTTAACAATGTAAACATGGTGTTTTAAGTTAAGTGGTTTCCTTTTTAAACTATTCTCTATTAAGATCAATGTACTTTGTCAGCGGTTGCTCTAAAAAGTACAAAGGGTATACTAGATTTGCGCAATGTATTTAACGGACAGAGGCAAGTCCTTTATACCAAAATGCTTATCATAACCTCGAGCCGCTACTCGAGCCATGTCTGTCTGTCCGTCCGTCCGAAGGAACGCCTAGATCTCGGAGACTAGAAGATCTAGAAACATCAAATATTAAAAGTTGGTGCGCATATTTCCTGAGAAGATACGGTTTGTTGAATCATGTCAATATCTTTCCCAGGTCCCACGCAGTAGATTTTCGCGGCTTTTGGCAACACCGTTAAATATTTTTATCTGAACAACAACAGAGTGATACGTTAGGGTTCCACGCATGTGTGCGTCAAAAATGTACAAAATCGGAAAATTACAGCAAAAGCTATAGTCAAATATATACGAACTGCGTCAATATTTGAATTTACCTTATTATGGTTACAAGTGATCTCGAATCACAATTTTTGGTAAGCTGATTTATGAGGCTCTAATGAACAAATCCACATCGAAATTTTATCGATGCGGATCCCCACAATCAGATTACCGTGTTTTCTCCGACACTTTCAACATATCAATTTGAAACCTACCGTAACTTTCTAGTTTCATCACAATCGGTAACAATTTTTGGAGCTTCTAGTTAAAAAAATCGAATTTCACAAAAAAAAAAATTAATTCCAATTGAAAGTTCTGAGTAGGAATATGGTGAAAAAATTCTTTCGAGAGAAAAGGTACAGGATATTCCACTGTCGGGCACCGCCTCGACTGTACCACATTTGTTTATATGTACAGATGATCCATCAATTTAATGTTCTCAAAAACTCTTGTTTGAGACGATGAGTTAGATTCTTTATGGTATTGTAGGCGAGGCCCACCTCGCTCGAGAACTATCATTCTGCAGATAATGGTGAAAGTTCATGTTTTACCCTTCATATAAAGATGAACGACTTGAAGCATTTTAAGCTCAGATCCAGAAGAATTTGGACTCTATTTTCGAAGGCATTCAAGAAGCCCCACATAAAGCCAAAGCGGACGATACAAATATCAGATCAAGCGATATGTTACTGACGCCCAACATTATGGATGCATCTGGTTGTAAAACGAAGATTTGGCTTTCTTCAAACAAAGATACATTAAAGCAAGCAAATAGAAGTTCGGTGATTCTTCGACGATTAAGGTTTTCAGTAAGAGCCCGGCAAATGGTTACCTTGCCTAAGTTCCAAGGACTAGAAATCAAGCACGTATGGAGGAAGAAACTTCATTGCATTTATTATGTGAATGTATGGCACTCCCCGGTAAAAGAAACAAGCTCCTAGGCATGTACGTTCTCCCACCGGAGATCGTTGTTACCTTAAGTTCAAATAAAATACTGGAACACATGTAGGCCATAGGACTTTCGGAAGCGCTCTAAGTGGGTACAATAGATCCACTTGGGTCGCAATATATCTTACTCCCAATAATAATAATAATAAAAATAAGCACACCTTTAATTTTATGGAGTGGAGGAACTCGCGAAACTGAGGCGTTCAAATGTAAGTTTTACAATTTTAAATGGGAAATCATCCAAACCAAATGTGGCGGACATATTGGCGATGGAACTAAAATTTAGGGTTATTTTAAAGAAATCTGATAAAAGTCGCGGAATATGTAGATTATAGACCATGAATGACTGGTTGGTTGAAGTCGGAATGAGAGTGTGTTTAGGGGCACTGAAATTAAACGCGTATCGAGATCTGGCGAAAAATTGCATACATCCTTTATTTAGCACGTTTTAATTTTGAGTTATTAATTTTAGCTCAACAATGAACTCGCTCCAAAAGCTTCCAGCCGCCTTACATGAGGTTATTGAAAGGTTTTGTCTAAGCCGTCATCGATGCGTCTTGCGTTATGACTTGTTTAAAAAGTTAGATTAATTTTTTTTTTTGGTCTTCTTTTTTGACACCACATCCTTGACTTTCTCTTTTACAACTTCCAAGTTGCAATTAACACTTTGGCTTGGCCTTCGAAGCTCCACGTTTTGTGGATCGTTTCTTCGGCACGCTACGATTTGACTTCGTAACACCTTGACTTGGACAACGCAGCCCCTTTTTTTTGGACTTTATTCTGCTAGGTTTGAAAAGTATTGTCCAACAGCATCGGGGGCAGACAACACTTGTTCTCTTTTTTGGTATCGAAGTTGTGGGCTGGCATTCGTCCTCGTCGGAGGATGACTCCGCTGACCTCACTGACTCTAAAGTCCCTGTTGATTCAACAGCTTCTATTTCAGTGCTATCCATAACGCGCAATGTGCGTCCGAAATGGTAAGTGCCCTAAATATAAATTATAAAAATTACAAGATCTTCTATTTTGTTATAGCTTCCAACCTACCGGCTGATATAAATTTCTGTGGCTTTCGGACATAGCGTCCCATCGATCACTGGCGCGCGATACCAAGGAATCGGTTGAAAATCGATCTCCAAACCGTGCCTGATAGTCGCACAAAAAGTTGACTGCTATTTTTTCACTTTCCTCACTGTCCATTATTATGCGATAAATTAGGAAATAATAGAATAAAAATAAACTAAAATTTGGTATTGAATGCCAATCGAATTTTTATCACGTGAAATAAATAAATTGTAACGTCTTGTTTTGTTAAGCTATGAGCTTTGAATGAAAAAATTTCAAACTGTCTTGACGATAACATTTTTTGGCCTACTGCGTTTAAAAAGATAATTTAGTTAGAATGGAAAATTTCCCAAAATTTGAGAAAGTATTTTATGGCGATCAAAGAATAAATTTTAATTTAAGCCAATTGAGTAAATATTTTTAAAATATTCTCGATGATGAAATGAAAAATCACTTTTTTATGCGCTTAATAAAGTTTTCCATCCTTATTTAGTTATATCGAAAAAGTAAATGTTGAATACGTCGACTGCTTCTCAGGAGGTAGAACGTCATCCATTTATGAATATGATTAGCCACTCTATTTATCTGCTTGACGGTGCCGTGTTCTTCCCTAAATCCAAACTGATGGTCAGGTACAAAAATGTTGTGTTCATTGATCCTTTTAGCCATCATTTTTTCCCAAACTTTGGCAAGAGTGGGAAGGAGTGAGGACTGAGGTTATTTTCTCTATCTCTTGTCGTTTAGATGTTATGGCCATTGAAGTTAAAAACGTCAACTTTGTCCGATTGGCTTAAAATTTGGTCCTATTGAAGCTGACGACGCCACTGATTCGAATCTGAGGTTATTTTTGCTCTAGCTCTTCTCGTTTAGAAGTAATGGCCATTTGAAGTTAAAAACGTCAACTTTGTCCGATTGGCTTAAGACTTGGATTTCCGATTTATGGAGATAGAATCAAGAGATTATGGTCCTCCAGGATATTCGTTATATAATGGAAGAAAAATTAACTCATTGAAGTTTAAACTAAAACGCTTTTTCGAGTAAATACGATAAGAAAGAAAAAGTTTGGGGCTGTTCACAAATACCATTAAGTTTTTAGATGATGTATAACCGAGAAGGTCAAAAAATCAAACAAACTTAAAGATGAAAATAAAAAAAATTTATATATTTAAATGTTTAATACAATCGTAATCATTTCAAAAATTATGGGGGAGCTGGTTTATGAGCTAAAAACATTTTTTTGAACCAATCAGTTCGAAGGAGTCTTCATAATGCATGTATGTATGTAGTCAACCAATTATGAGTTATTATTTAGAATTCTTGTAAATTCAAAAATTCTACTGATCGCAAGTTTTGACTGTATTCCTTATTTCAATTCGTTACTGCATAAGAAAATACTCTCATCAGTATTAAGCCTGCTGAAAGCTCATTGCTACACTGAGACTAAAAGCTGGCTGCTATATGCTGTCAAGGCAACACTAACTGGTCACAAGTAGAATTATTTTAAATCAAAACAAGCCGGAAAAGTTGTCAATAGTTAAAAAATAATTTATATTTTCTTAAACGAAAATAGTTCGAACCAGTCCGGTAGGTAATAATATATTTAGAAAAGTTATGTACCTATAATAAATAAATAATTTTAGAAAGAAGCATCGTGAATCGTATAAAGTCATGTCATCCAAAATGAAAACTTGCCAGTATGCGGTCACACTGGATGGGTCTGCGAATCCAAATTACAATATTATTATTAACAATATTACTATTAATATTAAAATGCAGAAACTAGCTACACCCGAGAGCGTGGAGTCTTCACTTGCTGAGTTTACTTACCAGGAAGCCGACACACTGGATGGGTCTGCGAATCCAAATAACAATAATACTGATGATGTGACCACTGAAAATGGTGAGCAGGTTAAGGCCACAGAGGAAAAGAACAATAATAAATTGCAGAAACTAGCTACACCCGAGAGCATGGAGTCTTCTCTTGATAAGTTTACTAACCAGGAAGCCGACAGCAAATCGACGGAAACTATGGAACTTTCTGCAGAACCGGAGAAGGCCAATTGTGCAAGTCAATATGGCGGAGGACAACGACATTGATGATGAGGCTTACTTGGAATTGCTGAGGCGTAGAGACGTTGTGGCTACTCTTGAGCCAAAGGAAAGGGCAGAAGCCGAAAAACAACTAGCTATGGACATTTTATCGTATCTAAGAAAATTTCAAAAGGAGCTAAAGTCCAAATTAATACAAGAAATTGATGAGATGATGCAAGGTATATAGATAGTTATTGACAAATTTTTTTTTACATTTTCGTTCGAATATATTAATTTTTTTGCAAATTCACACATATGATGATTTTTAATGTTAGTTCTTCCCTATGGGAGCTGGTTTATTACTCAGAGTAGATTGTATGCAAGATTTTAGCTTTAAGCAAAAGCAGCTTCAAAACTAATTTATGCAATAATAGAAAATGACGCCTTAGAGGAACAATTGGAAAGGTTGGTTTCTTATGTTTATGGCCGCTTTCCATAGGTTATATCCAAAAAGCCTCTATTCGTCGGTCGACAGAGCTCTGTCTGAGTGTCTGAAGTGCCACTTTGAGCTCCTTTTCTCCTTTTTTCCAGACAGCCTTGTCTGCGGGGTAAGGGAGGTCTGAAATTTCGGATTTTTCGCTTCTTAGAGAGCAGTCGAACTAGCTTAGGAGTTAGCTGGTTACATACTTCATCCTGTCTGGTAACTACTAGTTTTGGATTAACTGTAGCTGCCGAAGAATAGATTTTTTTAAGTAGGTCAACCGTGCTATCTACATCTCGACCAGAGCATATCTCCATCTCCAAGTGAACCAAGCTTTCCAATGTACTCCGGATGTCTTCTAGGTCGGTCTTCTGACTGTTGAGGGGAGGATCACACCTTGGTGGGGGTTGTGTGAAGGGCAATGATCAGCCTAAGGTGTTCACCGGGTAGGTCCCAAGTGTCTGTGATAGTGAGGATCCGGGACACCATGGTAGATCTAGCAGAGGGCTAGAGGGAAGGCTGCTTAAAAGAATCTTTACTATGTGAAAGAAATCAAATTGAGATTTCCATCAATTAACTTAGAATTTGAAAACTTTGAATTCATCTAGGAGCATTAATTCTATCATCTGTACTATGTGAATGAAATTAAATATAGAAGTTAGCCATTCAATTCTGTTTCAATTTCATAAGTATATCATACAGAGATTCCGGAGAGTTCTTCTTTCTTCCCATTTGATTCTTTCTAAAATTGTATTTAATGGATTAGCAGCAGCAATCGAGTTTTTAACGACACAAATTTATATAGATTTCTCATCCAGCATGCGATAAAGAAATGTGTTCAGAAGATGTGTAAGACGCTAAAGACTAATTTAAAATACTACAGAATTTGGGAGGGTGGGGTCGGTCTTTGGGGTGAGCTTGCACGGCAAGTTGTCTTATTGTTACATGGGAGTAACCAGCGACGATTCCCTAACTGGCCGATCCAAGTAGCTCACACCATCCAGCTTTACGCTAGATACCCTCTGGTTAGCCCCTGGATACCCCTTTCCAGGGGTGAGCTAATGTGAGAAGCCGGCCCCTCAGGCGATCTGCGTCTGAGGCCGTTTTGCATGGAAGCGTAAGTGATCATCTACTACCATGTAAGGGAGTCGAAGGCCCAGTCAGCCGACATTTCCTTTTTGAGCCCCATTACTACGAAAGTATCAAAAAAGCTTCGGATAAAATGTCGATACTCTGTAAAACGACCTGACAAGAAAAAGGACAGCGATCTGTGCATCTGCACCTGGAACGTACATACGCACATCCACGATTGGAAAAATAAAGCGGAGAACAGGGAAGAATGGAGGCGAGCGATACAGGCCTGAACCCACATCGGGTTCGTGGCGCCATAGAAGAAGTAGACTACAGAATTTGTCATAAACCTTCTAAAACGTATTATAAAAAATAACGCCACATATAAAAAAGTGAATTTTATTCATATTATTATAAGAAACCAAGATAAGCAGCAGTTCATTGATTACATCTATTATTATATCCATATGTTATAACCAGCATCAGAGAATTAATAATAAATTAGTTTTCTGAGTCTATAACCCTATATTTTTGGATCCAATACGAATAGATAGGTTTGAATTTAATTAACTTTATTTTCATATGAATACAAACTCTATAATCTCTTTTAGCACTTGCGAAAATTCCATAAAGAGGGAGATGCAGAACCTTAAAAAATCCCTTGATGCTTTGTTGTGGTTTAGTCCTATTTTCTAAGTACCTGAAGAAAAAATTGAACACCTCAGAAATACTTTTAGAATACCATTGAGTAGAAGTACATTTTTATGAATCGCAGTTTTCAAATAATTGATCACCAATCTGAGCTGAACGTCATCTTAGTGCTGCTTCATGGATGCGAGACCTGGCTTGTAACCGATCTTCTAACAGGAAAAATCCAAAGTTTTGTGAATAGATGTCTCCGGCGTATTCTTAAGGTGTGGTGGCCAAACGTCATCAGCAATGCCGACCTATGTAAAAAGTGCAACCTGGAACCCATGGCCAACACTATCAAGCTAAGGAAATGGAGATGGACAGGCCACACACTGCGGAAGGATGCGAAGGAAGTTTGCCGTCAAGCTCTTGATTGCACTCCCCAAGGAAGCCGCAAAAGGGGCCGCCCTAAGACAACATGGAGGAGGTCGCTACAAAAAGAGGTCGATGAATGCGGAAAATCATGGAACGAGCTGAAATTGCTAGCCAAAAACCGAACCAGGTGGAAGTGCTTTATTGAGGCCATATGCTCCAACCGGAGATAAAGGAACTGATGATGATGATGAATCTGAGCTAATAGAGCCATCATTAAAGTGTCCATAGCGCCCACTAATAGTTTAATAGATTTTCATAACCTTTAAGCAGCTCAAAAACTTAATCCACATAAAGTATTTGAAAGCTCAGAGCTTCTAAATCTTTAAGAGAGATAGCTCACAAGCGTTTCCATAAACCTCTCTCCTTACTCTCTAACAATTATATCATAAATTATTTTATTTATTAAGCACCCCTTGGCCTTTTTAAATTGCAGAAGCTTTACTAATGCAAAAAAAGAAAAGAAGCCTTCCAAAAGTTTTACTGCAAAAAAAGTTGCTCCTGTAAATCCAGATTGAGGAGCCAAAAAATACAACCATTTGGCCTATGGCATTAAGATTCGGCTACACATTAAATGCCAGTCTGCATAATTTTCAATTAAATATTTTCCATTTTCATTTTTGCTTCAAGTAATGTTGCTTCTATAGTTGTCATAGCAGTCTTAGCCCTCCTCCTCCCAGTCCTTTAAGTCCTCCAAGTTGGTGGCGCTCAAAGCGTCTAAGGCATCCAGACGTTGAAATTGCCATTTCATTAAGACAGCTGCAGATAGTCGAGAGTGACTGCTCCAAAAACTCCGTGGACAGAATGGAATGTCTGTGTTCAAGTGCCAGGCTTTATTCCTTTTTAGTCATTTTCTCTCTTGGTCTTAACTTTTTGCGTGCCTCTGAAGCAGTTGGCCGGCTGATGATTGCCTCGAGTGGAGCTTTTCCGGGGGGCGTGCAGGGCTCAACACTTTATCATTTTCTTGTGCTGGCTGCTGCTCCACGCACTTGATTATGTGCATTTACAGTAAAATTAATTTCCACTTTACTGTAACCCTCAAAAAAAGAGTGGAAAATGGCGTTGCCTGCGGCTTTGCACTGACAATTAGCTAGACTGGTATCCAAGACAAAATAAAAAAAGGAACAATTTGTAAAAAAAAAAGTTGTTTGAAATTTTTGCCGAAAAATTTTGGTCTCTGGGACAACCCTTGAGGGTGTTCTATGGGGGGCGTGAGCGCTTTCCACATTTCGCCGAACAAATGTGTTTTATAAGCCGCTTATCAAAATGCGTTTTTCCATGGACTGGTTTTTGGTTTGTTTTTATTTTTTGTGTCTTTTTATCATATTTGCTGTGCATTCGAGTATATGAAATTTATTTTCAAAAGTTTTAACGAGCTTTTTTTTACATCCTTTTGGTTTTTACCCAGCAAATGGGAAAAATCGGATTAATTACATGTGGGTCTAACATTTTTGCATGTCCAAAGTAATAAATGCATATAAACGGTTTTTGTTGGCGATTTTTGCATATAAGCTTCATCTCAGGATAAGCACATTCCTGCTTGCTGGATACTTTTATTAAATATATGCACATAGTCTATATAATCCATTAGCTCTAATATTATAAATCAATTTCTCAGTACACAACTTCCTGCATATAAAGTAATCTTTATTTACTATGCAAGTATTTTTAGCAAATGTATTTCGCCCATCCCGGCCATTTTATTGATATAGGAAATAAATAACAACTCCATTTGTTATCAAAAGGCCGCCTAATCGACCTTAACATTAATGTTTATAAGAATGTTGGCTGTTGGCGTATACAAAACAAATGTTTGGCAATAATAAATGATATATGCTTGCAAATAAAGTCAAATTTAACAACATTTTATTTACAACCTGTTACGGCGTAAATTCTAACACATACTTAAATGTAATTCTCCGTAAAACGGGTAACCGAAAAAAAGCGATTCTTCTCTCTCACCCGGCTGCGGCGTTCCCATATAGTGTGCATGTCCAAAACAAAAATGAGTAACGAGCTGGCAACTCTGGCAAAGGATAAAATGTGCCCATAACAGAGCCAACGATAAGCAGAACAAACAACAACAACAAATAGTATGTTAGTGAGGGAGGGTGGGGGTTGAAACGGTGTGTGGTGTCTGGGGCTCGGAGGCTCTGAGGCTCTGAGGCTGACTGAGTAAAATAAACCACAAACCTTTTTTATTGATGCTTTTACATGTCATAAAATATTTTTATAACATACTTTCAGGCGCAAGCTGCGGACAGCATTGAGCACACACGGACCTACAAAGATACACGCATACATATACATAAGGCTGCGTGAGGTGTTTGATGAGTATGAGAAGTAATGGGTAATGCTATTTTTTTGAGCAGATTCACGTAAATGAGTTATGTATTTTAAGGATATTAAAAGGAGGTTGCCTTATCAAATTCGAAGAAGGTATAAAAAAAGAGTTTCGTTCATTAAACATTCATTGTGAAGCTGGGCTCGACCTTTAATTTTCGAGAATCAATCATTTCGACCGATTCTTACCAAAAAATCGCTTTATTCGGTTAATCGAACCAAAACGGTAGATGCTCACAAGTTAATACCGCAGAAAATCACAGGAAAGGAAATCTATATACATATGTACAAAGAAGAATATTTACTAAAAATTCACACTAAATTTATTTTTTTAAATACGAGAACAAAATCTTGATTAAAAAAACAGTTCGTTTGACTCTTTCTTTTTCAAATATTAATTTATTGACAATCAACCGATAAAATTGAAATGGTAATAGTCCAACATTGGTATAAAAAAATTATTAATACGTTTGATTCAAAATTCTTACTTAGTAAGAGAAAACATACAAATTAAGTCACTATTAATTTGATTATTTAGTAATCTCCAATTTCCAAAATAGAAAAAAATTAAACAAAATTATAGTTTAAAAACTAAAACAAGCACGCTTTTAATTGCACAATCGAGACTAAAAACCTAGAAAATAATTTTTGATGACAAAGAGTTGAATATAACTGTAGTAGAAGATGAAACAATCAATCATAATGAATCTCCTCAAAACAAAATTATAATAAAATTTAAGTTATTAACACAATAATTCAATTGCTAGAGTAACAAAGCGTGGTGGTGTTTACTACAGTTCATAACTATCCTCTCATAGATAGTAGCCAATAAAAATGATTGTAATATTCTAAATTAATCAGACTTCTGGAGAATTGATGAAAATTATGTTCAAAGATTCCATTACATACATACATACCACCCAAGCATAATATACAGCGTGTTAATAAAGCAAAACTGGCAGCACTTAAAATTAACCTTTTCCACTCGAATGTCGCCGCATTTGCGACACGCTTATTTATCTCACTCAGCATTCTTGATTCTTAGATAATGTTTATGTTAGATAGTTAATTCAACGGGAAATAAAGGTCCAAGGCTAAAAATATTCCTTGTTGGTGAATGGAAAATTCTTCAAGCTATATTTTACAGACGAGTTGGTGCGCGAAATTGTTTTAGAGACGAATAACATAAGACCACCAACAAATTTCGAAAAAGAAAACTGATTCAAAATTCAATATGGCATTCATTGCGCGACACCAACATCGAGGAATTTCAGGCCTTTATCAGAGTTAATCTTGAATATGGCTACCACTCGGTTTTGCCAAATTTGCAAGATTACTGGCCAACTAGTGTGTTCACTTGAGCAGAGTTCCAGCAATTGTTCGTAAATCAGCAAAAAAGAGATATAAGAACTAGGATTCAAGGGCTCAGTAATTTTTGGAATACCTTAAATGCAAAACTCACAGAATATTGTATACCAGTGCAAAATATATGCTATACGATGAATCTATTTTTAAACTCAAAGGCAAAATTATGTTTCATAACATACAAGTTTGTCAAGCGTCTATAGTTGATCAACTCGTGGGCGAATTTCGACACAGATCGATTCAAGACAATCCACCTCAAATAAAAGCTAGGCTTGACAAAAGACTTCACATCTTGCGAAAGGGCAAAAAAGGACTGTGTAGTTTGTCTCAACAGGCATAACGAGTACAGAGACGGGAAACTGTGGACTTTTGGTCGATACGTGTCCCGATACACCTTCGCATGCCTTAAGTTTGTCTTATAGTCTTGAATATAAGCTATAATATGCTTTGCTACAATATATGTAAAAATAAATTGATTTGTTATCTGCAGCGACCGCATTTTTCTTAAACATTAATGCATGCACTTTGTACAAAAATAGCTCTCGAGTTGCTGGTCGCTACTTTTGCTTGTGAGGCTCGAGAGCAAAGGTGCTAAAAATAGATGAGAAAATGGATTCTCGACCCGATCAGACCTCCAAATACACGTTATGGCTTGAGAAAAACTATTTTTGGCTTTTCTAAATGGAAGGTCTATTGGCTTAAAATTATTAAAAAAATCAAAATCGCTGAGAGCCTCAAATGGATATTTTTATTGAGTCATCCAAGTTGATCCGCCATAATATAAATAAAAATATCTATTCTCAATAAACAAGAATCGATTTTATTGATGGAAAAAGAAAAGATTTAATCGATTTTAAATCGGGCATCGGCCCGGTTCTAAATCTTTGTTGTAAAAAAAGCAAAAAAAAAATGATTAAGACGAGAAATAAACAACTGTTTTGAAGGAATGAGTCGAATATAATAAAGAAGCAATTCTTTGGAACTAAAAAAGAAATAAATACAAATTTTAATTACAATTAAATTTTACAAAATTTTCCCGATTTCTTTCTTTACCAACTGTTTTATGATAATATTTAATATATTGTATTTATTTAAAACTAATTTTTCAAAACAATTAAAAAATAAATCACACAAAATATAACAATACGTTTATAGGACGTAACCTGAGTGAATTTTCTTAATATTAGGTCAACTCACCGTTCTAGAACAAAAAAGAAAAAAAAGCTTCTCATCTTTGCTGGGAAAACGTACTGTAACAACCGTGAATAAAAAAAATTTTGAATTTTAAGCCCATTAAAAAAATAGTAAATCGAGTTGGGGCAATGTAAGTTTTATTATTCATTGAACAAAAAGAAACTGTCTGTATGTACTTTTGAGGTATATATAGATATTTCATTATCGATAAGTCGATAAAGTCATGTTTTAATTATAAGAATTTGTATTATATCATTTTGTGTATCATGTAATTACACTAGTTCCCTACTACAAGCCTTGGCAGCTTAATCTTGATGTATATAAAAAAAGTAAATTAAAACCAATTATAATCTAAGGCTTCCACACAGGCCCGACGAGAGAGGAAGCCTGGAGCTCCAGGAGGGGTCCGGACTCGAGAGTCATTCGGGAAGTTCTGCATTGGAGTTTTATAAAATGGATTATTATGATTTTAAAAATCCTTTTTATATTTTTTTTTATGTTGTACTCACATTTTTCAACAATTATTCGTATTTTCATGAATTATGAAAAATTGATAGGTGCCCGGTTCTGAGATTTCCCCCATGGCCAGGATATTCTCTCTTCGGCCTGGTTCTACATTCGGAAAAAACAAAGTTAACAGGAATATATGCATATGAGCTTTTAAAAGTTTGAGATTATTTACAGAAATCTTGTTGGAAGGTCCTTTGATGACACCTTTCAGAACTAAAGTCAAAATTTCTCAATCAACCATTAGAAGTTTAGTATTAACTAGTTTGATACAAATTTTATTTTTGGGACTTTTAAAATAACAATTTTTGTCACAAAATAAACAAAAGTACTGATGTCATCTTAACTGAGGGATATATCAAATAAAAATGGTTGCCAAAGTGTAGCAAGCATCTCTATCCTTTATAACGCTCCTGAGATCAAGAAGCAGAACAAGAAGTGAACTTTTCTGTAAGAACGTGCACTTAAAAGAGTCTATATACAAATATCTCCAGACACAAGCCTCTCCAACTTATTTTTGTATCTAAGCCTAAAGAATTGCTTTGTAAGATTTGGAAACCATTAAGAGCTCCTTTAGGAAGAAGATTGCATAAGTACAAAATAGCTGAACAAATTTGTTAAAAGTCTAAGTTAAGAAAAATAACTATTATAGAAAAAGTGACTAACGCGCAAAACTGCCCTCGCACATGCCCACACACACTAACACTCCCACACAGCTACCAGTACTCACATATATCTCAGAATATAGAAACATTTTGTAAATGTGCACAAGAACAAACATTAAACATGCACACATACAAGCTCAAACAAAAGCTGACTTGCACAAACATGCACACAGCCCATTAGACTTACACACACACAGATACTACCCACACACACGCAGACACACACACACATATTGAGTTTGCATTTACATAAAAGCAACCACGAATGAAATTTTAACAATTTGAACTCTTTTTAGCTTGTAAGTTGTTAGCATTTGGACATTGCAGACAACCTTTGCTGTCTACAAGAAGTGAGTTATATAAAATATACATTATATATTATACATATTTGTACTACATATGTATAAAGTAGTACCTAACACTTATATGCATACATATGAATCCATTTAGACATATCGTAAATTTAAAGCGTAATTTTTCATAGGTCACAGCGAAAATATCATAGCATACTTTTGAGCGCACTTATCAGCTGTTTTACATTTGTGTACGTAAGTGGGAGCATATGTGTGTGCTAACAGCAAGACCATAGGTAGAGAGGATCAGGGTTATGAATGAATGCGATTTGAAGAAGTTAAAAAAAAACTATTTAGTTGAAATTCACTTAAATTATATTCAACGGTCGGTTATAATTAAAATTTGTAGTTTTTTGCAAGACTATAAAATAAATTTTTTTCATATTTACACTATTGAGAGGTTATAAAAAAAATTAAAAAAAATTAGGACATATTTAAAAGAAATTTTATATTATTATTACAATAAGATAGGGAATTTTTTTTATTTTTTATTTAATAAAATGCTCGGACTAAAAAGAATTTAACAGATTTTTATCTTTTTTGTGACTTAGATTAAAAAAAGGCCTCAAAAATAGTTTAGTCATAATTGAAAATAAAAACTCAAAAACTAATTGCTTTCCTTTGTATTAAAAAATTAATTAAAATTTAACAAATAAGAAAATGAACAAGAAATTATATTTATAAACTAATAATTTTGAGTAAGCTTGTAATCCACAAGCTGTTTAAGCGCTTTATATGCAAAACGCTTATAAATTGATAGTATTGTGACTTTTTTTTATTATATTTTTTATATTAATAGAAGTATTAACAAAATATATGGATTTGTTCTACAGACGTAATACTCATTTTGATTGTAATCCATATAATATAATTACTATGTATATAAGTTACTCGCAATTTCCTTAGGATTAAGCAACAAAATTTTGAGAGTAATAAAGTGTACAATAAATCAATATTTCTTATTTTCATCGTAAAGTCGTCTTTTGTGGCAAGCACTTTGAAAATTTTTTTTAATTTTATTTAATGTTTTAACAAAGAAATTAAAGAAAGTATAAATTGTAAAAATTTTTTTTTTCTTTGAATCAAATATCACATCATCAACAATAAAAATTTATATAATTATGAATACAAAAAATTACATAAATTTATTCCTTAAATAAAATATTAAATTTAAAAAAATTTATATAAAAAATAGTTCGATATTATTGCGCATTTTTCTGAAGATGTAAGTCTTTCTCACTTTTAACTTTATATTATAAAAATTAGCTGGAAAAATGATTTTCTTTTTTTCTTACTACGCCACTGTTCTAAGGACATATGTGTCTCTCAGTGTATCTGTATTTGTAGTCCCTGTCCAAGTCATGTCTCGAGTTCATAACGCTATCAATATGAATATGTTAGTATGTAAAACAAAAATGTGTTATAAAATGTTTTATTTTTTTTTCTCTGCCACACTCCATGCTCTTCAATCCTTTTCTCTGAGCTTGAACATAAGTTAGTTACATACATATATTTTATCCTGGCAAATGGAAATGTTAATATAAAAAACAACATTTGTTTGTATGTTTGGTTTTCAATTTGTTTACATTTGAGCTTTTGCTTTTAAGCTAAAAGTTTGCAACAATCAAGTTATTCCCACAAACATATCAAATGGAAATTGACACCGAGCACAAAATAAGGCTTTGAGGTTACATATGAAATGTGGCTGATATGAGTTGGTATTCCGGGCTCCATAAAAATGTATGCATAGTTTGTATCCTTTGATGTTATTTAATTTGGAAAAAAAAAGTGCTTCAAAGTTGGTCGCGAAATGGAAAGTAAATTCAGTTTATTGCTTAAGAACCCCGAAAGGTATGTAGCTGAAAATTTGGCTACGATGTTTTCCTAAACAAAAATAAAACTGACGAATTTAGCAACAAAAATGATTTTTTTAATACCGAATGGCCTTATGAGGTGATATGTATTCTAGTACTCTGAAAGAGAAAAAAACCGTCAAAAACTAAATTTGGCTACAATATCTTCTTAAAAAAAGGAATCACAAGGCATTTTTTGCAACGTGTTTTTTACGATTGGTCCTATGGAGCTATGTAACCTGGGAATGGTGTAAGAAAGAGGGACTGTCAATCAAACCTACAAAAACCACCATTGTCCCATTTACAAGAAAAAAGACGTTTCATATCCTCACATTAACAATAGATCAGACAGAGGTACCCCTAAGGGAAGAAGTTAAATATTTAGGAATTATCCTGGAATTAAAATTTACTTGGGGCGCACACCTTGATTCCGTAATCACAAAGGCCAAAAGTTACCTTTGGACTACGAATTAACTTCTGGGTAAATTCGGGTGTCTAAACCCCAAAATGACGTTCTGGATATACACCCAAATGGTCAGACCCATCATACTATATGGGGCATTGCTATGGTGGGAGAAAACCAGCCATATAAAAACTTAGCAAACTAGCCTTCGCCTATTTCCAAGACTGGCGGGTCATCAGTTGACATACGCAACCGTATATCGAAGGGTAGTGCTGCATTTGGCATGATAGACAAGGTATGGAGAGCGTCTTAAATATCCAGGCATACGAAACTTAAGATATTCAACGCCAACGTGAAGTCTGTAGTTCTGTATGGGTGCGAAACATGGAATATCTCGTCGGGTGTACTACAATCGCTGCAATCTTTTCTTAATCGCTGTCTACGTAGAATTATATGTGTATTTCGGCCCCAAGTCATAAGCAATACTGAACTCTGGAATTTGGCCAAACAAACACCAATCCACATCGAAATCCAACACCGTAAGTGGAAGTGGATCGGCCACACATTGCGGAAACCCCACGGTAACATAACGAGAACTGCGCTGGATTGGAACCCCCAAGGCAGCCGCAGGCGTGGAAGACCAGCCAATACATAGAGACGGCAAGTTGAACCAGAAGCGAAAAAAGCAGGCCATAGATAAAAGGAATTATAATTTGTTTATTGATGCCCTATGCTCCACTTAGGAGCCAATGGAAAATATATATATATAAACTAGCCTGCCTAATCATCACGGGGGCAATGCGAACTACCCCAACTGCTGTCATGGAAGCAATACTTACCTAACCACCGCTTCACATAGCAATACAGAAAGAGGCTGCAATGCGAGCACTCTCAATCCACCTTAAAGAAAAATTCAAACCAGGAAACATGACTGGTCACCTACAAATCCTCACAAGGGTCGGCAACGCAACATGCATGACCAGGCTAATGACCATGCAGACACAGTACTCAATTTTACCAAGAGATACAAAGTCATTTTTCCATCAAGAAAGGAATGGAATGCTAACCCAATCTGGTTACATGAGGACTCACAGAAATGGTGCACAAGTGGATCAAAAACGCTCCAAGGGGTAGGGAGCTTCCTGATCCAGTAGGCCCCAGAGCACACAAATCAATCACCTTAAGCAATGACACCAAAATTTTCCCAGCGGAGCTCTACGCAATAATGGAAACAGTGGAGCTTATATCTAAAAGAGGACCCAAGAGAGTTAAGATAAAAATACTCTCAGGTAGTCTATCAGTCCTCAAAGCACAGGCACATTTACTTCCAAAGTCCTGATGGAGTGTACCAATGCACTCAACCAAATAGCCACCCACAACCAATTCTCTCTGATATGGGTGCCCGGCCATGAAGAACATGATGGTAATAAAAAGGCGAGCCTTAACACCAAAAAATGGGGCGGAAGAGCTATTTATAGATCCATCTCCCTGTTTTGGCTTTACAAAAACCATATAAAACATGAGACCAAAAAATGGACTCAACAAAAAGTCACGGAATATTGGTATGGCCTTGACGGCGTCAACCACTCTAAAAAATTCCTGAATTCCTAAAAAAAACTAAACACCCTAAACAGAAAAAGTCTAAAGACTCTCTGGAGCACCAACAGGCCACTTCGCCTGCAACAAACACCTACTCAGAATAGTTATTGTATCGGATTCGAACACATGGAGATTCTGCTGTGATGAGGAAGAGTCAATGGAACACCTGATCTCAAACTGGTAGGCGCTATTCCGCAGAGGACAAAAAATTCTAAGTGCACACCTAGATGAGGACCTTCAAAAGCTCCTTGTGAAGGAGCTAAACAGTTTCCTCGACATAGTGTATATCTTAATTAAAAGGGGTGCAGAATAGGTCAAACTGGGTCGCAGTGCATATAGGCTTTTGCCTAAACCTCAACAACGATTACGATGGGCTAAATGCTGAAGTTAATACTAAATAACTTCCGAATGCCAAATTTGGCTTTGATATCCTCATAAACTAAATAATCCATCTAAGACTTTTTTCTCCGAGGTGGGAAACTTAGTATAAACCTTGTACTAGGTACCAGTGCAGGGTATTAAAATATGTGTATATTACGTATACGTAAATGGAAATGGACAATTTAAGTTAGTATGTTAATAATGTAATGTTTCATATGCAGTTTGTAATGTCAAATAATACGTATACGTCATATATCAAAAGGTTTCTAGAAAAAACACTTCACATTCCGAGTTGATAGAGCCATGACCATATTTCATTGCAGCAGTATATACATATAAAAAGTTTTGTTTAAAGTTAAAAATTTAACTAAACTAGTTTTCATATGCCGTCATGTTCAACGTCATCTTTTCTTTTCTGCTTAGATTTAATGACAATATACTTCTTGGTATATTATAATAAATGGTGATAACAGGAGCAAAAAGCTATAATACATTAAAAAAATAATAAAAACAATTTTTAAAATAAAAAGCCATGTACAATATTTATTAAATATGCAAAAACTTTTATTTGGATAAGTAACTTCAAAATTTTGTTTGCTTTAAAAAGTTTTTAATAAAATTAAAATAAGTGATAATGTGCATGTTACGTATACGTAAATTTCAAAATGCGTCTAATTAAATTAGGACTTTAATAAATCTACAAAGCTTAAACATAACCTTATGACACAAATGTTACGTATAAGTTCAAGATGTCACCCTACGCTCGGGGGGGCAAATAAAAGTACACACAATTGGTGTTGCACACTCGACCAATTACTCCGAGCTTAGAAGAAACTCAGCGCATAAGATCTAAGAAAGTCAAGCTTTTGGATGTCATTTTGAAATCGAAATTCGCATATTGTCAAAATTTCAAGATTGGAAGTGTGGACAACAACCGTATATCTGAAGAAAAATTTGAAGAGAGCAATGAGTGTTTACTTTACCTGCGAAAAGTAACCTCAACAGGAGATGGGAACTGCTACCGAATAACATATGCTAGTTATACAGAACAATTGTCAAGTCTATCCTTACCTATGGGCTAACAACAATCTAACCTAAGCAACCAGCAGAGGGTTCAAAGTGCGGCAAGGATGCCTAACTGATCCCTGAATCTACCTTATATCTCATGGAAGACAGAACACTGGGCTCTTACAACACCTGCAAAAAGATTTTCGACGGATAATGGGAACTGCAATTACAGGATATAGGTATACTGGTTATAGATTGTACTTATGAGTATCAAGCCTAACCCATGGGCTCAATTCCCCTAAGCAACCATCAGAGGGTTCAAAAAGTAGCACGTCTAGAAACTACTGATCCATGCAATCTACTGCAACCGTATATCTCATGGAACAAAGACCATGATGAAGCCATAAAGAGAGCAATGTGAGCTTTCGATACCTGAGCTTCGATTGAAGATGGGAATTGCAAACAAAAGCCATATACTGCTTATACACAGTAGTTGTCGATCCATCCTAACCTATGAGTTGTACGTCCAGTGGAAGGTGATTACCACCAAATCCCATTTAAACAACCGTCAGAAGGTTCAAAAAGCGCCACGTCTAGACTTCACTGGATACCTGTGATCCACCCTTTAGTCAATCTGGATGTAATTCGAAACGTGGAGAGTGTGGACTATCCTATAATTTATCACAGGGAGTAGCGTAACATCGTTTCGGCCACTGAACACTTACTAGCCATCTATTTTGAATCACAGGAGTGATCTACTTTAGATGAGACAGTTTGAGATCGAGAACTTAACTTAATATCAGAGCAAAACTTTTCTTAACTCAATTTTTTCCTTCTTGTTCTATGGTGCCACATTTTATTTGTGAGTAACTATAATATTGTACTACAAACAAGGACCTTCTTTATTCAGATACACAATTTTTAGCAAATTTTATTTTTTTAAATTTATTTCTCGATTTATTTTAAACCTCAACTCCCTCCATTTTGCTTTCCTTATAATAAAACAAAGCGCAATTAATGCTTATACCAAAAATTTTTAATTTATATTGTAATATTTATATTATTACGTATCCGCAGCGAGTTATCCTTCAATATAAGTCTCAAAGTTCCCAAGTTTTTATATATTAATCCAGTTTGCATAGCATTAGCGGCGTCTTCCTCTCTTCTAAGATAAAAATTTATAAAACTGTCTGTCTGGCATTTCAATATAAATTCATTTCAACAAGCCAAACGTCAGCAATTTAAAACAATTTTTTACAGTCTCAAATGAAATGCATAAAGTGAAACATTATAAGCTCTGTCAAGTTCAAAATTTACATACAACACATACACATACAAAAGTATATAAGTAAGTACATGTGTATATGTATATACTATATATGCAAAAACCATAGTAAAAGATGGAATAGAATTTGTTTAAAGCATAAGCAATATGCAAAGTGACAGGCAGGCAGGCAGCCAGTAAGGCAGGCGGTAAAGCAGACAGGCACGCGGACGTCATACAATGCGTATACTTAATACGAAAAATACGTGCTGCTCAACAAAATAAGCATAATAAATGTCAAAATGCGCCCAAAATAAAGGGTTACCAGCATGCATCAAAATGCCATAAAGAACATGTCGGAAAACCAATAAAGCGTAGACAACAACGAAAAGTAAGAAAGACAAGAAAAAGCTAAAAAAAAAAAAATAAACTTAGATTTTTTATAAAAGCGAATGGTTTTATACTCTTTTAGATAAATGCAGTATGTCAAGGATCTTTTTATTTTTAAGCTGTAAATTTTTAGAAAATTTCTATAAATATAATATTGGATATAATTTCAATAATTTCACAAGCTAGAAGGATTTTTCCGAACCCATGAGCTTCTAGCCTCGATTTCATTTTCCTAAGCGCAATTAATTGATATGACATTGCAGACAAAAACGATTGCTTACGTGGGTTTTGGTCTATCGCTACCTCAACCTGGCCTTCTAGCTTCCCGCAGATTACGTAAAAATAACACGTTTTTAAAAGTTACAAAGTTTCCTTAATAGTCAACTTGGTAGAGTATAAAAAGTAAGACAAAAACAAAAAATACAGCAGAGCTTTTTAACTACTGTAAATGAACAGCTCACCAACACAACCGCAGTCCAAAATAGTGGCACACACACACACTCTATATACACATATATAGGTTGGGTCACGTATTTTGGAAGATGAACGACAGCCCGCAGCATTGTTAAGGCACGCGAAGACGATCGAGCTAGCGATAGACCCAACATGATGACCAGGGCGTCGACATTGCTGGGATGACCTCGACTAGTTATGCAGAGGTTTAAGAAAAAAATAGTTGCGGAATAGATGAAAATAATATGGAAGAATACGGCTCCTGACTCTCATATTTGCTCTGGGAGAGAGACTAAGAGCAGCTTTTGTGGTTTTTGCTAAAAATATCGATCACTTAGAATTCCATGATTTTTTAACAAAAAATAGATAGGAGATAAAAGTACACTTTGTTGGAACTAAAACCATAACCAAGCCGTATATTGGGTGCGAAGTAAAAAATTATGGTCTCTCGCAGGACATTGAGTTTGTTTCAAGTTTTTCTGCCTTTTTCTAAGAAATTTATTTAACAATTAAAATCATAATTTCTATTTAGGATTTTTTTTTATAAATAAATTGAAGAAGGACTCAGTTATATCGTTTTGGGGACAGTCCCATGAACCCATGAATCTCATGTGTGTAGGCAGAGATATGAAATTACCGCATCAGAAATATTGGAGAAAATTGGACCCTCAGGATGGACCATTTGAAATGCAGTTGCGGCCAACATTTGAACGAGATTAGTTTTAAAAAATAAATGCCATAAAATATCCTTTCGAAATCATAAATAAAGATCCCATCATTCCTTTGAAATTTGCATTTGCCTCATCATTAAAAAAAAAAGGTCTTAATGAATCACCCTTTAGATCCAGATTTTGGTCAGAGAGTCCGTGCCAGCAGAGCTTATGTTAATACAACTTTAAAATAAAGCAAGAACTAATTTAAGGTCCTCCAGATCTTACCGGATCATCCTGAGAAACAAGTCTTTATCAATTATCTTGCTATGCCCAAAAATACCAAAATACAACATCAGCTACATTAAAAATAAATGCTGCATTTGGGGAACACAACTTACACAATTGGAGTGGTTGACAACCAGTTTAGAACTACAATTTGTTTTACGCAACAATCGAGCAACCTTTAACGCCTTTTCTACATGTGTGTATGTTTGCAAGGTTGAGCGTGTATGTGTGTGGGTGAGTTCGTTGGCCCTCATAGAGAAACAAAATGGCGACGCAGCAACTGACAGGAAGCGAACATGCTGCTACGTGAGGTCATTTGGTAAATGTTTTAACAATTTAGATAAAGTTAACACATTTCTTTTTGGCCTTCTTTTCTCTTTTATTTTTTTTTTTGTATTTTTTGGTCAAAATGTAAAGAACCTTGCAGCTTGCTACAAATGGGCATAAAATTAGCTGGGTCAGTCTTTGGGCACACGTCTGCGGATGTGACCAACAGTTGGCGGATGTTATGCTTGCTGTTGTTGTTGTTGTTGTTGTTGTTGTTGTTGGCACTGTCCTTGACATTTCTGCAGCACTTGCCTTTTGGGGGCAGCTTCTGGAACGATTCTTTGCCGCCTGAACTTGGCCTTCAACGCTTGCCACAAATGTTTATTATGTTGATAAAGAACAAACGTACAAAAGGCGTTGCCAGCAAAAGGGAAAACGAGAAAAATTGTACATCATTTTCTTGTAATTTAGTGTTGAGCTGTGACTGATAACTCTGTGCGAGAGACAAGAGCAAAGTTTCAGCCCAAAGGGTATCCGGTTGGGTCCGGGTCGGCCACTCAAGCTGCTATTTGACATGCAGATGAGCATGCATTCTATGTAATTTACTCAAATTTACATGCATGAACTCATCATCATGTTGCTTGCACTCGGATTTTTTATATTTTTCACTTTTGTCAGATTTGAGGACTGCCATTTGCAGACAAAGTAGCTGGACTTTTAAAAGCAACAGCCAGGGCTGCAAAGTAGATTCGAACTGAACTGGCACTCGAAGACGAAGCGAACTTTCATCACTTAGAAGTGACAGCTGAGCTTTTTTTTTCCAAAAAGGGTTTGCCTTTAATCAGTGGTTAATGCACGAAGGGTTTTCGGCTGCGGACTCCCTGAAAGTTTTTCAATAAGAGACATATCTGTGAAAGTACATTCGATGCCATTATGAATGGAACTCGATTTCTTTTGCGTGGCCATCACGGGCACGCTTGCAGAAGTCCAACGGCATCAAATCGCATGACTGAGGCGGCCAATTGACTGGGCCATTTCGTGAGATAACACGTTCACCAAACTTGGTTTTCAATAAATCGATTGTGACATTTGCTGTGTGGCTTGTGGCGCCGTCCTGTTGAAACCACATATTGTCCAAGTCCATATCATCCAATTCGGGCCAAAAATATTCGGTTATCATTAAGCGGTAGCGATTCCTAGTCACAGTAACGTGCCGGCCTTGATCATAACGAAAGAAGTACGGCTAAATGACGCCGCCGGCCCGTTATTTTTTCGGGATGCGGTGACTCATGGAGTACGCGTGGATTGCTGCCTGACCAATAGCGCATATTTTCCTTATTGATGAAGCCATTTAGCTAGAAATAAGCCTCATCGCTGAAGATGATTTTTCGATGAAAATTCGGATCATTTTCAAGTTGTTGCTCAGCCCAATTCACGAACATATGACGCTTCTGGTGGTCAAGCGGCTTCAGTTCTTGCGTCAATTTGATCTTGCCAAGACCTTTTCGCAAAATTCGCCACAACTGATGTGGGTCTTCCTCAATTGATGCGCTAGTGGATGCAATATTCTCGACACTACGGGCACTTTTTTGTCTCACTGGCACAGAAACATTTTGTACTGTGCCTGTGGATTCAAATTTTTCCACTAGACGCTCAATTGTTGATCTGGCAGGACAATTATGACGACCATAAATTGGACGTAGCGCTCTTAAAGTTGAGGCCACTGACTCCAGATTTCAGTAGTAAATTTTAATAATTTCGACACGTTGTTGGATCGTATATCTTTCCATAATGAAATGGCAAATTTTACTGAAGAGAAATGTCAAGAGAGCGGGAAAAATTATGGCGTCGGTTGCTGTCCCTATCGGTCTACTTTTTGTAGCATCCGTACTGAAAAATGTATTAAATGTTTAATATATGTTTATTAAACGTTTATTTAAATATAACTCATAAAAATATATTTTTATTACAAATGACGTTTGGCCGCAAGCATGCGAGATCTTGGTAGACGGCACTGACTAAGACTATGCAAACGATACTGCATTTCCGGCTGTAAAATCTTTTTGAAGAGCTTCTTCTTCGTCTGCTGAGCTGAGTCTAAATCAATAACATCGCCTCGGTCATCCGTATTTAAGGCTTCACCCTCGGCACACTCCGGACACTGTTGGGTCAAAACAATATCATTTAAATCGGTCAGCGGTTCACAAATCTTCTCGATTTTTCTAACTATATATTCAGTAGGGTCGTCCGAACGGCGCTCCGTAATGTAAACGCTTGAAAGTGTTTCATACATGCGTTGCTCAATCATTTTGAGGAAACGACGTGTATTTACAAGATTAACATGAGTATGATCGCCCAACAATTTGGACAAAGGCTCCGTATTTATTGTGGCCATCTCCGCATAGAGATTCGATGCCATTTAACAAATTTTGTAGCTTTTGATCATTCTTATCGCGCACCTTTTTTAACAACGCATTAGATTCTTGTCTTTCGCTTAACTCCTTTTCAAGTGTTTCTATAGTTTTTAGTTGCTGCTCATACTTATTAGCATTTCCTTCCTTAAGCGCAGTTATATCCTCGAATAGGCGATCCACAGAGTTGTTGAGTAGTGTTATGTGATAGCCCATTTCATTTCCTTTATTAAAAAAGGAATAGTATAGGCTCTCTTGATGCTCAAACTTATGTATCATCTCATCCACACTGACAGAGTGTGTATAGTGCAGAATCTTCAGCAGCACACCATTGGTCAGATCTATCTTCTGGGTAAGATGCTGACGTAATTTTTCGCGCCGCTTATACTCCTTTGGTTGTAGATCCGCTAATTCGCGCGTCTTAATCTTACAGCCCAGAAAGGCTCTGTTATCGGCATCAGAAGCCATTTTACGAGTAGCACCCTGCATTTCGATCTTGCGCATCTCAAGATCCTTTGCGCCATGTTCTTTCATATTGCCGGTCTTCTCATATATTTCGATACAGCCCTCGAAAGTACTTACGACGAACTCTATCGTATCGATTAAATACTTTTTATCATCAGTCAGCTTGTGCACCATTTTCAAGTAAGATTCGTTGAAGTAATTGCGTTCTTTGAGTAAATGTACGATTCCTTCCCGTAGCTCACCATTTGTCTTTGTTAAGGTGCACTCCTGCTGCACACTCACTTCCAAAGCGTTTTCCAATGACATCAGCTTCTTGTCCAACTTTGCCTTATGCGCCTGATGCTGTTTATCCGGTATAATGCGGCGATTTAAATCATATGTCTCCTTGCCCACACGGCTTATTTCACGATCCATATTAACTATGTCAGCCTTGAGTGCTTTTATTTCCTCTTCCAGTTTCTCGTAACAGTCCACAGAGCATTTGATCTGTTTTAAATGACGTTCGTTTTGCTTAGCATGAGTCTTACCGCTGGCTACCCAGATTTGAGCGCGCAGCTCATCCTTTTCATCCTCTAGATTTTTGATGGTATTCTGACGGCTTGTTTCGAGTACGGTATCTTTGCGCGACTTTACTTTGCCAGCCAGTGCGTTTTTGTACTCCCGCTGACGCTTGCCGAGCTCGCGATGATTCTTCTGATAGCTTTCCAGAAAGGCAGCTTTATCCGGTAGTTGAGCCATGTTATATTAAAAATAAATTTTATTTTTTATTTTGTTTTACTGAATGTCCGATGTATTTGGTCGCTTGTGTTTGTTGATTTAAATAATTGTGAAGGCAAATCTTTACTGCCTGAGTTTTTGTTGAAAAGTCATAGCTTACTTTTGTTATAGAAAGTAAATGTAATACGGGGAGATGGGAAAAGATTTGCACTTAGCAGGCTGAAGTCCGGTTCTTCTTCTTCTTCTTCTTCAAGTCCTTCAACCCCGGGTGGGGCATAGGGCGGCGACAAACTTCCTCCATTCTTCCCGATCTGCGGCCAGATATTTCAGCTGTGGCCACGTTTTACGCAGTGTTGCTGCTTCGGCTAATACTGTTGATTTCCAAGTAGTTCTTGGTCTACCAACTCACCGTGTACCTTGAGGATTCGATTCGAGGGACTGCTTCACGATGCTGTCATTTGGTCTCCTCAACGCTACTTCCGCTGTCCAATTTCGACATTCAAAAGCTTTTGACTCGTTATGCGCAACAATTCTTGATTCGATATAATTTGCGGCCATCGGATCTTAAGAATGTATCAAAGGTAACGGTTTACAAATGCCTGTAATCTTCTCGTGATGGAGGTAGAGACTTTCCCGGTTTCACAGGCATACAGCAGTACAGATTGGACATTGGATTCGAAGAGCCTTAACTTGGTGCGTAGGGATATATGACTAGAGTTCCATACTGAAGACAACATTCCAAAGGCACTGCAGCTTTACTTATTCTGCTGTTAACATCCAGATCCGTTCCTTCGTCTGACGATACAAAACTTCCTAGATAGTTAAACTTTTTGACCTCCTCAATGGGCGTCTGTCTCAGAATAATGGGCTGATGTGCTGAGCGGCCAGTGTGCATTATTTTGGTTTTGTTGCAATTGATCCTAAGACCAGCCATCTGTGCATTCACTTGCAGTGATTGACACATCTCGTTCATCCCGCTGTTGGTACTTGCCAGGAAACAGATATCGTCAGCATTGTTCAATTGTGCCATGGCCTCTTCTGAACCCAAACTGATGTTCGGGTATGATGTTGGTGTCCTCTAAAACCACTGACATTCTTCTCCAAAGTATATTTTCAAATACCTTAGCGAATGTCACCAGCAAACTAATGGAAATAATATTCTCGACACTGCGGGCACTTTTTTGTCTCACTGGCACGGCAACAATTTGTACTGTATCTGTGGACTCAAATTTTTGCCACTAGACGCTCAATTGTTGATCTGGCAGGACAATTATGACGACCATAAATTGGACGGAGCGCTCTTAAAGTTGAGGCCACTGACTCCAGATTTCAGTAGTAAATTTTAATAATTTCGACACGTTGTTGGATCGTATATCTTTCCATGATGAAATGGCAAACCTTACTGAAAAGAAATGTCAAGAGAGCGGAAAAAAATATGGCGTCATTTGCTGTCACTATCGGTCTACTTTTTTAGCGTCCCTATTGGAAGAAAGCCCGATACAAAATGTTTCTTTCTACAGATTCCCTCATCCAGAGTATTTGATATATTTTTAGAGCCTTTTCAGCAACTGAAACAAAATATATTTTTTTAAAGAAAAAATATGGTTTTTGACGTGACAACGTCTTAAATTAGGTTTGTATGGGTGGCACCATTGAAAAGTCTAACGATAACCGTAACGATAAGTCTAGCGATAAATAATCGTAACGATAATATAATAATACTAATAATACTAATAATAATACTAATAAGTAATGTAATAATACTTTTTGTAAGCAAAATGGTGAAATTAATTTTTTGAAATTATTTTTTTAACGCAAATTTGTGTTTAATAATTATTATGTCATGCAATATTAATTATTATGGTTAGATATTTTATTGAAATTAATAAAAATAAAAAATTTAATAGCAGCTTACATCGGTTATTACATACATATAATTAAATTGAATGTGTTTCAATTATTATACCTTCAATTGTGTAGTTTAGTAACAATATATTGTGCTTTAATAATTACACCTTAATTGTGTAGTTTGGTAACAATACATATTATAAAAAAAACAAATATTTTATCTATTATTTATTATCTACTGCCGAGAAAATTTTATTTTATTAAGAGATACGAAAACGTAAAGTCTGACAACTCGTTTCATAATTTCATGAAATATACGTATAATCTTGATTGCGTATCAAACGTTTGTAAGTCAACTACGGTAAAAGAAACAACCATCGACTTGACTTTCGCAAGACACATTACAGCAGAAACACTTCCTTTCATTTCCTATTTCTCCTATCATCGTCCTATCCTCAACAAAATCACTCAAATAGGAATTAGTTAAGTTTTAGTTTACATGTACGATGTTTTAGCAAACAAAATATATTTCTATAGTTACAATTTGTGCAATTCTTATTTTCATTCAATTCCTTGTTCCTATTGTGCAATTTTATAATATTCATATCAATAAATATTCTACCGAGAAAAGGACGTTGTCACGTAAAATCTTCGCCCGTAAAACCGACTTTACAGGCACCAGTTTTTTAAGTTATTTCAAGTTTATATTTATTTCAAAAATAATAATAATATTTATTTATATATATAATTTATAATAATACATTGTTATTTACAATTTTAGCTTGTTTATATATATTATTTGATAAATTTAGTTAGTTTAACAATTTGTATATATTTACAAAAAAAATGTTTAAATTTGTGAACATTAGTTATATATAGAAACTAAGAAGCTAAGTTAAAAGAATTGTAATAACTATTTAATTTTATTTGAATAAATAAATAATTAAAACGAAAACAAAATTTGTTTTTTATATTTAAAAGTTTTCAGATGTGTTGTAGAAATTCCAGGAGAGCTTGCTAAATCGAATGACCTTCAGATTGCACAGTTTAGAGACAGCTAAACGAAAAAAATCAATAAAATTTTAAATTAAAAAAAAATGGCTAAAAATTAGCAGGCAACTTAAATTAGCAACTAAAGCCTTACAGCACAACAGAATGTTCAATACATACGCCAAAAAATTGTATATGTATATGTACTGCTTCAATCTAAAAACAACTAAAAATTAAAAAATATATATTTTTGCAATTTTTCCATACAAAATGGTCTTGAAAGCAGCTGAACTACCAGGCGAACAGAAATGCAGAAAATTCAGTAGGCAACTTTAAATTAGCAACTTAAAGTATGCTACAAAATTTTGACAAAAAATTATTTTTGGAAAAAAAGTGTAGCATACTTTTAGTGACACTTTTAGAAAAAATTTTTTCTGCAGCCGCTTGCTTATGATTTCTGTTCGCCTGGTAGCTGAAATCCGTTCAGAGTCAAAAATTAGCGAAAATCGATTCAAATTTTTTATTTTTTTTGCCAAATCGTCCGCAGTAAATTTAAATATTTGAATTTCTGTAACGGTTTTAAGCAGTTTAATAGATTTGGAACAACAAAATGTTTCTTTCCATAGATTCCTTCAGCAGAACGAAAAATTAAAAAAAACATTTAATCCACCAAAGAAGAGGTTAAAAACTAAATCGTTACAGCGTCCCAGAATGTTTAATACAAACGCAAAAAAATTGTAAATGTATATGTAGCCAACCACTGCTGAATCTGAAAATTGCTGAAAAATAAAAAAAAAATGTATTTTGCAATTTTTCCATACAAAATGGTCTTTAAAGCAGCTGAACTACCAGGCGAACAGAAATGCAGAAAATTCAGTAGGCAGCTTTAAATTAGCAACTTAAAGTATGCTACAAAATTTTGACAAAAAAATTATTTTTGAAAAAAAGTGTAGCATACTTTTAGTGACACTTTTAGAAAAAATTGTATTCTGCAGCCGCTTGCTTATGATTTCTGTTCGCCTGGTAGCTGAAATCCGTTCAGAGTCAAAAATTAGCGAAAATCGATTTAAATTTTTTATTTTTTTTGCCAAATCGTCCGCAGTAAATTTAAATATTTGAATTTCTGCAACGGTTTTAAGCACTTTAATAGGTTTGGAACAACAAAATGTTTCTTTCCATAGATTCCTTCAGCCAGAATATTTGATGTATTTTTAGAGCTAAGCAACTGAAACAAAATATCCTTTTTTAAAAACAAAAAACATGAATATTTAAGTTTTTCAGTTTATTTTTATTACAAAAGTAATAATATTTATACAATATATAATTAAATATTGTTATTTATAATTTCAGCTTGTTTATTTATATTATTTGATAAATTTAGTTAGTTTTACAACTGTTATATATTTAAATAAAAAAATAAAACAAAAAATGTTGTTTAAATATGTAAACGTTAGTTATATATAGAAACTAAGAAGCAAAATTAAAAGGATTGTAATAACTATTTAATTTTATTTGAATAAATAAATAATTAAAACAAAAAACATGTTTTTTAATTTTAAAAAGTTTGGAAGTTTTCAGTTGGGTTGTGGAAATTGCAGGCTCAAATAGATTGCTAATTCGAATGACCTTAAGATTGGGCAGCTCACAAACAGCAGTACCAAAAAATAAAATTTAATTTTGCAATTTTTCCATACAAAATGGTCTTCAAAGCAGCTGAACTACCAGGCGATCAGAAATGCAGAAAATTCAGAAGGCAACTTTAAACTAGGAACTTAAAGTATGCTACAAAATTTTTACAAAATTTTTCAGTTTATTTTTATTTTAAAAAAAATAATAATTATACAATTTATATTTATATATTATTTGATAAATTTAGTTAGCTTAGTTAGTTTAACAATGCTTTATTTTATTATATTTTAACAATAATAATAAATATAAATATTATTATAAAATATAGTAACTTATAATTTTAGCTTGTCTATTTTTATTATTTGATAAATTTACTTTAATATTTTATGAAATATTTATTTTTATAATATTTTAACAATAATAAAAATCATCATACAAAATAAAATAAAATATAGTAACATATAATTTTAGCTTGTTTATTTTTATTATAATATGATAAATTTAGTTAGCTTAACAATTTGTTTTAAATTTATAATATTGAAAAAGTAGCAATAATAATTAAAAGATTATAGACATATTGTAACTTACAATTTGAGTTTGTTTATTTAATTTATTTCATAAATTTATTAAGCTTTATAATTTGCTTTATTTTTATAATATTTGACCAAGAATATTAATAATCATAAAATAATAATAAAATATTGTAACTTATAATTTGAGCTTGTTTATTTAATTTGTTTGATAAATTTATGAATTTATTAAGCTTAACAATTTGCTTTATTTTTATAATATTTGAACAACAATAATAATAATTATAAAATAATAATAAAATATTGTAACTTACAATTTGAGCTTGTTTATTTTTTTTATAAATTTACTCAGTTTAACAATTTGCTTTATTTTTATAATATTACAAAAATAATAATAATTATGTATAACATTTATATAATTTTAGCTTGTTTATTTTTATTATTTCATAAATTTAGGTAGCAATTTGCTTTATTTTTATAATATTTAAACAATAACATTAATAATTATAAAATTTATAATAAAAAATTGTAATTTAAATTTTTAGCTTATTTATTTTTATTATTTAATACCAATTTAGTTAGTTTAAAAATTTGCTTTATTTTTATTTTTGCTTAAAGTTAGCAATTAAAAATTATAGACTTAAATCTAAAAATTTGATAAATTTAAATAAAACAATAAACTAAAATTTTACTACATTTACATTTCCTACAAAAAAAATCCGAAGGTACCGGACGTGGCATTAGTAGCGAATTTGACCGTCGCTTGTATAGAGTATTTAAGAGTCGGGTAGGCTCAACTGTAGCCATTCTCAATCCGATGACGGCTTTGGAAATTATTGTATGTACTGGAGATACCATGTCGAGTAGTCCCAAAATATATACGTCTACCGGGCTGGGCGAAGCTCGTTGTTCTAAAGTATGAAACAGAAAAACTTTATTAATAATTTTTATTATTGTTCTAGCAAATTTAAAATATTTGAATGTATGGAATTAAAGAAAATGGTTATTTTTTCAAATTTATTATATATGACTAAGATTAAATAATATTCTGAAACTGATAAAATGTCCTATTTTTGTAAATACGCATAAATTGTAAATTTTATTTCCGATTTCGCCCAGTTATCTTTCATTTTAAACTTCCACGCAAAAAATATATATTGTAAATACGAGGGGCATTCAAAAAGTAAGTTTCCCTAATTTTAAAATGAAGTACAAAACAATATTTAGGTTACAAAATGAATATTTATTAATTATTTGACTCACAAACTATTTTTCTATTGTACATAGTCACCTTCGACTTGAATACATTTTTCGTATCTGTTATAGAGTTTATAAAAACCTTCTTTAAAAAAAGACGTGTCCTGTTTTTGGAGCCATAATTTGACAGATGTTTGGACTTCTTCGTTTGAAACAAAAATAAACCAACAAAACACCTAACTCGTCCCAAAAAACTGTGGCCACGATTTTTCCAGCAGAACGTTGAATTTTTGCTTTTTTTGGAGCACTTTCTTCTGGTTTCTTCCAAACCATGCTTTGACGCTTTGTTTCGGGATTCGTATGATGACACCACGTTTCATCACCCGTCACAATGCGTGAGTAGAGACTATCGCCTTCTTTCTTAACCATTTCAAAAAATTTTTGAGCAGCGACTATTCGTTGATGTTTATGGTTTTCGGTAAGCAGGCGTGGGACCCATCTTGCGCAAACTTTGCTGTAACCAAGCTTATCCTTCAAAATTGAAAAGATTGAAGTTCGGCCAATTTCAATATCAGGACGAATCAATTCGAGAATATCATCGATGGTCAGTCGTCTGTCCTCTTCAATAATTTTTTGAACAGCTTCAATAGCTCTGTCCGTAGTGGCTGTTTTTGGACGTCCTGCACGCTGTTCATCATGAACTTCTGAACGTCCCGCGATAAAATCAGCGCACCATCTTCGCACCATTTGCACAGTCATACAATTCTCACCATAAATTTCCACTAGTTCACTTTGAATTTTGTTACTATTCAGTCCATTTGAAGTTAAAAAACGAATAACTGCACGCAATTCACAATTGGACACGTTTTGCAATGGTAGCTCCATGGTTGTTGTGTTTATACTGCTGAAAAAACTATTTTCAGTCACCAATACCAGTGCCGCTCTTATCGATAGACTCAACACTGATGTTGTGTTCAGTGCGAGGCCGCTAGATGGTGCACAAGAGAAACGCCAGACCAGGGAAGCTTACTTTTTGAATACCCCTCGTATTATTTTTTTTTTCTATACCTTAAGATCAAAAAGTTTTCGGAAAGGCGTTTTTTAAAAGGCGCGCAAAATAAATCGGTATATTTCTTTTTTTTTAGGTTGGTAGGACTGTTTTTGACATCTTGTCATAATTTGAGCTTGATCCAATCATCCATACACTTCTGGTAGGCCTGGGCAGGGATTGCTTTGAGTTCCTTCATTCGAGTTTTGTTTGATTATCTCAATGGTGTCAAAACTCTTCCCTCTTAATGGTAATTTGAGTTTGGGGAACAGGAAAAAGTCACACGGTGCACTTCTGTATGTTCATGTAAGTCTCTATTTTTTGTGCAGCCCTAATTATATATAAATCTATGATTGTACTGAAGTTATATAAAACTATGCTAATAATTTACATAAGGATTGGTGTTGAAATGCGGAAATCTGAGGCATATGGCTATTTTTGCCGTGACTGCAGTTGATTTTTGCTATTTGTCACATGGCGTATGAGTAATATTATTTTTGCTATGATGGAAGTTTGAGATTGGCACGGTATTAACCTGAAATTATATACAAAACAGCAAGGAAAATAAACCCAATGCACATGAGTTGAGTTGAAACTGTTGTACAAATTATGGGTTATATTCCATTTTCAAGCTCACGAAACATAAATTTAAATTTAAATGGGTTTCACACGCTATTTGGTCAAATCAGGTTTGTCTATTTTCACGGTTCATTTTCAGCTAAACATGTATCTAAGCCAAAATTATCATATTAGTACCCCCTTGAAAGTGAGTGAAGATATGGAAACACAGACAAGAGATGGGATTGGAAAAAAACTTAGTACTGGGCAGTAACAGAGAATATGCCTGGTGGTTTCATCGTCTTTAAAACAGAGCCTGCACTCTGAAGAGTCCGATAGGCCAATTTTCTGTAGATGATATCTAACAGTGTGGTGGCCAGATAGGTAAGCTACCAGGAGCTTTAGGTCCACTTTGCCAAGACCTTTTGTCTTGATCGCATCCAGAGGTTTGACAAGAACTTTTGCTTGACGAAGCCCCGGAAGGGAGAACCAGTATCTCTTATGTTCTCCTGCGGCCCATTTGTTTATCATGGTTTTGATCGTGGACCAACCAACGGCGCAGAATATGTAGTCTGGGTGGAGGAACCCTGTCGTGCTAGATTGTCAGATCGCGTTACTATCCACTCCCGAGTGTCCAAGTACCCAACATGGCACGACTTTGTTTCGGGCGGATAGGGTTTGCAAGCAGTTATAGCATTCTTTAACCATCCGGGAGGAGATGGTCCAGGGGGATAATGCCCTTATAGCAGCTTGGCTATCTAAAAAAATGCATATGTTTGCGCCCCTAGTTCACTTGAGAAGGATATTAAGGACGCAGACCTCTATGGGATGAATCTCCGCTTGAAAGACGCTGGGCCAGATGCCCATTGCGGTAGAGGTTATGGTGTTGGGTCCAACGATTCCAACACGTACACCCTGCTCAGTTTTGAACCCATCCGTGAACCATTGTTGCCATCGGGGGTTTCCACTGGAGCTGCACTCAGCCCAAGTCACCCGACTAGGGAGAACAGATCTAAAAGTTCCGTGATCATAAGATCTGATCTAGAGCAGATCGTTCCAAGAACTGACTCCATGACAGCTGTCGGACAGGTACGCATCGCTCCAGAGAGAGATATGCATACTAGACTTTGAAGCATGCTGCATTTATTGATGGCCACAGTTTGCTGCGTCTTGGGCCACCACACAAGGGCTGCATATGTGAAATTGCTTTGCTAAAAATTCGATGATTTCAGAGTCTTAAAACTATTTCTTAAATCACTCCTGACAATTCTAGAAGTCTTGCCTTTCCCAGGAATCTTTTCTGACTTTTCTCTCAAGTATTCCCACTTTTTCAGATGTTCTGACCTTCTGCAATCTCAAAGAGTAATATTCATTTTTGTTTAAATATCCCCAATAACCCGTGATCTGCCTACTTCTTTCATTCCATGGGTATTTCATTCTGATAAGCTCCAAAAACTACCCAGTTTAAGCCACATTAAACGATACTACAGTAGCCATGTCATGCCAATGAACATGTCTGCTTTGCTTGTTACCAGCTGTTTGACTGACTGGCAGACTTCCCGCCAGACATCCTAAATGACAGACTGACTTGCAAATGACAGCAAAACGATGACAAAGTCATTGGCGAGGCACATCCATTAATGCAGCTAACGAAGGATGAGAGCAGGACTCATTACTACACAGTTCTTCTATACAACGTTTGGGAAAATTAAGTATACGCATATGTGTATGAGTATTTTTGTGGCCCAGGCAGAAGTGAGTTGTGGAATTATGGATGATACTGACTCAGCCAATGTTGCAATCAATGTAGATCAAAAGTCAATATCGAATTGCAACGCATCACTGCCAAGGCATAACAAACATAAAATTCATATCCTGTGGCTACAAGAAGCAGCTGGAAACTGGGAAAACAGTTTCGGTTTTGCTTAGGATATGTTCTTGGCATGACTTGGCAGTTAATACAATGTTTGCCTTCATTGTGCGCAACCCAGACAAGGATGCTGTTGCTGCCACAGTAATCCATTTGCCATACATGGCACGTGCTGCATGTGTATCTGTGTGTGCAGCAGTATCTAGTGTGTGTGTGTATGCGATTTATCAGCGCAACTCTCGTTTAATCACGAAATCCTGCGGGTAATTTTTTTTTCTTTCGTTTTTCTCATGCATCTTTGCTTCGTGCATGATGTGTAGTTCATGTAGTTTGCGGATTTCGAGTTTAGCTGCATTTCGCAAGGATTTCGTTGTCTATATACCCTTGTAACGAGGGTAGTTTAGTGAGTAAGTGACTTTTTTTCAATACCACATCAAGCCTATATCCTAATGAAGTAGCTTTTTCTTTCCTCCAATACGGATGTATCGGTTCTTTAGTTTTAGATACGTGGATTGCCCTTTTTATTTTTATTCCTGCCTGATTTAAGTGTGGCCAGTTCTTATTTGCTGCTTTAGAACTTTTATTTTTAAAAGATTCTTAAAAAATGCATCTCGATTCACATGTAAACGTTTTTTCACAAGAGATTTTTTTAGGTTTAAGGCAGCAGCATATTGTAAGGAGAAGATACAATTACTTCTATAGTTCCTGACATTCTTAAAGGAGGTTCTTCTTTTAGATAAAGGCATCTATAAAAATTATTATAACCAGCACTTATATATGAAATCTGAAGGTCAACAGGATTTTTGCAATGAAATATACAATAAATGTCCCATTGACAATCGGTAAAAAAAATGATTCTGTCGATCAACGCAAGAAATTAATTAAATACCATGTAGGCCCCTCAAAGGATAATTGTGACCTCGATACAGTTCATCCAACCTAGATCTGTGCAGATTGGCTCTAACTAACACACATCTATTGTATGAGGTTCCACAGATGAGTTAAACCAAACAAAACAGTTTTACCGGCAAAGTAGATGAGCGCTATGTTTCCTTTGAAAAATGTAATTGTGCCAACCATTCTATTGGATAATTCTGAGAAGTACAGGGTGGTCCGTATCCAAATCGGAATGTAACTTTGCTATAAAAACAAAACGATTGGATATTTTTCAACGTTCGAAATTGCATTGAAATGTTGGTCCGTGACATTCCATTTACGAAAATAATTTCAGTCAAATGGCTAGCACGACTGGCCTCAATTATGGCCCTCGATGGCGTCCAGTCATTGAGCAACATTGTCGATTGTTTCGGGCCTTATCCTGGCAATAGCGACCCAATCGCGTCCTTCAGCCCATTAATTGTTTGCCGATTGTCGGCATAACATCCATCCTTCACCGCGCCCCAACTGATATGGTCCAAAGGCGTCATAATCGCAGGTCTTGGTGGCCAATTCACAACGCCATTTCGGCTGTTGATCGATTGTGGCATACGCTGTGTGGCATCGGGACGCCGTCTACGGTGAAACCGGATAGTGCTACCGAGAGCTGCATCTAATCGATTTGTTTGAAGAATGGTCGGTCAACATTGCGACGGTAGCCCACGCCATTCATGGTTTCGGCGGCTCCTTCTTAATTTTCGAAGAAAAATGGGCCGATGACGCCGCCACACCAAGTTCCACACCAAACAGTCACACGATGTCAGGCGCATTGGCTTCACCGAGATCTTGTGATTTAACACCTTGCGACTTCTTCCTTTGGGACCACGTGAAAGATAAGGTCTACGCTAACAGACCTGCATCGATTCAAGACCTTAAAGATAGAATTCGTGAGGCTATCGAGGACTTAGGCCAGCAACTTTGCGATTTGGTTATGGAAAATTTCATGAAAAGGAAAAAATTGAATTTTTCTTTGAATACCAAAATAACACCACTTATTGGAAAACCCTTTATATACAGATCTACAAATACCGAGTTCATGTCAGTGGTTGAAAGCTAAGGGTCATTTCCCAAGTATTTTTCTGTGTAGAATTCAAATTCTGAGCTCAGACTCAGTCCATCAAGTTATGGCTAATCAAAGTTACACCCTTTTCTTTGGGTACATAACCTCAAATACTTCAAAATCCTGACTTAATGACCCAACTCTGACACCAGATTCGGATTCTAAACAGCAAATTATTTTGGAAATGACACTTAATTTTTAATCGACGATTTGTTATCTTCTTAGTCATTGACGGTGTAGTTTCCCTATTGAATTTAAGAAGCGGTTCCTTAAGTTCGGATACATTTTTTTAAAATAAAAATAACGCCAACCGATTTCATTAAACTGCCCTTGTACAATTTTATACATTTCTCTTTTTCCCGCCTTGCGGCATTTGAGCCCGTCTTCACTTTTGGATGCACATATTAGTTTGCGTGCAGCCGTGGCATGATCATTATCGTATGACCAGACCACATCAACGCTAGCATTATCATTATGGCCGTTGGCCACAGTTTCGGAATTCAGTCACTGCATCAGGCCTCTTTGTGTCTACCTCACTCTCTCTCTCTCTCTGTGTATCTCCATTTTGTTGTCATGCCATGTTTCCGTTTCTGGCTTTGCGTGCCTTTTCGCTCGTTTATTTTGCCGTGCGACGCTTCTTTGTTTTAATTAATGTCCGGGACTGGGCTAGCTCCAACCAACCTGAGCACTACATGAAATATTTACCGTAAACTGCCATGTTAAGTTTTAGTGGCCATTATTATATTCTCTTTTTAGTCTCTCTTGTTGTGTCTGTGTGTGTAGGTGTGTGTTTGTGTGTGAGCGTGCCACATGTTGCATACTTACTCTAGAGTGCCTGCTGAGTTGTTTGCCAGTGCAAACCTGCCTGAGGCAGCTTTTATCTAGCTTTTCCGTTGGCGTATGTCGGAAGAACTTTGTTTTTTTTTTTAATGCCATTCTAAAGGATTTTGTAACTGCAACAAAAGTTACTGCAATTATGAATATTTCGACCTTAAAGTGGGGTATAAAATTCGGCAGAGAAGTTGGGTAGATTTTTGAAAGCAGTGCTGAACTTTTGATAAAATTTAGCTTAAACTCTCATCTAGTTAAATTTAGGATTTTCAAGTAACTATAATTGTAAGGGGAGAATACTGCACTGCGACCCAAGGATCTATTGCGCTTCCTATTAGCTCTAGAGCTGCGTGGCCAGTCCCATTATGGAGATAGATTTAATTGTCTGTTCGTGTATCGATATTCTGAGAATCGCCTCTGAGGAATACCCTTCTTCTGGCGAGAGCGTCACACTCCATAAGTATATGCTGGGAGGGTTCCTCCTGTGAAATATCACAGAACTTACAAGTGTTCGAATCTAAGATGCCCATGCTCAGGTGATTCCTTAGCCTGCAGTTTCCCGTAAGAAACCAGATAAGTATCATAAGAGAATTCTTTCCCCGGTGGGATTTTTTCTAAAACCTATTTAGATCATAGAAGCCGAGAAGCAGCTTGAACTGTTGTAAAGCAACAGTGCCAATCCAGTTTGAGTGTCGTCTGGATCTCTTCAAAAGCTGTTTAATGGTTTGTCTTGCAATACCACAAAAGGGTTCGGGCCCTATTAGCCAGCTTGTCTGTAATTTTGTTCCAAGGAATGTTGTTAGATAGTATTGCTTTCCTAATCAATTTAGACATATATCACACAAATAAGATAAAGCAGCAGCAGCTGGCTCCAACGGCTCCCCCAAATAGATAACAGCTAAAATTTTTTTCATTTGCAAAAAACTAATATATTAAAACTAATTAGATTTACTTATTTAAAACATTTGGAGCAGACTTCTTTGGTGCGACACTTTTGTCTGAGATAGAATCCAAATCACACAACGAACCAAATGCAACATGCAACTTTTCCAAAGCCTTGAAACTTTCTTGAGACAAAGGCACCTTACGTTTTGGCTTTAGCATTGAGTCAGAGGGTCTATACACCACCATCTCGGCCACTGAAAATAGCGGCTTTTCTTCCAATACAACCGTATCCAATGACGTATTTTCAGTTTGTATAGCTGATATTTCTTCATCTAGTGGTGGACATTTTCTCAAAAAATTCGGATCACTCTCCAGCCCAGGCACGACATACAAAGGCGCCAAGCGGCCCACAAAAGGCTGGGATAGTTCAGCCTGAAGATCCACGGCTGTAAAGGGCATAAGTCTGCCAAATTTAGTCTTCTGAAGCATTGAAAAACTGTCAATCACTTCGGTTAAATACATATTAAGCAAGTTTTTATATAGCTTGCTCCAGGAGCTCACTGTGCAGGCAGACCACAGGAGTGGTGAATGGCTAGCAAAATCACCATCCTTAAACTGGAGAGCATGGCTAATGGCACCCATTAACATATAATCATCCTCGAATTCTTCAATAAAGCTCTCTTCAATCATATTTGCCGGTTTAAAAGGTGCATCCACACACAACTGTGCCACGCCCCACAAATAAGGCATAAATTGAAAATCATCTATGGAGTAGGCGCACTGCGTGCCAGCCGGAACCAGATCATAGATGGTCTGCAAACGACGCACAAACTTCAGGTAACGATTAAACAGAGACAAGGCTGCCGCCGCCAGCTCATCCGTCTCCAGAACTCCTAGGCGAAATAGAGAGCACATAAAGAACAAAAAGGAGAACTCGTTTCCTGTACCATAAGTAAAGCCATTTGGACTACCAAACGATGCAGCCAAATATGAGCCCAACTCATTGATATGGTCACACCATTCAACGGGTATAATGGCATTGAGCATAGGATAGATAATAAGTTGCATATTTTTATGCCAGTCACAAAAGGCACGATTACCAGCATGTTGGCGTCCATCTCGTTTAGGACAATTAGCTTGTTCAATTGCTGGATATAGTCTGGTCAACGAAAAAAGCTTTTGAAAGATATTTCTTAAAGCCAGTAGAGTAGGGCTTATTTCAGGAAGATCACGCTCCGTCATCTTTTGTATAGCCTCACTAGTTTTGGTTATGTATGCGTGCAGTTCATAGTAAGCTACAGATCTCTTAAAGTCCTTGACATCGTCTGGTTTGCGAATTTTGACCAAGGCACTTTTACTCAGTAAATATGAAATGCCTTTCAAGAGTTCTTTGTTCTTTGGTGTACCTAAAAAACAGCCTTCCACTTTTTCAGAGTCATTTTTAACGTCCGTTGCAGAGCAATTCATTTTGTTTATTTTTTATAATTTAAAAATGTTTAAAAGATATTTCCAATAGGTTTCGGTTTTAAATTTATTTTATTATGACAAGTAGATCACAGGCTGGCGAAGATTTCGTTTCACAATCAATGCCAATATGCAGATACAATGGAAGAAATAAAAATAGTAACCCTTGACCTTTTACAAAAAGGACTGACAATCTCTTAACTCTTATTAGAGAAGTAATGGTTAGCAGCCTTGCGCTAGGGCATGTACCTAGAGCAAGGAGTGTGGCTAGAGTGGTCTTCATCCCGAAAGCTGGGAAGAAATATGTCACAAATCCAAAGACGTACAGACCTATCAGCTTAACTTCGTTTTTGCTGAAAACGTTGAAAAAGCTGGTGGACTTTAGAATTAGAAGCACATTGCTAAAACAACGACCTCTTCATAGGATGCAACATGCTTATAGAGTGGGAAGGTCTACAGACACTGTACTGTATCAGCTGAAAACCCTTATTGAGGAATCCCTCACTCATAAGGAGGTTGCACTATGCGCTTTCCTGGATATACAGGGTGCTTTTGACAATGCCTCCCACGAGGCTGTCAACGCATCACTGGCCAAAAGGGGCCTAGATACAACCACCAGCAGATGGATAGCTTCAGTAGTAACAACAAGAGGCTGTCCTCAGGGCGGGGTGTTATCACCCCTTTTATGGAGCCTATTAGTAGATAAGCTGCTGGAGAGACTAACGAGCAGAGGCATACTATGTCAAGGCTATGTTGATGACATCGTTATCATAGCAAGAGTCAAGAATGAAGAAACACTCTGCGACATTGTCCAGCTTGGTCTTAAAGAAACCAATGACTGGTGTAAAAAGGCAGGCCGGAGTCTCGACCCTACCAAAACTGTAATAGTACCCTTCACAAGGAGATATAAGCTTGATAGAATGCAATGTATAACCTTATCGGGATGCAGTATAGAAACGAGCAAAGAAGACAAGTATCGTGGAGTAACCTTTGATTCCAAGCTTAACTTCAAAACTCATATAGAAAACACGATAAATAAGTGCTCAAAGGCTCTTTTACGTGTAGAAGTATTGCCGGGAAGTCGTGGGTTACATCACCACGAATATTAAGATGGCTATACCTTATGGCTGTTAGACCCATGCTAACGTATGGGACCATAGCCTGGGCTAGTAGAACGTGCCTTAGCACGATCAGGGAAAAAATGCAGAAACTATAAGTCCGAATAAAATTCTGCATTTCATACAGGCCTAAGGACTTATGGGAGAGCTTTAAGCCATGAAGGGGGTACAATAGATCCACCCGTGTCGCAGTACATTTATCCCAATCCCAATAATAATAATAACCCTCGACCTACTTGTCGTTACACAAACAAAAATAATTTAAAACACAAAAAAAAAAAAAAAAACTTTAAAACACAATACATACATAACTAAACAAAATGGACTGTTTGGGTAAACTTTTTACAGGAAGCACAACCGCATTGTTCTCCGATAATATTAGTGATGACGCCTTGAAACGATACCTGAGTAAAGATGGAGTGGTTAAAGTTAGCAAGCCCAGCGATGTCGAGGATTTCAAGCGATCTAAAGCTTACTTTGAACTTGTTGCCTACATAAACAAAACCAGTGAAGCTATACAAACGATGAGGGAGCGTGATCTTTCGAACATAAGCCTCGATATACTGGGCATAAAAAAGATCATTGACAAGCTGAGCAGACAGGTACGACATTATCCGCCAAATGACCAAGAAATCGATCCAAAACGAGATGGTCGTGAACATGTTGGAAATGCTGCCTTTCATAATTGGCACAAGAGAATGCAAAATGATATCTACCCCTTAATAAATGATTTTATACCTGTTGAAAAGTCTCATCATACCAATGAGTTGGCCACATATTTGGGAGATTCATTTGGCAGCCCAAAAGGCTGTACATACGGCACCGGACACGAGCTCTCCTTTCTATTCTTTATGTGCTCCCTTTTTCGCATAGAAGTCCTTAAACCGAATCAGCTGGCACCAGCAGCCTTGTCTGTCTTCAATCATTACTTGGCGTTTGTGCGTCGTTTGCAGACCATCTATGATCTGGTTCCGGCTGGCACGCAGTGCGCCTACTCCATAGATGATTTTCAATTTATGCCCTATTTGTGGGGCGTGGCGCAGTTATGTGTGGATGCACCTTTTAAACCGGCAAATATGATTGTACAGAGCTATATAGACCAATATGCTGTAGATTATATGTTAATGGGCGCCATCAAACATAAAAGTAATATTAAAAAAGGAAGTTTCGCCGTCCATTCAGCGCTCTTATGGTCTGCCAGCACAGTATGCTCCTGGAAAAAGCTATATATGAACTTGCTCAATATGTATCTAACCGAAGTGATTAGCAGTTTTGGATTGCTACAGAATACAAAATTTGGCACAATTATGCCCTTTACTGCTATGGATGCAGGCACAGAACTTTCGAAACCGCTTGTGGGCCAACTGGCACCTTTGTATATTGCTCCTGTACATTCGGACGATGACGAAGATGAGCAGTTGGATAGTTTACAAGATAAGTCAGAAAATTCCATGTTGTATACGCCAAAAAAGAAAAAGAAGCGTTGTCCACAACTTGCCAAAACTGAGGAAGTGCCTAAAATCTCTCGAAGCGCTCTGGACTTGTGTACGTTTAGTAGCTATTTAGATGAGCCGCTATTTTCGTTGGCCCAAATGATGGTATATAGGCCTTCTGTGGCATCGTTTAAAACAAACCAAGACCAGTCCTATATTGTTTCTACGCATGAGACTACCTCATTAGTTTCAAAAAAACTGCATCAAGTTGGTACTGCTATGAATGATGAAAATGAGAGTAATTCAGAATCGTTACAAGAACTGCATCAAGCCGGTTCCAGCTTCAAGGAGACCAGCAGCATAGTCCAAAGTAGCCTTTTTAAAGAATTTTTACCAAGTAATCTAAATTAAAAGTAATCAAATGTTAACACAACGATTTACTCTCATTTTGGATGTCAATTCCTTTTTTTTTTAGTTTTACTTTGTAGGTAAAGTAAAACCTGCAGGTTACTGGGTACCAAGTCCAGGCGTTTCTTTCGTGTAGGAAAATAATTCCTGAAGAAACTTATTTCTAAGATTGCTGTCATTAACGAATTCTTCCAACAATAATTTCTGGTATAAACTTTTAAAATATTTAAGTTTATTGATATAAAATCAGATCTTCACTTTACGCAAAATCCTGGAAAAGACCCACGAAAAACAGATCGATACTCATCATCTCTTCATCGATTGCAAAGCTGCATTCGATAGCCCGATAAGTGATTGCCTAAACATCTTTTCCTGAGTTCGGTATTCCTGTAAAGCTGATTCGTCTTTGCAGAATGACAATGAGCGGCACCATCAGCTCTGTCAAGGTAGGAACGGACCTCTTCGAACCTTTCAATACTGTTCGAGGTTTCAGACAAGGCGACCCTCTGCGGAAGGCCAGTGTACATCGCTATGGCACTATTTTTTACAAGAGTGCCCAGCTTCTTGCATACGCTGATGATATCGATTTCATCGGGCGTTGTAAGCGAGATGTTACTGCTGCATTTCCGCAATCGAAAAGAAGTCAGCGAAAGTGGGTCTAGCGGTTAACGAGGGCAAGAAGATGCTGTCAACGAACAGGGACGCTCGGCATCTGGGCTCCCATGTCCATACTTTTGAGTGGTCAAGGAATTAACGTACTTTGGCACCGCCGTTAACACCGAAAATGACATCAGCCTGGAGATAAAACGAAGAATCACATTTGCCAATAGGTGTTACTATGGTCTCAGTAAGCAGATGTGCAGCAGAGACCTCTCTCGACCAACAAAAGTAACACTCTGCAAGACGCTCATCTTGCAGAAGCATGGGTTGACAGATGCAGCTGCTCTTGAGGTGTTTGAGAGGAAAATCCTTCGTAAAATCTTCGGTCCCGTACGTTTTGAGGACGACTATCGCATACGGATGAACAACGAGCTGTACGATCTCTACGACGACATAGATGTTGTCCAGCGCATAACAATACAACGACTGCGCTGGAAGAAGAAAGTATTCGAAGCGAAAGCCGACGAAGGAAGACGAAGGGGACGACCACGACTCCGATGGAAAGATCAAGTGGAGGAGAACCTATCCTTCCTTGCTATTTCTAATTGGAGAAGGCGCGCGCAAAGCAGAAGCGCCTGGCGAGAGCTGCTGAGGTCGGTCGTAACCCGAGAACGGGTCATGGCCACACGATGACGATGATGATATAATATTGACAGAGTATAAAAATCAGGGATATATATTGATATATATCTTAGGGAAAAAGTAACTCGTTATAATTGGATATATCCAGCATACTTTCAAAGCTTCACTAATTAAATCCATAGCCCGATCGATTTTTTTCAATTCCTCCGATAACTTGTTGGCACCCAATGGCATCGCCCCCTACGCTACCGATGGCCACAAAGCTGCCACTACATAATCTTTTTCGTACAGAATTCTGTCCATTTTCTTTTTTATCAAAACCACTCCTAGTTGATAAACTAATAGAACTCATTATTGCCACTGCATCAAGTCAACAAGTTCACAAACAAAAATTCCGGATTTAGAAGCGTTTTGCAATTAGTGCAACGAGCTAACTTAAATTGAAACCAAAAATTCGTATCCTTAAAAGTGCTTTGTACACAAAAACTCCATAACAACCACGACAAAGGTTGAAACTAAAACTCAAAAAAAAAAAACAAAAATAGAAAATATGCATAACAAATCGAATGCAGCAAAACAACAATAGAGAGAACAGAGCAGCCTAACAATAACAGCAGAAATTTTCGATTATCCAGAGAGAGGTGCAGAGAGGGCACAGCAGGACCGGAAGTCAAGCGGGTAACATGGAACTATCCGTCAGTACGACGGGCCATTCCTCGTCCACCAGGCAGGCACTTCATGTAAAATAAAAGCGAAAGAAAAAAAAATTTGTGCAGCTTGGAAAATGCCCAAATACTCGTCCCGTCCTATATGAATGCATTGAAAATTGTTTGCTGGGTTGTGGGAGCGAGTACTGTGCGGTAGCTGTTACTGCCATGCAATGTGAATGAGTCCAATGCAAAAAAACTTCCGTGAAATAGCTAAGTGACTCACCGACGGACTCGCTCACATGACTGACTGTTTGGCTAACTGACGGATGCAGGAACTGCCCAAAATGACTGCCTCGATTTCCGTTTCGTTTCGACGAAAAACAACAACAACAGGCAAAAGCGGCAGGGTTGCCAACGACGTCAACGCACTTAACCCAAATTTTAGGCAACAAACTTGTGAAAAGCAAATACCTATATACAAGTACATATACTATGTATATATATATACAATATATATACAAACAAAACACATAACTACAGCAGCTTGGAGCCGGTGGTAGTCCGTAAACGACTGACTTGTCCAATAACTGCTGCTTGGGTCTTTGGGGCGTAGCAACCAATTCTGTTGAATGTTGGGCCCGGGTTGCTCGTTGTTTTTGTTGTTGCTGTTAATAATTAACATAAATGCAGTTTATACCACGTTCAACTAACTCAAATTTCTGTAAATTTCATTTAAAAGTATAATCAAAATGCTAACAAACACACATAATAGTTGCATGAAACAAAACAAGCAATGACAGCAACAGTACCCGGTAGATTATCTTGGGGCGAAATCGATACCAACCGATACTTCAGTGCCCACCAACAGCACATCTGTTCAGAATTGGAAAAGTTTGTTTGATTGCAACGGTAAGGGATGAGTGAAGCGACGAACTACCTAGATTCAGTTTTTAAGATTAGATCATCTATATAAGATGTCCAAGGAATTTACCAAGTGATAGTTTTAGATATGCGTTTTGGCTAACTGAACCAAAGAAAAGGCTTAAAATATTTGTATATATATCCAATATATTTTCAAAAAATAATATCTTTAATATCTGTACCTAAAATAACACTTTTTATATTTTGTAAGAAATTTTCAAGAAATTAGGATTTTTTTTTTGACTAAATTTGACAGGATGAAATGAACTTAATTTAAATAAACGCCTGATTTGAGACAAAATCTCGAAAAAAATAAAAAAAATTGGGTGCCAAGCCAAGTTACGTAATTTTCGGCCCTATGAAGAGGGAAGTAAAATCGCTTCAAGCTATTAAATCTAAAATAACATTTTCTAGATTTCCAAAAAATGTTGGAAATTTTAAAGAACTTTAGGGAATTTTGTTGAACTGAATTTGAAAGGAAGAAAATAACTTATGAATTAAATAAAATAAACACTTTGTTAAAGAAAAAAAGCGCTAAAAATATTGTCTCCTAGAAAAAAAAAAAGAAAAAGAAAATGGCAACAAATCCATGTTCGATAATTTTATCCCATAGCACAATGGGCCCGCTTAGGGACATTTTCCCAAGCTTAGGCGCTTCTTCTGCGTAGGAAAATGGCCAAATTGTGGCCAAAAGTCGCCCCAGAAGACCGTCAAAATTTGGACAAAATGATAATTGAATATGATTATACACATATGAAGATATCCAGTGCAAAAAAAAATTAAAGTTTACATTTATTTTTTGAAATTTTTATTTACAGAAAAAAAATCGTGTATTTACCATGATACACATAGCTACAAAACCTTCATACACTTTATTATTTATTATTTTTACTTCATAAAAAAAAAAACAAAATTAAGCTCAATCTTTTTGGTTTTAAATATATTCGAGTAGTTATAAAGATTTGTTTGGATTTTTTTATCATTTGCTTACTTTGCTGGTACCTCCGACTACCATTCAATATTTGATTGAAATAAATTTTATAAATTTCTTTATAAATTTTACCCGAAATTTGAAATTTAATTTTAAAATTTTGAAAAGTTGAATTTTTAAAATCAACCAAACAAAATTTTTTACATTTTTTAATTTCCTTTAATAAAATTATGGTTTAGTTACCCTTTTTTCAAGCTTTTTTTATAGCTACACATCTATTTCTGTCTAAAATATAGTCCAATTCCAATGAACCATTTTTATTAAATAAAAAGAATAATTTTTTTTTTTTTAATTTTTCCAATTTTGTTTTGGATTATCTATGTCTTGAAAAATTTGAGGAGGCTTAAACTTTTTAGACAACTAATTCATTCCTTTACGAACACGTGTATAAAATTTCACCTATCTAAAAAAAATAATTATGGAAATGCTGGATTTTTGGCCAAATTATGGGAATCTCGGACCACAGTGCGTAGAGAGAAAGATGGGAAATCACGCCAAGATTAGAGCAACGAAAAAGAAAAGAAGATGGTTGGAGAAAAAATTGTACTCTTATTTTCTTTTTTGATGTTAAAGCATGTTAATTAGAGAAGGATAAATTTTCTAAATTATAAAGATAAAGATTGTCTGACAACTCGGCAAAAGTGAGTGATAAAAAAAAGCTCTAGTTTTTTTATACCCGTCTTCCTGACTACATTTTTTTATATTGAAGCTTTTGTACACTGATTCTCTAATAATCCGCAATCTTATATACCTTTACTATTATACTCATTACATTGTATCACCAACAGACACTGGTTACCAACCGACCCAAATGTACTAGTACGCAACCATACACCAGCGGACGCTTCAAGCTTCACTCTGATGGTCTAATCTCTAATGCCCTTTCTATTGTAACACCTATGTACTGGTTGGACACTGGTTGCCAACACACTCAAATGTACTAGTACGCAACCACTCACCAGCGGCTCCTACCAATTTTACTCTGATACTCTAATGCCATGATACCCTTTCTATTGTAACCCCTATGTGCATTCTACACCAATTGTTGAAACTGGTTACCAAAACTCCCAAATGTGCTAGTACACAACCACTCCCCAGCGGCAACTTCAAGCTGCAGGCCTGCTAAAAATAAATGTGTGCATTTTTTTTTTGTGTTTCTACAAACAGCAAAACGAAAGAGAAAAAAATGTAAATTATTTTTTAAGCACTCTCAAAGCAATGCAGAGAGCTATCATTTGCCCTCGCCCTTGCTTTCATTCACAATAATGCTTAGCTGTCCTTTTAGTTGTCAGTCAGTATCCAGAGCCTCAGAGCCACGGGTTACACTGCTCCTTTAGCTTCCCGTATTACTTGCGGGCCTGCTGCTGCTCCTCTCAGTCTGTCTATCTGTCTAAATCGTTTCGAAGCTAATGTCTGTGGCAGCGCCCATTTTGATTCCCATTTCCATCCGCACTGCAATCCCCGCCTTGGACTTTGCCTTTTTGCTGGCCGTTGCCACTTCAAGACTTCAGGCTGCACATGGCCTGCATAATGAATGGAACATCTAGGACTTTCAGGACTCTCACTGTCTCACTCCCTCTCTTTATCTCTTTCTATCTCTGCGGTTGTTTTTCTGCTTAATTTTCCTTTAGTTTTTCGGTGTTTTCATTTTGATTACAATGCGCAATAAAAGCGCAATTTGTGGGCGTTTTGGGCGCTAGCATTTTTGGGGCGGCATTTTACTTTTTATTGCTAGAACAAAAGTCTTATAAAAAAATTAAACAAATATGCAGGCTATTCAATTTATAAAAAGAGGTTTTTGTGCCATTTTTGGAAAAAATCATAAAAGAAGACATTATGGATTTAAAAAAGGCAACCAAAATTCGTAGAGAGTTAAGGCTTTAAAGCTTGAATAGGCTCATGCTAAATTTGATAAATTATGATGAGGCTTGGCTGTTAATTTTTTATTTACCTACAGGGTCCATAGTGTAGTCCAAATTTCCGAATTTTAGAAGATCCAAGAATCATTGAGCTTTAATATAAATATTCAAACTTCAAAGCGTGTCAGAATTGAAACGAAATTATGGAAAATTTAAGAATATAAAAATAATTAATTTTGGAGTTAAAGTCAGATGGAGAGATGAAGATATTTGCCTTAATTCCTATATTATTATCCTAAAATGCAACTATTTCGGAAATAATTAGAGAAGATTTGTTAAAAAATTAAGCAAAATTTTTGCCAATATTTCTGCGCTATAAGAACCTATCGATATCCAATTAAGTTCTGGTGAAAGACACGTTTTCCTTATAGCGAAGCTTCTTCTTGTAATTCATAAGTTGCCAGAACTCAACTCCTTCAATATGCCTTTAAGCAATATCTTGACATCAAGATAATTTCCTCGAGCTGCTGACACAGCTTGACCAAATATCAAAGACCTATCACAATAAGTTTCAGATAACTTCATTTGAAAAGCTTGAATGTTAACCATCTGCATTTCATGCTATCATAAACGTCAGTGCCTTTTAGCCTTACACATTATGCCCTCGGCCAATATCGCTTTTCGCTTTTGGCCATTTGTACAGACAGCATACACACATACTCACTCACATAGATACTCACACACACACAGACATGCATAAGTATGCCGGGTACATGCCTTACACTGACCCAAGATAAACACAACATCAACCCAGAATAAGGAACAACACGAGAACGCATACATTCACCAGCTAAATATCATTTAACACGCATGTAAACAGAATCTGTTAAATATGTGCATAGAGTAGCAGCACACAGATACTCACACACTCACACACACACACACGCATACCTACTTACATAACTACACTGACCACAGACACGGTAAAGTGCCACGTGAGGCATATAAAAACAAGTAGGACGTCAAAAGTTCGTAAATCTCGACTTAAGTATACTCTAACCCTTAGCCCTGACTATTTCCTATTCTTATCCGAATTTAATGCATCTTGAAACATAGCTTGAGCTTTTCATAATTGATAAGGTATAGCGGTAGCGAATTGAAATAATTGTTTTATTTTTATTATTATTATTCATGTTTTCACAAATTCTGTGGAGTGCACCAAAGTTTCTTTATTAGATATAGCCTAAAACAATTCTTCTTTTGGAAGAGTGAATACATCGCAAAAGACTTTTAGCCCGTTTTTCGAACTTTCAGAGGGGTACGCACCCTAAAGCACCCCGCGGATCCGCCACTTGTCCACAAATATTCTAGGTTGGACCATGACGATCATGGTTAATACAAGAAAAATCGTAGATATATCGGTTGAAATTTTATCAGACTGATAAGTGACTAATTTTTTAACTCTCAGTCAATTACACAGCCACACAAAAAAAAATATTTTTCGGGTCTTGAGGTCAGACCATGTTTTCTACATGTTTTCGGGGTCGTTGAATACTAATCCGAGGTCCACAAAATTTTTTGTCCCGAGTCCGGGGGTTAGACCATGTTAGCCATATGTTTTTGTAGTCGCTAAATCCGTATCCGTCACCTAAAAAACATAGCATGTCAGGATGTTGACATAACCATCAAAATATCCTGTTATCTATTCAACGCTTCAACGTTTGACGAATATTGAACAAAAATCAGTTCAACCCAATTTTGTATGAGGTTTTGTAAGATTATGTCGAAACCCTCATATGCTGGGGTTTTTCGGACATCGGATTCGGATTCAGCGACCCCGAAAACATGTAGTAAACATGGTCTGACCTCAAGAACCGAAAATTTTTTTTTTTTTGTGTGGTTGTGTAATAATAACAGCCAGATTTCATATTTCAAGGGACTTTGTGGAAAAATGGAGGAGGCGATTGGGTTTTTGAAAATTTGAACACATTTTTTAAAGAATTTTTCAAAGATCTATTTATTTTTCGATTCTTGGCGAAGTCATATCAAATAGCGGTCCAGTCGCTCTTGAGTTATAAATAGTGTACCATAAATGACTTCCTTTTTTATATATGTTCAATTCCATTTTAGCGTGACGTTACATTAATATGATAAAATATTACAAAAGATGAGGAAAAAGGTAAGTTTTTAAAATAATTTTATATACTTACGTAGCAATTAATATGAACTATATTTAGGGAAAGAAATTATAACAATTGGTCTTGCAGACTAAAAATTTAATCAAAATCGCGGTTGGCGTGACGTTATAATAACTATCATCGGGTTTTGATATGAATTCTAAAAATGCAAATTGCTGCGAATTAATTAAGCAATTTAATGGATCCAAATACTATTTATCTTATTTTAGCTTGTTTTTTTTACGTGACGTTACATGGCGTGATGCTACTGCAATTTTCATTTAAAATTTTGAATAATTTTTTTTGTTTTTTAAATATTTATGGCTTTAATGAGCAAGCATATATATTTAGGGAAAGAAATTATAACAATTGGTCTTGCAGACTAAAAATATAACCAAAAACGCGGTTGGCGTGACGTTATAACTATAATCGGTTTTTGATATGAATTCCAAAAATTCAAATTGCTGCGAATTATTTAAGCAATTTAATTAACCAAATACCATTTCTCTTTTTTTAGCTTTTTTATTTGACGTGCCGCTACATGGCGTGATGTTACTGCAGTTCCCATTTAAAATTTGTGTATAAATTGTTTTTTTTTAAGAATATTTATAATTTTAAGGAGCAAGCAAGAGTTCACAGATGGAAAATTTACTTAATATAATCTTAGTTTCCGACAGTACCCTTCAGTTTGGCTATATATACACTTTAAGAAAAAATCCGTCATCTACACTTTGGCTAGACAGACGACTCCACCCTAGATGCAAATAGAATCCAATTGTTTTTGGGTCACTCTGGATAGTTAATTTATTATTAGACTTAAAAATTGTTCAAAATGTGTTGGCTGTGGGGTTCATACCCCAAAAGTTTCCTATCAACAAGAGATACTTTAGCTTCTATATAAATACCATTGTAATATTTGTTGCTCCTAGCTCTTTGCACCTTCAAATCGTATTCCTTTCCTTTTCCTTTGCCAAATATTTAGCTATAAGAAAAAGACTGTCTTACTCAAGCCCCAAATTGTTGCCCTAACCCAATATACCCCAACCGTTTGTCTAAAGGGTATGAAAAAATAAGAATGGAACATCCAGCCAGACAAACACCAATGGTCAACAAGCAAAAGAGGAGCCCAGTAACTTGACAGTGCTTGCCAAACTGTCCTAGGCATAAGGTTGGGAATTAAGAACTGGGGTTTGAGGGTTGCCCTTAGGGCAGACTAAACTTGAAGAGCCCATGAGCCGGCTTATGTGCATCTATGGACACTGTCCAGGTCTGGGCATCAAAGTTTGTTTGCTTATTAGTAACTGTTGAATGAACTTGCTCATCATAATAATCGCTGGGAACACTTGAGGTTGAGGAGGACTCCGAACCAGGATGCAATATATGTGCAATTTTTAATCAAACGTTAACTGAATAATTAAGCTTGGGGGTAATTTGGTTGATGTGACTAAACTCTGAGTTGTTGACGTTGGCTAAAGGTTGTCTTTTTTTTTTGTGGTAAATTTAAGTGGAGTTTGGTTCAATGAAAGATTATTGACCGGTGCAAAGGAAAAAAATTAATGAGATGTTTTTGAGAGGGGCAATAGTTTTTTTTGTTAGAGATTTGCATTAATAGATATCATAGCAAGTGGAATCGTGAAAATTTTTATTTTAAAACGAGTTTTTAAAGAAATTATGATTTGATTACTTCGGGGAGTGCATGACCAATGTCTTACTGCGAGCCAATCCGATCTGATTTTTAGAGACCACGAGAACTAAGGACAGTAAAGATTGTCGTTTCGGATTATACATATATATATAAAATAATCTATCAATATACTAAATTTACTTTCAGTAAAACAATATAACATTCTTGGTATGTAGATTAACACGATCGTATAGCAAATAAATAAAATAAAAAAATGGCGGACGCAAAGTCGGGCGCGGACGACTTTAGGATACCCTGTACCACTAGCTTGTAATAAAGTCCGATTTCTTCACAAAAAACCAAAAACAGAAGAATTTTTAAGCAACAATTTTTATTATTCAACTTCAAGATGCTTTTTTCAGGACCCCGATACGACCATTTTTTCTCCACTAACTCTTGACTGTATTTTTTAGGAAATTTTCTACAGATAATGAAATTCCCGGTCCAATTGCTGTGCGACCAGTAGTTACAGAGATATCGGTAGTTAAATGAAAAAGGATCCTTTAGTGTTCAAAATTCAATATCCCAGAGAGAAGGGGAAGAGGAGGATTTACCTCCCAGATTGGACTGATTCTTTTATTTTTTTTATTTTTTTAAAGTGTAATCCTATAGCATTCAACATTTGGAAAACTTACCTGGTTATCCATATATCCATGTCTCAGGACTCACTATTAAAATAAGTATATAAAAATGGCAATTAGAATTCAGTAGTAAAAAACATGCTTCAAAATATAGTTATCATATACTAGAGCATAAAGCAAATTAATATTAAACAAGTATTAGTTTTAATTTTAATAAAATGTATGCAGTCGTTAAATTAATTTAATTGTCCCCTCCCATGCAACAAAAAGTAATTTCATTTAAAAAGTTAACTTAACTAGTAAAAAAGGAAACTCTCGCAACAAACACACACACTGTTTAGGTAAAACTTCGTTCTACATGCCCCCAAATGAGGCAATGTGGCATGATAAAATAGGTTACAAAGTCAGCAAGGACATTCTATCTGAGTATCCTATGGTTTAGTGACAACAACATGAGATACTTTGTTGGGTAAAGAAGCTGCAGCTGCAGCTGCAAGTGCAAATATGTTGCATGTCATATTACGGACATACAACCTCAAAAGCAATTTAAGTTTCTCTAACAAAACGTGTCTTTTGGCCCAAAAATGATATAAACAACAACGAGAACAAAATGTATCCAACTAACATGCTGCAAACTGACTTAACTTTAACAAAGCCAACAACGCTGATGAAGTTGACGTTCTTCCTGCCACCGCAGATGATAATGATGATGAGAATGTTCATAATGGTGTTGCGGGAGAACCCAATAAAAAAAACTAAAAGTTGTAAGAACTTACAATACGACTATCAGACACACTGCAGTTTTATATTAAAAGGAATAAAAGGTGTTTTTGATACATCTATAATTTCTTGAAGTTTTTTAATTGTATACTACTTAAAAAAAATTCTACTCGAAATTCAAGATTCTTACTCGTAAAAAAAGACTGTTATAAATGCAAGCTTTTATATTGCTCTTAAGGTTTCATAGAAACCATACTTAAGACAACAGATCAAAACTTTGTTTACTAACTTTTTACTAAGTCACCCCAAGCTAGTTCTGGGAAAAAAAAAACACGTTTACGAAATTTTCAAGCGTCGTGGTTACGTAGAAATCTATTTTCGTTTAATCTTGATCTTCTTCGAGGTATCGAATTTTTACACAATATCTGTATATGGAACAGAAAGGACACAAATCAAAAAAAAAAAAAAAATTTCATATTTTTGAAAAGTAATTTTTTTTTTATATTTTGTTAAGGCAGATCATATAAAGCAAAGATCATAAATTGTTGAACATTTTTTTTGGAAATTATTCACAATTTAACTAACACGACTATGTTATGATTTTTTAGACCCTAAAAAGAATGTATGAAAGTCTGTCTTAGCTGCGAAATAAAAAATATGGTTTGTATTCAAGATGCTACTATACCTGGTCAGCTCCTTCTGTATTCAACGGTTGACAAAGAAAACAGCATTTCCTAAAAAAAAGAAGAAACAAAATTTAGATTTTGGTAGCCATTTTGTAATTAATTTTCTGATTTTGATCATTTTTTCCTGTCATATAATAGAAATTTCTTAAGCCCTGTGGTTTAAGAATACAATATCCCAATTTTTTTTTCACGCAGTCTTGAAAATGACATCGGATAAATGGCGACCCCCATTGCGCATACACTGATGAAGTCGATTTTTGAAATTCGTATCCACTCTTTGCAGCATATCAATCGGTATGTTGGCAATGGCGTCGCGAATGTTGTTCTTAAGGTGTGCTATGGTCTGTGGTCGATCGACATAAACCAGAGATTTCAAATAACCCCATAAAAAGAAATTGCATGGCGTCAAATCTGGATAGCGTGCCGGCCATTGGAGATCGCCTCTGAGAGAGATGAGGCGGTCGGGGAATTGTTGTCGCAACAAATTCATTGAGTCTCGTGCTATGTGTGCTGTGGCTTTATCTTGCTGAAACCACACGTTCCTAACGTCCATTTCTTCGAGTCTTAGAAGAAAAAATTTCTCGATCATGTTCCTTTCTTCAAAAAAATAAGGACCAATTACTCCCCTTACCGACATCGCACACCAGACAGTAACTCGCTCACAGTTAAGTGGCTTCTGGTGAAGCTCACGTGGATTTACACCACACCAATAACGCATGTTTTGCTTGTTGACGCAGCCGAAAATGCGGAAGTGAGCCTCGTCACTGAAAAAAACGACCGCGTCTTCAGGCAGGTTGTCGACCAGCATTTCACAGGCATTGTGACGGGCAACAAAATTGCGTTCAATTAATTCTTGCACAACAGCCAATTTATAGGGATGAAAGTGAAGGTCTTCATGGAGAATTCGTCGAACAGTGGTTTCAGAAATTCCCATAGAAGCTGCGTGTTTGCGAGCCGAACGCCGTGGAGCACGCACAACTGACTGCCTCACTCTTTCGACATTTTCCGGAGTTTTGATGGTCCGTTGAAGTCCATTTCTGGGTTTAGCGACACTTCCACACTCCCGAAATGAGTTAACCCACGACAGAATCGAATTACGGCCAGGAACGAGTCTGTGAGGAGGAATTTCAAAGCGAGCGCGGAAGGCACGTTGCGCAGCAACAAGTGAGCGATCGTTAGAAAAGAAGCTCTCGACTGCGAAGGCCCGCTGCTCTCTAGACCAGAGCAAGATGGCAACTGACTGAAGGGAGGGTGCAGGGAAAACAAACTTGGGAACTTCCCCCTCCAGATGTGCCCTCTCTTGCCCCTCTACCCGCCTAACACACCGCGTGGGAATTTTTTTAAATAAGTAAGTTTCTCTGGCGCACCCTGTATATATAATCTTTATATATATAATTCTTCTGTGAGTGTGTATGTCACTGAACTTCTTTAAACGACTGGACCGATTTTGATGAAATTTTTTGTCTGTGTTCAAGGGGATCTGAGAATGGTTTAGATTCACAATTTTCCGCTAATTGCGACGAAACTACTAAAAAGGACAATTTGATTTTCCAATACAACATTTTTTTTGTTAATTTAGGTTGGCATTGTGTACATTGTCAGATTAACTAATATTTTTTAGTAAATTGTTTTTGTCGAAAGGAAACACAAAAATTATAAACGTTATAAATTTTATTTTATTGAGGCACACCAAATTTCATGAGAATCGGTACAGCCGTTTCGGAGGAGTATGGTAACTAACATTGTGAAACTAGAATTTTATATATAAGAAGAAACTTATGTTTTACGTATTATGGGTGTTCTCATGAACGAGTTGATGAATCTGATTTTTTGCGTGTGTTAGAGGTCAATGCGGAAGTTTTAAGCCTATTGAGTTTATGAGTTTGTGAATTGGTTCGTGGGATTGTGAATATTTTTTTTTGTGTGAACATACTCCTCCGAAACGGCTAGACCGATTCTCATGAAATTTTGTGTACTTATTGGGCAGGTCTGAGAATCGGCCAACATCTATTTTTCATACCCCTAAGAGATAAGGGTTGCCACTTCTAACATTTTTTTTTCATTTATCGACTATACCTTCATGGTGTGTTCACGGGCGCGAGGTTAGCCGCGAAGCCTTCCACACTCCAGTTTCGCGTTACGCAATATTTTTCAATCTGTGGTTTGTCTTGACTGAACGTGAAAAAATAAAAAAAAAGACGTCCTGTCGCCATTATAGGTTAACATTATTAGTGCACGAAAACATTAATATCAGATACTGCTTACAATGCCGAGAAGAAAACTACCAAATCTCCATCAAACATGGTTAAAATGTAAAGATTGCGAGTGGTTGAAAATTTTATGATGAAATTAATCCACTCATCGATCAATCGGACGATGTTTTCCAATCGGAAAGATTCCAGATCTAGACGAGCGAGCGAAGCGAGCGTGCCGGAGCGCAGCGGAGGCCGGCTAGTATAGTATATCTAATATATTCATTCTGAAACTGTGGGTATTGAAAAAAGTGCCGCATAGAAATATTAAGCTTGATTCAAACTTCAATAAATCGAAAAAAAAATCATATAAATCTGAGAGGGTCTAGCTGAATAAACTATTTGAAAAAAAATGCTCTAAGGAAATGTTATAGTTACTAATAAAAATCGAAAAAATAAAATTTTTCCTGAAAATTCAAGTTTCAAAAAATTTAAAAAAAAATATGTTTTATACTTATATTATTATAGCTTGGCTACTTAAAATTTTAAAAACCTTTTTTAATACAATAGCTAATTTCAATCCTGTTTTTTAGCTTTTTCTTATTTATTTAAATTTTTTAAATTTTGATTGCTTTTTTTTAATATATCAATAATCCTTCTCTTAGCTTTGTTTTTAATTGACAACTGCTCCTAAAATTAATTATTATTATACGATATCTCTATAGTTAGTACTTTAATATATTGAAAAAATATAATAAAATGGAAACCGATTCAAATTTTGCACCACTTGAATAAAACATTTCAACAAAAACCAAAAATTTATAGAATTCTCATTCTTTGACTGAATTTAATAGCTGCATTTGAAATTAGTATAAAAAAATAAAGCTAAGTACTGTGTAGATCCATCTTTCTACCCAAAAAATTCATATTAATGTATAAATCTTTTTTTCAAATATTTAATTTAATTAATTTTCATTCAAGATACGCAGTTTTCTTATTATTAAATCCCCTCAATAGGCTAGAACTGGAGATACCTCTTTACTGAGAGCGTACCAATGGAGTACATAATTTATCGAAATTCCAAGCCAACTTAAATATTATTGTCCTGATGCATTTGTGTGATGATTAAACTGCACAAATATTAGAAAATAATCCAATCTTATGCTTAGGAATAGCCTTGAAAATATATACTTCTTCCAATATTCTATTGTAAGCCAACTTATCTATTATTATTGCCCAATACTGGTTCTTCAATACTAAACGGTCTGCCAAATTATGTCGAAAAACCATTAATTACATTCCTTGGTATCTTCCAAATTAATTTTTCTATATTTAGAAGACACTACGTCGCGACGTTCAACAAACAACTTGAAGAACATATTTTTATCGCCTCGTTAATTAAGACTGATGTACTTCATAGACTCGAATACTCTACTCTGTTGCAAGCACAAGACCCAACTTGCAGCACTCTGCAACTCCATGTGTAGGATGTATTAAATAAAAAACTACCTGGAAAAGTTGAACAAAACAAGTTGCCGCCGTTGCTCCACTAAACCTGAATGTGTAGCAATTTGCTAAACAAGTAAATAATTGACTTGCCGCAATGTCAGCCAGAATGTGAGACAAACTTACAATGTATACACATATATATAGCCATGTGGGCGTGGCAGTGCGCCCACATGTTTTCATATATAAAGCCCACACAACAAAACTTAAAGCGGTGGCAAATTTATATTTCGTTTATTTTTTGCCTTAAACTGCGCCCTCATAAATATGCTACACTTTTTTTTCTCCATTTGCTGCAGAGCTTAAAAAATTTGCAAACAATGCCAAGAGGCGCCTCCAAATGCTGCCCACTTGAGCGGCTAATGGCATAGAAAAACGGGTCGCATGAAAAGCGCAGGGCATAAAAATTGATGTGACGATAATGATGTTGATGATGACGACGACGATGATGCCGATGATGATGTTAGCAGGGACATAGGACCAGAACATAAGCAATGATGAGGACAACGCTGACGAGTTGATGTTGATATTGAGTCTGAGTGCCTCTTCCACAATAAGCGCACAACGGCGCGGAATTTCCATAGTGTTGTTCTTGTTGTCCTTGTTGTTCCAGTTTTTGTTGTTGTTGCCGTCGCTGTCGCTGCTGCTCTGTTGATGTTGATAAGTGGGCAACTTGAACATCAACAACGCATGATGCCCAAATGCATTGCACAACACTGGCGATAAGATAAATTAATTCAAGTGCCTACTCCGCCGACTCTGTCCAACAGCGGTCCACGCCGAGTTAGAACAGCCCCTACGCACAACAAGCACACATATCAGTGGCGGAGTTGAGGTTTTGAGAGGGGGCGGTACCGGCTTATTTTTTCCTTTTCTGCTGAAGTATAATGAGATTGATTATAAGCAGAATTTGCAAGATCGTATTGTAAAATAGTCAGCTGGGATTTATGGAGCATATGATGAACTTAACCCTTTTTAATTTATTGGAGAAAGGACATGCGGAAGAACCTTTGTTCCGGATGAAGGTCGTATACCGCTCTAGTTTTAATGTTAGTGATTCTTTGTTCGAGGGAGTCAAAAAGGTGGCGGATCTACGAAAGGTTTTCAAGGCCGGACCCTTCCAAAAGCTGTAAAAATCGCTTAAAGGTCTTTTGCGAGCTCTAATAAATATAAACTTCGAATTGAAGAACCCCATAAATAAAAAGGAATTCCACCATATGCTCCATTTCGCCAATTTGACGTAAACTTTATTTCTTTGAATGACCAATTTCTTTAAATGACTCAAGCTAATTATTCCAAATCCCAATAAATAAATTTAATTTCTGTCAATTGCTTGCGGTATTTTGTGGAATCAATTCCCCCTCTCTACGCCACTGTTGCAATCTCGCTACCAGCCAGTTAATAAGCGCCATCTTTTTTTGCGTGTATATGTGTGTGCGTGTAAGTTTATGTGTATTGTGTAGCTCACAGCAGGCTTTACATACCCTGGAAATTCCATGGGGCCTGTCTATCAACCAACGACATGCATAATGAGTTGGCCGCCGGCTTATGAATTAGAAAGCGACATGTACTAAGCTTTCCCAAAATTATGTTATCAAGCGCATCGCACTGGTTTTTTGGCGCATGCTGTTGGCCAGGCTGACTTGTGGCTACCAGAAAGCCATGTCAACAAGCCTAGACACGCGTCACAAATTGCCTCGGTCAGCTTTTGCTGCCACATGCAGCCGATTCTCTCGGATTCGGCATGGTATTCAGCTTCGTTCGAAGAAACAACAAAAATAGCAACACACAGAAAAAAAGAAAACAAAAAGGAAAATCGGAAAACTCGTCACACGTCAAACATGGAAAATTAGTAGCGCGTGCAAAGCTAGCCTGGGCAAGAGCAAAGGAAACTGCACGAATTTGAGTTTTGGTTTTTGGGTTTTGCTTTTTTGGTTATGGTTATGGATTTGGCTAAGTGTGGGGGGTGTTCAGCCCCTTGGCAACAAAGCTGATGACATAATTAAGATGATCCAAGCAGAAAAATATTTGAACAAGCCGACGTATTAGGCTACAAAGCACGCTAAGCTGGTTAATGGGCTTTGCGAGAGCTCCGAGAATCTTGAAGCAGAAGCTAACGCAGCGTGCTATGAGTTCGGAATTGGGCTAAGCTAAAAATAATAAAATGTACATAGACATCCGGAATACATTTCAGCGTTACAATTTATGTAAATGTGCAGATGATTATGAATTGGCAAATTATTGATAGCATATGTGGGTCAACTACATTATCCATGTAGATTCCTATAATGGGCTTAAAGAAATGTATTTTAATTAAGTAGGTTTGTGTCTAAGATTAGAAGCAATTGGCGCAACTGTGTCGAATTAAGATCAAGTTAATCCTGCAATGCGGTTAAAGGCTCAAAATTCTCGTGGGCAGAGACAACTAGAACTGGATTATTTCGGTTTTCTTTAACCTCTTTGGTTGGAAAGTCTACATGTTCCTAAGAGACAGATGAACACGGCTCAAAATTCTCCTGGGCAGAGACAGCTAGAACTGGATTACTTCGGTTTTCTTTAACCTCTTTGGTTGGAAAGTCTATATGTTCATTAGAGACAGATGAACACGGCTCTATTTGTTCATAAGAGACAGATGAAAAAGGCTCAAAATTCTCCTGGGCAGACACAACTAGAACTGGATTACTTCGGTTTTCTTTAAAAGTCTATATGTTCATAAGAGACAGATGAACAGAGCTTCTAAAATGAAAAAATTATGATCCCAGGGTTGCTGAGTCAAAAATTTATGTTGCACTTTAGGGTTAATTCACTTTCTTCTTCACTTATTAAAGCTTTTCTCCCGTTGTCAGCATGTTTCCCGATGATCCATTTGTGTTTTCCAAGTGTTATCAATCCGGAAAAGTTTGCTTCTGAATCTTTCATGCAGAAACAAACAAAATATTACCCACCCAAAATCGTGGAGTTATAATCCTCGCATCCACTCTTCAAAGAATCATCTCACTTCCTTTAACTAAGAAATCATCAAAATAATCCATCAACGGAGTTGCTCATTCATGCGTCAAAGAAATTTAATAAAATGTGCAACACTATTATCAAGTGCAAGAAAATTGACACATTGGTGTCAATGTGTCGTTGTGGCAACAACTGGGTTAACAATGTGTCACATCTTGAGTTGGCCATAACGCTTGCCAAGCCATTATAAGGCCTCATATGGCAGCCCTATGAAATGTAATACTTTTTTGGAATTTAACACATACGAGAGTGAGGAATATGTTGCAGCATATTTAATTTGTGCAAATGTGTGTGTGTGTGTGGGTCCTGCTTTGTGAGTGTATTGGTATGCTTTGTTATTTGGCTTGTTAACAGGCAGAGAGCAGCTGCTACGGCCTTTTTCAGAAAGAAGCTACAACAGTTCAACCTCAGCAAAGTCAACGTCATTGTTCAAGTGCACCATGAAAAGGACGCACACACACACACATACATTTAGGAGTGCCCGTCAGGATACATAGAAACGCAAACACATACACACAGCCGCACTCACACACGCATAGACCCATACAGAGTTATAATGCAAATGTGCCATAAACTGAAAATGTCAGAGCAAAGTGCAACGTGAACAAAGACAAGGACGGCAATGATGATGAGGTTGTTGTTGTTGATGATGATGATGATGAGGCTGACGAGCAACAGAAAGAGCAAGAGAAAGATGACAACGACAACATCTCAACATCATCTGCCTTTGTTATTGCTTTTGTAGTTATTGCTATACTCTTTAATCATAGTTGAAAACTGTAGGCATATTGACCTCTTCCAGAGCAATGTAACAGAGAAAGACGACAAAGATGATGGGGTTACTGATGATGATAATAAGAAATAGAGTAGCCTGAGAAAGATGACAACGATAACAAATGAAGATCATCTACCGTTGTTGTTGCTTTTGTGGATCTCCTGGCCGTTATTGCAAAGACTGCAAAGATGAAAAGTCTGTCGATGATGGTGAAAAATTAAACAAGCAACAAAAAGAAGGCATCATCTGCCATTGTTATTGCTTATGTAGCTATTCTGGCCACAGTTATTGCTATACTTTTTAATCATAGTTCAAAACTGTAGTTATATTGGGTTCTTCTAAAGCAATGTAACAGAGGAAGATGATGAGGTTGTTGATGATAATAATGAAAAACAGAAAGAACCTGAGAAGGATGACAGCGATAATATGAAAAGATCATCGGCTGTTGTTATTGCTTTTAAAGATTACCAGGCAATAATTTTTGTTATACACTTTAATCATAGAATCGTCATCTATAGACAATATTATGTTCCTTTAATGTAATGTAACAGAGAGATGCGGCAAAGAGCAAGAGAATGGAGACATCATCTGCGTTTGTTATTGCTTTTTAACTTTTCTGGCCGCAGTTTTTGCAATACTCTTACTCAAACTGAATATTGAGTCCTTTCAAAGCAATGTAAAAGAGAAAGACGAAAAAGATGATGAGGTTGAAGATGATGATAATGATAATAAGAATCAGAGAAAGCCATTGCTTTTGCAGTTTTCCTGGATGTAATTATTATGATACACTTTAACCAGAGAATCTCGTCATATACATTATATTATATACTTTCAATGTTATGCAACAGAGCGAAACCGCAAAGATGAAGAGTTGTTATTGATTAGGATGAAAAATAGAAACGGCAAGGGAAAGAAGACATCGTATGCCTTTGTTATAGCTTTTGAAGCTTCTCTGGCAGCAATTTTTGAAAATCTCTTACTCAAACTATATATGAAGTTCTTTCAGCATATTGTAACAGAGAAAACTGACAAAGATGACGAGGTTGTTGGCTATATAAATGAGAAACAGGAAGAGCCAGTCATAGATGACAACATATAAAGATCATCTGCAGTTGTTTTGGCTTTTGTAGTATTCTTGACAATATTTTTTGAAATACGCATTAATCATAGGATCATCATCGTATACCCAATACTATGCTTTTCCGATGATATGTAACAAAGTGAGATGGCAAACATGAAGATGATGACGATAATGATGAAAACCAGAAAGAACAAAATTAGAAAGACATCATCTGCCTTTGTTGTTGCTTTTGGAGCTTGTCTGGCAGCAGTTTACTCTTACAGTATGTTGAGTTCTTTCAGCATATTGTAACAGAGAATCTTTGTCGGATGAGGTTGTTGACTATATAAATTAGAAACAGGAAGAGCCAGTCAAAGATGACAACATATAAAGATCATCTGCAGTTATTTTGGTTTTTGTAGTTTTCTTGGCAGTATTTGTTGCGATACAATTTAATCATAGGATCATCATCGTTTGCTCAATATGATGTTCTTCCGTTCTTATGTTACATAGTGAGATAGCAAAGATAAAGAAGCTGTGGATGATAATGATGAAAAACAGGAAGAGCAAAATAAGAAAGACATCATCTGCCTTTGTTGTTGCTTTTGTTTTTTTCCGACCGCTGTTTTTGTAATACTCTTTAATAGTGGGTAAACATATCATCATAATAGAGTAAGTCCACCAAGATGATGCGGTTTAAGACAATGATGATAAAAAGAAAAAGCAAGAAAAGCATTACATTATCTTTAAATTTTCCTTATTTTTGTTGCCCTGCTGGCCGTAGTTCTTGTTACAGTCTTTGATCATCAACTAATGGAGTATATAAAGTTCATCCAAAGTAATGCGACATATAGTGACGGCAAAGATGATGAAGTTGTTGATGAGAAACAGAAAGAGCAAACGTCATTTGACAAGGACAACAACTACTCTATAATTTGCTTTTGTTATTATGTTTGTAGCTCGACGCACTTTAAAAAGGTAAATTCAGTTTTTTTGAAGGTATGTTATAGAGAGAGACAACATAGTTGAAAAGGCTGTTGCAGGTGATGGTGAGAAACAAAAAGAGAGATGACATCATATGTCTTTATTATTACAATTTAAGTTCTGCGGTTTACAATTATTTTAATACTCTTTCTTTATGCAAAACTAAAATGTTTAAATTTTGTCCATTGATCGTATTAATGATTAAAATTAAAGGAGCAAAAAAATAGATGACACAAAAACGTTTTAATATCATCTGCCTTGGATTTTTTTTACCAAAGTTAGGTAAGGAATCAAGAAATATTTGGAGTAGGATAAATTAAATGAGATAATATAATTGATGATTAAATATTATTTCAATAGCTGTGGCCAGGAGAGCAGTAAAATCATCATCATCATCTCAAGCGCAGCATCTTTGTCATCTTTCTCTGCTACATTAATTTGAAAGAACTCAATATGCAGTTTCTACCTATGATTAAAGAGTATTACAAAAATTACGGTGTTCTCATTCTGTACTTTGAGGTGATTTTTACCTCACGAATAGGTAATGGAAGGAGTTTAGATTTATAATTAATTTAACTAGTTCCAACTACAGATACTTTTGGCAACGAGTTTTTGGTAGCCAACTATAAATCCTTTGGTTTGGGGATATCACTCAGTATAGTACTGATACTCAGAAAGCAACATAAAACTGTAGGTAAAAAGCTTCCTTGAGTAGAGTGATTTCCCTCGACAAGTGAGGTATAACATAGTCGGGGATACTCAACTTGATTTATGCAGCATTGTGTTATTTTGTTTCTGGTACTAGGGGAATATTCAAGAGCCTTGTGCGCATAGTTGCGGCTGGTGCGATTGATGGATGACAAAGCTGCTGCGCCAGCACAACGGATACTGCTCCAAGCAACTCCAATGGAAACTCACAGAAACTCTTCACAATCAATGTCATTAACTGTTGGCATTGAGCGTGCCTATATTGTCACCTCAAAACCAAAATTCCATAGAGCAAGCTTTTCACTTGATAGTTAGTTTCCGAGAATAATTACAAAAGATTTCAATTAAATTCCGAAGCTCAAAAAACATTTGCGGTGCCTTTGCAGACGTCTTAGATGTGGCTATGAAAAATGTTTGACAGCCACTAAAAACGAGCCAAAAAACTTGCTGCATGCAACATGAAACATTTTCATAAATCAGTGTTGATAAATACACAAAGACAACAACAATGACAAGCACAACACTAATGACTAAAAGCAGCAGCCATTTTAGTTATGTAAATGACGCTTGTCTTTGTGTAAGTAAATATGCGAATTTGTAACTGTGTGTGTGTGGGAGTGACAATACTGACCAGCTTAGAGCTTAAAACCAATTATAATATGGGTCATTATATGAGAAGCTGGTGATAATGAAAGAAAATTCGATGAAATTTCGAAAAACACAAAATGTTTAAAGGCGGATCATCACCGTTCACACAACACCTACGCTCCTCCAAGGTGTGCAATGACTCATCAGGCAGTAGACCGACCTAGAAGTCATCCGGAGTACATTGGAAAACTCGGTTCACTTGGAGATGGAGAAATGCTCTGGTCAAGATATAGAACACGCGGTTGACCTAATTACGGCACAAATATATTCTTCGGCAGCTGCAGCCAATCCGAAACCAGTAGTTGTCAGAGAGGATGAAGTAGGTAACCAGCTAGTTCGACTTCTATTTAAGAAGCAAAGACTCCGTTGGAATTTCCCGACCTCCCTTCATACCAAAACAAGGCTGTCTGGAAAAAAACTCAAAGGGAGCCTCAAAGTGACACTTCAGACACTCAGACCTCTGTCGACAGAAGAAGAGAGGCTCTGGACTATAAACTTGGGACTGCATATAACCTATGGAAAGCGGCCAGAAACATAAAGAAACAACCCTATATTGCATAAATTAGTTTTAAAGCTGATGTTGCATTAAAGCTGAAATCTTGCATACAGTCTACGCTAAGTACTAAACCCGCTCCCATAGGGAAGAACTTACATTAAAAATCATCTTATGTGTGAATTTGCCAAAAGTTATATATTCGTACGAAAATATAAAGAAAAAAAAATTTGTCAATAACTATCTATATACCTTGCTACATCTCATCAATTTCTTAAATTAATTTGGAAGTTAGATACGATATAACGTCCTTAGCTAGTTGTTCTTCGACTTCTGCCCTTTCCTTTGGCTCAAGAGTAGCCAGAACGTCTCCACGCCTCAGCAATTCCAAGTAAGCCTCATCATCAATGTTGTTGTCCTCCGCCATCTTGACTTGACAACTAGTTTGCTCCTTTTGCTGCTTAGACAACTGCACAATTGGCCCATTTTTCTCTTATCTCCGGTTGTGCTGAAAGTTCCATAGTTTCCGTCGATTTGCTGTCGGCATCCTGGCTAGATAAACTTATCAAGTGAAGACTCCATGCTCTCGGGTGTAGCTAATTTCTGCATTTCATTATTGTTCCTTTCCTCTGTGGCCTTAACTTGCTCACCATTTTCAGTGGTAACATCATCAATAATATTGTTATTTGGATTCGCAGACCCATCCAGTGTGATCGCATCCTCGCAAGTTTTCATTTTGGATGACATGACTTTATACGATGCTTGTAGCAGCCAGCTTTTAGTCTCAGTGTAGCAATGAGCTTTCAGCAGGCTAAATACTGATGAGAGGTTTCTTATTCAGTAACGAATGGAAATAAGGAATACAGTCATTGTAAATAAAATTTGCGATCAGTAGAATTTGGAATTTACGAGCAATGTGCTAAATAATGAACTCATAATTGGTTGACTACATATATGCATTATGCAGACTCCTTCGAACTGATCGGTACCAATAAATGTTTTTAACTCATAAACCAGCTCTCCCATAATTTTTGAAATGATTACGATTATATTAAACATTTAAACTTCGTATATTTAAAATGTTGTAAGCTTCGTGTTATCGATAAATTTTACAAAAATTTTCAAGTATTAATTAAGGTGGAATCGAAAGTTGGTTTGGTATCCATAAAAATATGTTTATCTGTTCGCTCCTGCCTTCTAAACAGCTTATCCTATTTTGACAAATGAGGTATCGTTGGCTGCGTTTTGAGAGTCCGTTGGTTTTAAGCTATCTGACGTCATGTTAAATGAAATATGGCGTCCTTAACCATAACAGACACAATAAATAATGAGCAAAATTTTTTTTTTTTTTATGTAGGGTTGTGTATAAAGTGAAAGGATTTATCAAATCAAAAATTTTTATTAAATGGATTTTACTTTGACTAACCAAAGGTAAAATTACAAGACATTTATTTAAGTCAAAAATATATATTTTTTTTAAATAAGTTGAATTAAATTCAAAGGTTTATATAGCTTTTAAGAAGATTTTACATTTTTTATAAATTTTTATAATAATTTTTGGCATCTATATTTTGAATTTTGAAAATCGAAACTCTTAAAATCCAAGATTGTAGTATTACTTTTTTTGTCACTATCCCCCAAAAAAATATTGAACAAAATTTTATTTAGCTCTGCTTCTCATATTCTGCCCCAAATATGTGAATTTGTGTGCCAACTAAATTGTCTTAATTAATGCAAAATTCCATCATAAATTGAGCGCACCAAAAAGGATCAAAGTTAAATTTAATAAGCTTTCATGTTGAGTAAATAAATTGCTGTAAAAGGATTACTTCGTTGGTTACCCGCAGTGCGTATGCTTGATATTGTATACGCCTTATTACAGCTTGACAGCTTTTTGTGGCCATATCTAATAAAAAGCCTTAAAATAGCCATAGTCAAAAATATGGCTTAGATTTAAGCTCTTTGCTAGAATACATTAAGATACACATCAGCAGGTACTAAAATCAACCGAGTTCATTATAATGTGTTAGTTTTTTGGGTAGAGCATTTTTTTATGTTTCCTTTAATGGCAAACAGGATGAAATTGAAGGCATAAAACATGTTAAGCCTGCCTACTGTAGGGCAAACATCAAACGTCTCATTTCCGTGCTGAAAACGGAACACTCCGCTCAATAGTAAAGGTATTATAAGGTACATAATGAAAAACAATGAAACATTTTATGGCATCCGTAACCGGACGTTCCCCTTAATGAACATAAAATGTGCGTCGGGATTAAGGCGGAAGGCATAAGGCGTATGTGTGATGTATATATATAGTATATGGTGAATATGCATATATGTTACAAGCTTATATATAGACCAGGTTAATTATGAAAAATTACCTTAACTGGCTATTGCTGATATAGCAAAATTAAGTGCCCAAGGCATATTAAGTTATATATCACATAAAATTGATTATTTGGCATGAACAGTAAAATTATGTACAAATGAATTGTTTATTGAAATTTTTAATTTATTTTATTTTTGTCTTGTAGTTAAAAATTTTAATTTTTAATTTATTTTATTTTTAAAATTTTTTTCTTTTCAAATCAATCTTTGCCATAAACCAATAGCCAAAAGAATCGAATTTTTTTTTATAAGATTTTGATGAAGTTATCGGCACAGAATATTAAAAAAAAACTTTTTTTAAAACTTGAGAACATTATCTGGTGCTGATACAAGAAGAGAAAAAAAATTGCCCTGAAAAGTATGCTTTACATTTTTCAAAATTTATGCAGCACCTTAAAAAACATTTTGTTTTTTGTTCTTGAATTAAATTTAAATCCAAGGTAGTTAGTGTTTTAAAAATTCCTATTTTATGTAAAAAAAATATTAAACTAGCTTGTTATTATTATATTTATTACTAGCCGGCCTCCGGCACGCTCGCTTCGCTCGCTCGTCTAATACACGTTGACTATTTTCTAGATGAACAGCTAAATGGACAACGATTGGGTGTCGTTCGTGAATTTGGAATAGAAAATTCGCCATATTGCCTCGTTACTGCTAATGCAACGTCCTATTTGATATTGTGAAATTTCGTCATTCACATTGTCGGCTCTCACACCAAAAATCGCTTCACTTATTGACGTATTTGCAGATATATTTGATTGATTTTACTGAGTTGCAATACTCGACGTTAATGTGGGCTTTATACGTTTTTGATAATAATGGCGAAAATGGAAAAACCCAACGATTGTCAATTTCAATTTCTTGATTTTGCACTTTGATTGTGGTTGATCTGCCATTGTCTTCTCTTGATCTACGGCGATATAATGGGTATCCATCGTAGCCCGTAACAGTGTCCGAAGTCAATGCCCTTGGATATCTTTTGAAGCATTTGCCGTCGATCATGCATGGTGAAGTTGGGTTGAGCACCACCATATGGTCCGTGGATCATATTCTTTGTGATAACCTCGAACAATTCTGGATCATTTGTTTGAACTGGGATTTCCGCCGATATCACATCATCAATTTCATGCGGTAGTATTTTCTGAACCAACCAAATCAAAATGTGCGCATGAGGTAATCCTCTCTTCTGCCATTCTACCGAATACATCCAGCAGCGAACATCTCCGAATACACTGCTTTTGATAATAAGCAGGCCTGCTGTTTCATTGGGGAATTTCAGTGCTTGGCACTGATCACATACCTTGTTCATTGTTCCAATTACAACAGATTGATGCGAGCTATAATCGGTCAAATTGTTATATTCGAATGCAGCTCTGTGCAGATTGGATGCATTGCGCATTTGCCTGAATGTTCTTTGGATTAAATTCTGTTCTGCATGGTTTTCATCTTATTGATTCTGATAATCCCGATTTCGTCTCATTCTCATTCGAGCATTCATATTGTATTCATCTCGTTCTTCTGTTGTATGAGCAGAATGTGGTCTTGCTTCTCTTAATCGATTCAACTCATTCCTTTGTAAACGTTGTTCCTCAGCTTCAGCTGTTCTTCGGGATGATTGCAATTGAGTTCTACGCGAACGTCTCCCAATGTTACGTCTAAAAAATATTAGTTAATCTGACAATGTACACAATGCCAACCTAAATAAAAAAAAAAATTTGTATTGCAAAATCAAATTGTCCTTTTTAGTATTTTCGTCGCAATTTTGTTATATTTTCTCAACCTTAAACAATCCTTGGACTTCCACGAACATTTCAAGACCAAAATTAGCCAAATCGGTTCAGCCGTTCGTGAGTCCATAAGCTTCAAAGGAACATAACATTGTGACACGAGAATTTTATATATAAGATTGATTTTATATAAAAAAATGCGTTTAGTTCAGATCATCTTTCTGGAAAGATCCTGTGGCTAAAAATTAAAGTAAATAAAGGTTTTTAATGAAAATACGAAATAGACGATTTATTCTTATCGATAAAGTATCATTTGAAATTTTAAGTATTATAAGGTTTTGTCGAAAAGCTGATTAGTTTGATCCCAAATTGCGGATTTAAGTTAAAATTTATTATGTATGTAGTATAGTCAAGCCTGTCGATAGGGAGAAAGAGAGAGATTCCTCCAGGCTAAAAATGTAGTAGAGGGGCCGGTACAATTGTATCCCCTCCCTCCCACCGGGCAAGGATTTTCCTTTACCACCATGAGTGGTAAAGTGTCTATTTCTTAAGTAACATCGTTTAAAACTGTAGGTTCTAAAAAAACCATTTCTGTTTTTTCCAACGAAGTCTCTCCTTTTATGAATTTCTGATTGCTGCATTAAAATACTAAAACAGTGGAAGTTTTAGTTTTTATTTTTATACCGTGTACTAAAAGCACAAAGGAATAATAATTTGAATTAGAATTTTCTAGCTTTTTTAAAGCATGAATGTTTTATTTTAACTTACTTATTTTTAACCACTTAAGCGGGCCTTCCAAACAGGCAAATGCTTCACAATTACCAGCACACTTCAGTATTTCAAACGCTACTGTATTTCCCATCTCCTACCAAAAGTATTTCGGTTTTTAATATAATCTTTAAAACTTGGTCTGCATGATTCTCACAATTAAATACGAGGTGTGTTCAAAAAGTAAGGTCAAGGTTTCAAATTTCGCGGGCAACGTATTTCCGATTATCGATTTTTTTGTTTTGTTGTGTTGGTACACTCTTCCCGAACATCTGTACCAAATTTCAAGTGAATGGCATTTTTTGTTTGGTTGTGAGAGGCGTAAAGGTTATAAGTGTTTTGCGTGCTCGGCGATTATCGATAATCGAAAATACGTTGCCCGCGAAATTGCTTAAGTCAATTCTTAAATTTAAAAAAATATATACATAAATGGCATAGCAATCTACGACACCTCATATTAGTGCATCTGTAGAGCGTTTCATAAAAAATAATTACCGCATATTCAAAATACCCCCCGCTGCTCATAATCATAAATAACAATTACCCAGCTTAAGCTAACCCCAGAGCTGGCGGAGCACGCTCTCCTAAGGCAATCCTAGGGGCTCATTCAACGTCAACGTCATCACATTAAAGTGCATTTTAAAATAGAGCAATAAATATTTACTTGGTTCTATGAAATTGCAACAACTTGGCAACATTATGGGCTGCAAGGGGATTTGAGGGCGTGCCTGATTGCCAAGCCATATCGTAATTGCAGATAAACTTTATGCCATTAACCTTAGCATGGGGTTGTACACACACCGCCAGCCCCCACTTTGACTCCCCTTGCTGTCTGTTGCATGCCAACTGTAAAGTGCTTTCGAAACAGTTTGCCACACCTCCTCCGCTTGGCTACACCCGCCACCACATCAATGTCAAGATATTGACTAGCTTCGCCTAGGGTTGCTGCCAATGCCTCCCTCGTGCTTTTTGTGCCGTCAACAACTTCACATTTTGTGGTTTAACTAAGATATATGCAGCTGTTAGGATCGGCCCACGTATAGACCCTCCTTGCCAGCTGTTGGACCCTGTTCGTTTGCCGTCATTAAACTTGTGCGCAAACATCAGCAAAATGCATTAAACTTGGCAAATATCGTAAAAATTAATGACAACATTATATGGAATTCAAGCTGCGGCTGGCAACTCTGGCTCTAGCTGTCTCAGTCTGGCTGCCGCATCCTATCTATTGCTTTAGCTCGCTTGCACTCACTATCAAGTTGAAACTATAAATTTTGACAGTAACAACTTTTTGGCCCAAGCTCTTTTTGTGCGTCGGGAAATTCGAGGCTACAGTTTCGTTGATTGCCAACATTTTTGGTTGGCAAATTACAGTTGTACACATACTTTAAATTCTATCTTAAGTGGCTTTTTAAATTATGTGGCAGAATTTTTAACTACACACTCATAGTTGAACACACTCCCCACAAATTCGCACTCAATTTAAGTTGGAACTTTAACTTTGTTTAGTTCTGAAAGGGCGCTAATTTGTAACCCTCCCATGCAAGTGTTGAAATTAGGGTTTATGTACTCTTACACATATTTACTTGCAGCATCCTCTAAACATACCACTATATAAAAATATTTTGAGAAATTGAGGGGTCTAGCAATACTGCTAATTAGTATATATAGTCTGGACCCGAAAACCACCCAAGTAGATCCGCCTCTGGTCCTAACGAACCTCTCCTCCGAGGCATCAGGATGGCAGTTATTGCTCAAAAGTTCTGACTAAGCGGAAGCGCATTTCTCCTTTTAGCCTTTTTTCGGATAAAGATGGACCAAACAAACAATTAACTTAGCACACCTCTCCAAGCAACACTTCCTATTAGATCTATACACTTTGGGGACTTTAGATATACAATCAAAAAGCAATCAAAGTCAAGCATATCCCTACCCTATGAAAGATTGTATGGATATCTGTGTTGTGAACCAAACTCCTACGGGACGGTTAACCTACTCCCCAAGCCCCCACTGTGTGGGAGAGACTTCCTTTTTGACACCAATCTTGATTTAAGGAAGGCCTGGCAGAGTCACAAACCACATATTAAAATCATTTGATGACAGAGATAAATGATATCTGCCGTGAATCTCATAATAGAGTTCGCTACAAGAGGATGATCGTGTCCCTTTGCTCCACTGGCAGTCGAGGATGACAGAAGAAAAAAAAATGGCGGACGTAAAGTCGGGCGCGGACGACTTTAGGATACCCTGTACCACTAGCTTGTAATAAAGTCCGATTTCTTCACAAAAAACCAAAACAGAAGAATTTTTAAGCAAAAATTTTTTTTTGACCGATCGTTCCTATGGGAGCTATATGATATAGTCAACCGATTTCAATAAAATTTGACACAGTGCTTAAATACCTTTAAAAAGATATGAATGCCAAATTTATTTCAAATATCTTTACAAACAAACAAAACACATCGAATTTTGTATAAAAAACGTGTTTTTGGACCGATTGGTCCTATGGGAGCTATATGATCTAGTCAAACGATTTAGATTAAATTTGGTACAGTGCTTAGGAACTATAAAATACTCACGAATGTCAAATTTGGTCCCAATATCTTAACAAACAAACGAAACACAACAAATTTTGTTAAAAAATCGATTTTTTGGAAGATCGGACCTATGGGAGCTATATGATATAGTCAACCGATTTTGTTCAAATTTGGCACATTGCCTAAATGGTCTAAAAAATTTCCAAACGCCAAATCTGGTTAGGATATCTTTATTAAACAACGAAATATAGCGAATTTTTCTTTAAAAAAGTTATTTTGGCCGATCGGTCCTATGGGAGCTATATGATATAGTCAACCGATTTCGATCAAATTTGGTACAGTGATTGGGAACTATAAAAAACTTTCGAATACCAAATTTCGTTACGATATCTTCATAAACAAATAAATTATTCATCTAAAACGCTTTTTTTTTGTCGAGGTCGTCTCAAACACCCCCATGGGAGCTATATAATTTATCCCGATATCAAAAAAATAAAATAAACTTGCCTCCTATGGAATAATATGGGATCTAATGTGAAAGTTTGGTAACTCTAGCTCTTACCATCTCTGAGATCTAGGCGTTCACACGGACGGACAGACGGACAGACGGACAGACGGACATGGGTATATCGACTTCTCTATTCACCCTGATCATATATTAGGTAACTTTGGGGTGTCTCCGACGTCTCCTTCTATATGTTACATACATTTTCGGCTTGCACAAACTTAATATACCCTTGGACCATACGGTACAGGGTATAACAAGAAGTTTTGTTTTGGAGTGTTGGTGGGGCTTCCGAATCAAACGACAACCTGATGATTTCCGCATGGATATGTACTGGAGTCAATACTCTGCAACCTCGACTCGGAGGAGTTATTAACGCCCAACTAAACAGGCCAAGTTGGTTAGAAGGATAAGATGATCGTAACTGGATATGCAGACGACTTATGAATCTTTCACTATCCAGTATGGTACAGATGGGATGCACAAAAATATCTACTTCCTTGGGAGTTTTGATGGAATATCGCTTTGAACCCATTTGGATGGGTGATATATCTGTATATCCTTACAAGACTGACACACCAGCTGTATGACGGTCTGGAGCCAAATATCTTGGAGTATTCGTGGATAGATGGCACAGCTTTAGAGTTCACATTGACAACATGCAAAAAATACGAGGATTAGGTTGAACCCTGGTGGGGAGTCCCACGTATACCGTATAGGCTTTAGTGGAAGATGATGATTAAAAATAGCCAAAGCAATCTCTCAACACCTTACTCCCAATACGCTGTAGGAGTAGTCATAGAGGCACCCACCTTGTGAAATGCCAGTTAGATTTGGTGTCAGGTGCCTTCCTCGTCCAATTACGAACTCTGACACTCCCAAATAAGGCCAAGGAAGGCGCACCATAGTCTGACAAAAGAGCTCCTAAAAGACCACAAGGCTAAAAAAAGCTAAGAGTAATCGAGGATAGATGGCCAAGCTTTAGAGTTCACATTGACAACATGCTAAAAAGATGAGGATAAGGTGAGGAGTCCCACGTAGACCGTATAGGCTGTAGTAGACAATGATGATTAAAAATAGCCAAAGCAATCTCTCAACAGCTTACTCCCAATACACTGTAGGAGTAGTCATAGAGGCAGGTGGCTTCCTCGTCCAATTACGAACTCTGACATGCCCCAGTAAGGCCTAGGAAGGTACGCCACAGACTGTCAAAAGAGCTCCTAAAAGACCAAAAGGCTCAAAAAAGGCTTTAAAGATGATCACTGAACATTACATAGAAGATAGCTTAAACTGGCTTTAATGAAGCTTAAGTAACTCAAAACACATGGTTCCACCTGAATTGGGCCAGACATCAGACATCGTCAGTAAGATAATTTCATTTCATAGCCCCTTAAAGCCCTTTGCTGGCAATTTTCGTTTTATAATGAATGATTTTATAAAATAAATGCAACTCTTATTTAAATTCAAATTTTCACACTAATAATTCAATTTTGAAAATTATGCCCAAAAATGTCAAAACAAACCGTCGTCCAGCCCAAGATGGAAATTTCTATTTGTCTCCAAGTGAAATTCAATTAATCAAAAAAGTGAATTGAGTTGGAAAAAAAATAAAATGAAAAGTGAGTTGAAACCAATGACAGAACCTAAAGTACGTCGTGCACAGCACACGACATCATATTGCATCAAAATGTAGACACACGATAATTTATCATTTTCCTATAGACATAGACACATAGACACATTTACATATATACTATATACCATGTGTATACTGGTGAAGGCCAGGAAATAAAATGGCTGCAATGCCACAAACCAGACAAGTCACATCAAGCTAGCTTGGGACAAGTTCAGACTAGACCCAAAATTTAAATTGGTCTGAGTTATGTGTAAAGTTGGCCAAAAGGATTGGTGTCAGGGTGGCCAACAAAACTGATTTTAAAGCGCCTGCAAATACACCCAACCAGCACCAGTCAGATGTGGCCCGCTGCTTGTCAGTTAGTTGAGCACGTCTGCACTGGAAAGGCACTGACTCAAATCTGAATGCTTCATCCTAAGGGACACGGAGCTGGTGCGGTGAAGCTTCTTCTTAGGCCGACCTTGTTTTTGTGACTGTCTGTGTCCATGTGTCAGGCAAACGATTATAAAATCATCATTTATCACATTATGTGATAGTCCCAGGCGACATGCTGATGAGCCAGCCCAGGACTTGGCCTAACTAAGCACTCCTGGGAGTGCTGCATTCCAGCACGCTTCCTTGATGTATGATCTACATATGCATAAAATAATAATGACGTTATGCTGTGAGCATAATACAAATCGAGATTGAATGGCATTATGTAACTGGTTGTCATCATGTTTTTTGTATAAGGATATGAAGGAATATACAAAGAAAAAATTTATCATATTGAATTAGTGAGGCTGTGTTTGATTTGATTGAAAATAAATGCAAGCAAGGACGTGCCTAAGTATTGGCAGAGGCTGCTCAAGAAGCCCAATGAGTTAAATTAGGTCACCAGCTTTCTAAGGCCTAGAGAGCCAGCTAAAGGAGGAGCTGGATGATCCAAAAAGAATTTTGATTTCACAGGCTAAGCGTATTTTTTTTGGGCTGGTCCTAGTAGACCAAAAGGTCTTTTGTACCATACCCTCCTCATGAATTGCAGTAGGTCTTTTGTTGGTGTTGACCTGAGATGGAAGGGACTAATCCGTTCCTTTCCCATGTGACAGGCTCTGTCCCATACCAACGCTGGGCAGTCACAGAGAATATGCCTGATAGTTTCATCGTCTTCTAGACAAAAACTGCACTCTGAAGAGTCTAGACAAAGCCTGCACTCTGAAGAGTCCGATAGGCCAATTTTCTGAAGATGATATCTAACAGTGTGATGGCCAGATAGGTAAACTACAAGGAGCTTTAGGTCCGCTCTGCCAAGACCTTTTATCTTGATTGCATCCAGAGGTTTGACAAGCACTTTTGCTTGACGAAGCCCCGAAAGGGAGAACCAGTATCTCCTATGTTCTCCTGCGGCCCATTTGTTTATCAGGGTTTTGATCGTGGACCAACCAATACCACAAAACGGCGCATGAAATGTAGTCAGGGTGGAGGCACCCTGGCGTGCTAGATCGTCAGCGAAAGCGTTACCATGCACTCCCTATTGTCCAGGCACCCAGCAAAGCACGACTTTCTTCCAGGCGGATAGGGTTTGGAGGTAGTTAGAGCATTCTTTAACCATCCGGGAGGAGATGCTCCAGGAAGAAAATGCCCTAATGGCAGCTTGGCTATCTGAAAAAATGCATATGTTTGCGCCCCTAGTTCCCTTGAGAAGGATATTAAGGACGCAGTTCTCTATGGCATGAATACCCGCTTGAAAGACGCTCGGCCAGATGCCCATTGCGGTAGAGATTCTGGTGTTGGGTCCAACGTTGGTTGGTTTGGTTGGTTTAAGGTTAGTAACATAACGAGTGATGAGCAATGTACAAAGGTCACTCCTGTAAGTCAAGTAAGGCTTGTGCGAAGGGATTGAGATCCATCCACCATCGCGCAGAATCATCTTCCAAATCAACTCCCTTGTCAAAGAGGACTATGATTTAAAAGATAGGATGATTTCAATATCTGGTGACTCAATTTATTTGAGATAATGTAATGCAATGAGGAATGTACTAAAGTCATTCCTCTAGACCGAACAGGACTTCCGTGAAGGGGTTGAGACCTTAAGCAGAAAAATTTTTCAAATAAGAGACTCCCATTGTAAAGAGAACTATGACTCAAAAGTTGGAATGATCCCAATACCTGGTGTCTCAATCCTATTTTTAGTAGTAGTCGTGATTTGGGGAGTGGATCCCTCCAATCCCGTTCAGAGAAGACTCATTCGCCACAGTCAATAGGAGGGTTTTAAAAATATCCTTATTAAGACTTAACTCTTTAGTACTATTTTGAGACCAGGTTGTGAAGGACAATTCTTACAAATATGCGAGCTAACGATTTATTGGGAGGGAACTTTCTTGCAGAGATGCTGAGGTCAATCTAGTAGGAAATTGGTGTTCTGAACCCCATTTCTGCGGCCTTTTGCTGATGAAGTAGGCTACAATGTCGCCAATTTGCTGCACTTGGGGCAGGTCGTCCTTTTACAAGAAAATATATAAAAAAATATTTGATTTCAGAAAACAAAATCCTTGTAGAATTTTTTGTACTCACCCCAGCTTTCAAACAAAATTGACATCATTAGAGAGTCCTCTTTACCAACTTTCAAATCTGTGCTTAATTTTCTCGCCGCAACATTTTTCAGCTTTAAAACTACTTTAAAACTTACCCAAATTTAGTTAGTTTATGCTTCAATTGACCGAGTTTCAACACTAGCTTAATGTGCCACAAATTTTGCCACAATTTGCGCATATTGTAGTCCTTGAACTCCTTTTTTTCTCATACAAAGGATGTGCCATTTCACATACTCATACATCAGGCACCACATAAGAGCAGCTTATAGGGGAGAACAAAAAAAAAAAAGTAAAAAAAAATGCAAACGTCGCACTAAAAACTCACAAATATCCTTAGGGAAACTCAATGACAGCAAGTAAAAGTAATTTTCCAACTATTTTTTATGTTCGTTTTCAAGGAGCAGAAAGTGGGAAAGCGTGAGAGTAAGAGCGCAACTTTCGCTTGGACATTAAATTTTGTGAAAAACACTTTTCGCACCTTGGCTAAGCGTTTGTCAGTGTTTTCTCAAGTGAAAAACTGCAAATGTCTCGAGCTGTTTTGGGGGCAAAGTTTTTCCGTTCTATTTTATATTTCGAAACAAAACGTGCAAAATTATAGCAGGTTAGCAGCAGCATGAAAACTTGTTTGGCACTGGAGACACTGAGGCGACTGACACTGACAATGGAACCCTCCCCAGACAGACATTTCTTTAAACTAAATGCAATTTTCTGAAAATTATGAAAAAAAAAGAAAATATGAAAAAAATGCTGCCAAAACAGCTGCCGCAGTGTCATTGAAATCGTGATTGGGACAAGTGCTGGAGTGAGAGGTGCGTCAGGGGGCCACGTTTTCGGGTCCAGCAGCAATTTGTCAAACAGCTGTGATTGACAGCTGAAGCGAAGCAGCGTGCAGCGAAGCTGCAAACAGCCAAAATACACAAACACACCTAGCCGGAAATGCGCAACATCAACAAAATGGCGTCACACACGCTGCTCAAACACAACAAACATTGTGTTTGTATTAGTGCGTGTTGGTACACGAAGCCATGCCCGCAGCGCATATCAAAAGCCAATAGTACAAGTTTACGCTATAAACCAACACTGAATGCTTTTCAATCGTTCTATTCAATGTTGAAGCAATCGAAGCATACAAATTAATATTCAATTATGCCCCAAATAAGTTTAACAACATTTTCACTCAATGCCAAAGGCCATAATTTCTTGCCAGGGCTTAAATGTAGGCAACACAATTTGTGCCCAGTTTTAAGTGCCCTCATGTTACTCGATATTGTTACATAAATAGGGTTTAATTTTATCAATTATTTGCGCTTTAATTCTGCACGGCAAGAAAATATTTGTGTAGAAGTAGCATTTCTGAGTACTTTGGTAAAGTAAATTTGTTATTGTGTATAAATTATTATATATATTAGAGGTTAATACAAAAGGTGTGTATGAATTATTTATGCTATGACGTTGACTTAAGATATGAGATGACGCCATTTTAGACATTAACTTATGCGGAATAATCGATAACAGATTTTGATTGTGATTGACTGCACAATAATTCATATGTATATATCACATCTATAAACCTTAATCTGAGTCTAAAAATGTTTCGATACAAAAAAAGGTTATTCTTTTTTTATATATTTAGATAACTATTTATAGGTAATAAAAAAGAAAAATCTGTCATTATAATAGTATATTGAAGAAGATTATAATATATAGTAAAAATAAAGTCAAAATAATATCGTTTCTCTTGGGAGTTGGAAAAAAAATTTATTTTCTATACATATCTATCTCCTTACGAATAATAAGTTTTGGGTTCAAACGGTAAGAATGGTATATTTTAAATAAAAGAAAGAACATGTTAACTTTATTACTTAATTAAAATGTGACGTTATATATAAGAAAAGACATAAATAATTAAATACATAAAGGCTCTTTGCGATATTCATTATATGTGCCATTTTTAGAAACTTTTTTCAAGAGTCGCTCAATTTTTCAAAATATTTAAAAATCGAATTAGACGCTGTATTCATGAGGCCAAAAGCTTTACTTTTTTCGGACTATTCTCATTTATTTTTTATTTTGGGCGCCGCCAGATGGCGCTGTATCCATTTTCTTTTTTTCAAATTTTACAAAATTTTAAAATCTTGATCCTTATAACATAAAAAAATGGCGGACGTAAAGTCGGGCGCGGACGACTTTAGGATACCCTGTACCACTAGCTTGTAATGCAGTCCGATTTCTTCACAAAAAACCAAAAACAGAAGAATTTTTAAGCAAAAATTTTTTTTTTGACCGATCGTTCCTATGGGAGCTATATGATATAGTCAACCGATTTCAATAAAATTTAACACAGTGCTTAAATACCTTAAAAAAGATCTGAATGCCAAATTTATTTCAAATATCTTTACAAACAAACAAAACACATCAAATTTTGTATAAAAAACGTGTTTTTGGACCGATTGGTCCAATGGGAGCTATATGATCTAGTCAAACGATTTGCATTAAATTTAGTACAGTGCCTAGGAACTATAAAATACTCACGAATGTCAAATTTGGTCACAATATCTTAACAAACAACAAATTTTGTTAAAAAATCGATTTTTTGGAAGATCGGACCTATGGGAGCTATATGATATAGTCAACCGATTTTGTTCAAATTTGGCACATTGCTTAAGTGGTCTAAAAAATTTCCAAACGCCAAATCTGGTTACGATATCTTTATTAAAAAACGAAATATAGCGAATTTTTCTTTAAAAAAGTCATTTTGGCCGATCGGTCCTATGGGAGCTATATGATATAGTCAACCGATTTCGATCAAATTTGAAGTGATTGGGAACTATAAAAAACTTTCGAATACCAAATTTGGTTACGATATCTTCATAAACAAATGAATTATTCATCTAAAACGCTTTTTTTTGTCGAGGTCGTTTCAAACACCCCCATGGGAGCTATATAATTTATCCCCGATATCAAAAAAATAAAATAAACTTGCCTCCTATGGAATAATATGGGATCTAATGTGAAAGTTTGGTAACTCTAGCTCTTAACATCTTTGAGATCTAGGCGTTCACACGGACGGACAGACGGACAGACAGACAGACAGACAGACAGACAGACGGACAGACGGACATGGGTATATCGACTTCTCTATTCACCCTGATCATATTTTAGGTAACTTTGGGGTGTCTCCGACGTCTCCTTCTATATGTTACATACATTTTCGGCTTGCACAAACTTAATATACCCTTGGTACCAGACGGTACAGGGTATAAATATGTTAACTTTGTAAATTTTGCGATATACGGGTGGTCCATCTAGTGTTTGGTATTTGAACTACCGATTATTTGACTTTTAAGACAACAAATATCATTCATATATTGGTAACTATTCAGTAAAAACATTGAAATTTACGAAATGGGACGCTATACGCTTGAAGATAGTTGGGAAATATTAAAAACTTATTTCCAAAGTGGTGAGTTTTGAGTTTGGCCGAAGATGGCGAATTTTATAGAAAAATCATCTCGGACGAGGCTCATTTCCACCTCGGTGGTTATGTTAATAAGCAAAATTGTGGCATCTAGGGCTCAGAAAATCCGCAAGCGTTCCAGGAGAAGCCAATGCACCCACAACAAGTGACTGTTTGGTGTGGAATTTGGCCTGGCGGCGTCATCGGCCCATTTTACTTCGAAAATAAAGGAGCCGCCGAAACCATCAATGGCGTGCGCTACCGCGCAATGTTGACCAACTCGTTCTTCGAACAAATTGAAGATGAAGCCTTGGACGATATTTGGTTTCAACAAGACGGCGCCCCGTGCCCAACAGCAAACACCACAATCGATCTTCTGCGCACAATCTTCAGAAATCGCTTAATCACCCGAAATGGCGTTGTGAATTGGCCACCAAGAAGCTGCGATTTGACGCCTTTGGACTATTATCTTTGGGGTGCGGTGAAAGATGAATGTTATGCCAACAATCCACAAACAATTAATGAGCTGAAGGACGAGATTGGAGCCGTGATAAGTCCCGAACCAATCAAAAATGTGCTCAAAAATTGGACCGATCAAGTGGCATACTGCCAAGCCAGCTGTGGTAGTCATTTGACCAAAATTATTTTTGATAAATAAATGTCATGAACCAACCTTTCAAATAAAACTTTGATCATTGGAAAATATTCAGCCGTTTTGTTTTTATAGCAAAATTAAATTTCAATTTTTATATGGACCACCCTGATGTATATAAATAAAATATTAAGGTGGGTCAATTTTTTTTTCGGTATAAAAGCTCTTCGCGATTTTTCAGTCTACGGGTCAGAAACTATAGGCATAAAACGAATTTCGAGTCGTTAAATTTTTTAAAATATTTATAAATCGAATTAGAAATAATGCCAAAAAAGATGAGTTTATTCTCACCATTCTCATATATTTGTAATATTAAGCACCGCCAGATGACGCTGTTGTTTTTTTTTTTTTTGTAATTAAGAAAATTTTGCCAAAATTTGGACATTTCGATACTTTGCCAAAGTTTCGCAGAATGAACCATAGAATCAAAGCAGCGTAGAGTCCTAAAATGATTTTTCGGTCCATTGAAATTGACCTTTGATATTCCAGAAAATTGTAAAATAGCTTAAAGATTAAATAATTAAATAGCAATGTGTATTCGATTTTTTATACGTATATACATAATTTTTATGTTTACTTTTTATATATTGATTTTTTCGTACAAATTCGAAGAAATTTGCGTTTCTATATTTAAATAAAAAAAAAAAAAAAAATGTTTTTTTTTTTGCCCCAAATAGTTTGTTATGATTTAAATCTCTCTTCAAAATATATATTTTCCAATATAGAATATCTTATATATAAAATTCTCGTGTCACAATGTTATGTTCCTTCGAAGCTTATAGACTCACGAACGGCTGTACCGATTTGGCTAATTTTGGTCTTGAAATGTTCGTGGAAGTCCAAGGATTGTTTAAGGTTGAGAAAATATAACAAATTTGCGACGAAAATACTCAAAAAGGACAATTTGATTTTCCAATACAATTTTTTTTTTAATTTAGGTTGGCATTGTGTACATTATCAGATTAACTAATATTTTTTAGTTAATAGTTTTTGTCGAAAGGAAACACAAAAATTATAAACGATTCATGTTTTGATTTCTGTGTAAAATACATATGATCAATTCAATATTTGCACATAATGCCGCCAAAAAGACGTAACATTGGGAGACGTTCGCGTAGAACTCAATTGCAATCATCCCGAAGAACAGCTGAAGCTGAGGAACAACGTTTACAAAGGAATGAGTTGAATCGATTAAGAAAAGCAAGATCACATTCTGCTGATTCAACAGAAGAACGAGATGAATACAATATGAATGCTCGAATGAGAATGAGACGAAATCGGGATTATCAGAATCAATCAGATGAAATCCATGCAGAACAGAATTTAATCCAAAGAACATTCAGGCAAATGCGCAATGCATCCAATCTGCACAGAGCTGCATTCGAATATAACAATACGACCGATTATAGCTCGCATCAATCTGTTGCAATTGGAACAATGAACAAGGTATGTGACCAGTGCCAAGCACTGAAATTTCTCAATGAAACAGCAGGCCTGCTTATTATCAAAAGCAGTGTATTCGGAGAGATTCGCTGCTGGATGTATTCGGTAGAATGGCAGAAGAGAGGATTACCTCAGAAAATACTACCGCATGAAATTGATGATGTGATATCGGCGGAAATCCCAGTTCAAACAAATGATCCAGAATTGTTCGAGGTTATCACAAAGAATATGATCCACGGACCATATGGTGGGCTCAACCCAACTTCTCCATGCATGATCGATGGCAAATGCTCCAAAAGATATCCAAGGGCATTGACTTCGGACACTGTTACGGGCTACGATGGATACCCATTATATCGCCGTAGATCAACAGAAGACTATGGCAGATCAACCACAATCAAAGTGCAAAATCAAGAAATTGACAATCGTTGTTCCATTTTCGCCATTATTATCAAAAACGTATAAAGCCCACATTAACGTCGAGTATTGCAACTCAGTAAAATCAATAAAATAAATCTGCAAATACGTCAATAAGGGAAGCGATATGGCGATTTTTGATGTGATAGCCGACAATATGAATGACGAAATTTCACAATATCAAATAGGATGTTGCATTAGCAGTAACGAGGCAATATGGCGAATTTTCTCATTCCAAATTCACGAACGACACCCAAACGTTGTCCATTAAGCAGTTCATCTAGAAAATAGTCAACGTGTTTCTAGACGAGCGAGCGAAGCGAGCGTGCCGGAGGCCGGCTAGTCTATATATATAAAAAAACTTATGTTTACGTGTTACGAGTGTTCTCATGAACGCGTCGTTAAATATCAAATCTGATTTTTGCGTGTGTTAGAGGTTGTCAATACGGAGATTTTAAGGCTACGACAAAAACATTTTGTGGTTGGTTCGTGAGTTATAAGCATTTTTGTGAATTTCGGTTTTACAAAAAAATTTACATTTACATTTTACAAAAACTAGTATTGTTGTTTATCAATGTTCGAGGTCCAATATCGTTTCGATGATTGAGAAGAGTGAAGGGCGTATTATGTGCAACATATCGAGAGGCATGTCAAAAATTGGATTTGTTCGAAAATGAAAGCTAATCTAAAAATCTCATATTTTTTCAGATAAGCTAACTCACTTTAAGAATATTTAAAAAGTTTGGGCAGGACAACGTCTGTCGGGCTCACTAGTTATAATATAAAAAATATATAAGAATTTATTTAAGGACCTTTGTACGAAAAAAATTTTATGTATTCATCTGGGTTTTTTTAATTTGAAAGGCAAATAATTTGAAAAAAAAAATTATGTTTTTGTAACAAGGTAAAAAGTTAGAAAAAATAATTCAAAATTAAATTTTGAAAATATTCCAAAAATTTCGGTGGCTTAACGAATGAAAATTTGTAGTTCAAAATTTCTATGCAATATTTTACTTTCAATTTAATATAATAATTTTAAAAACAATTTCTACTTACCTCAAGCAGTAGTATACTAATGATATAAAATATATCACAGTTAAGTATCCATTAACAAATAGACTTTCGTGATGTAGTATTTGTACATCTGTGTCCAATGCCTTTGAGATAATCTGGATAGCTCTTAAAATACCTCAAAGACAATGTAGCCACTTTGGAACTCTATTTATCTTACGTATCATGTGGCGGATGCTTATTTATTTCAGAAAAATTTTCAGAATTTCTTTTAGTGCTTTAAGACTAATAATTCTGAGTTAGAGTCGCTCGAATAGAGTTCTTAAAAATTTGAACATACGAGGTGTGTGCAAAAAGTGAGGCAACTTAAGCAAATTCGCGGGCAACGTATTTTCGATTATCGATTTTTTTGTTTTGTTGTGTTGGTACACTCTTCCCGAACATCTGGAATCTGGATTTTCAAGTGAATTGCATTTTTTCTTTGGTTGTGAGAGGCGTAAAGGTTATAAGTGTTTTGCGTGCTCGGCGATATTTTTTTTCGGTCGTGGCTCTTCTGGCCGCTTCCATTGGGACACTTATAACCTTTACGCCTCTCACAACCAAACAAAAAATGCCATTCACTTGAAATTTGGTACAGATGTAACAAACACACAACAAAAGAAAAATCGATAATCGAAAATACGTTGCTCGCGAAATTGCTTAAGTCACCTTACTTTTGAAACACCTCGTATTATATTCATCTCTTGCTAACTTTAAATATTTGTCACAGAAATCGTTAGAATCTGCCCTTCTTAAGCTTTCTTTTATCGACACAATAAAAGTTTTACATAATTTCTCTCTGTGTATTTATATGTTCAGGAAATGAACGAAACAAACGATTCTACTCCAGAACAATTGAATATAAATACCTTTTATGTAGGTGTAGTAGCCGTATCTCCGACTCCGACTGTAACTCACCTGCTGCGCTCCGAATTTAATTGAGTATAATTTATTTAGTAGCTTTTGGCAAAACAGACAATAACAACAACAATAGCAATGGCAACAAATACACTGAGCCTCAATTGTCTTCGATTTAATGCAAAGCTCAAATATCTTATACCGAATTTCTATATTTATATTGAAAGAAAGCTTCATTTATTGTTTCGCATATAAATTGCCTAATAATAATTGTGAGTTATTTGGGTTTTGGTTTTGGTTACATTTTCATTTGCATGCATAATCGAATATTTTAGTAATAAAATGAATAAGAGATAAAAAAATTCTTTGATTTGCAGAGAAAAATATTCGATGAGTGGCAAGCTGGTTTTGCATGTAAATAAATTTTAGAAATAAAGGTAAAAAAATTGACTGGCTTTATCAAATTTTGTTAAATATTTCGTCAAATTTATAAATATTTATTTGTAGCTAAGGCAAAATCAAAGTTTTAAATTGAAGTATCTCCCATTCACTAGCAAAAATTTACTTTGGTTTAGGAAACATTTAGCTCAAACTCTTAATCGAAGTTAAAAAAAGTTACAGCAGCCACAGCACAGTGGGATATATTGCACTAGTTTTCGTCAAAAAAGTATCTTTATTTCCCCAGCTTATCAATCGATTTATAATTGGCTGAATCTGAGTGGGTAGGAAGTTGCGAATCGGGTAGTTAAAAAGTTATGAATATAGATAACAAATTTGGATAACTAACTTTTTAATATGATAAAAGTATATAAAAAATATGAATATTGATGCTTTTTACAACACTCTTTTGGGCAAGAATATCATAATTTTGTAGTCAAGTGTCTGGGTTTGAATGTTCATGCAAACTTTGCCCTTTTAATTTAATGCATTTATGCCCGACAAAGTCACTTTATTAACAGCAAGTCAAGAAATCATCTTATCTAAAAAACTTTTCAAAATATTTAATAATGAAATGCAAATAGGGTTCATCATCATCATCAATTCCTTTATCTCCGGTTGGAGCATAGGGCCTCAAATAGCAAATAGGGTTAATAAACACTTAATGTCATTTGAGTGTAAAGTTCCAGCACATTTACTTTATCCTTTATAACATCTAAGACTATCAAATTTTACTATGTCTCTGACTGGCTATGATGACCAAATCCTTGTGAGTTATTTAGTCTATGCCAGCTGGATCGCTTTCTCAGGCCAATTCGACTAATTTGACGGCTTTCCGGCTCAGCTTCTCTGATGTTTTTTTTGTTAAAACTAGAATTTGTTCCCGAATAAATTCTTTCTTTCACTTTCCGAATCATTTCAAAATTGTAATTTAAACTTTCTACACCTTTTACTCATTAACTTTCAGCTTTATATTTATTTGTCCTAAAATGCGTAATTTTTTTCCAAATTTCACATACTTTATCAAAAACGCAGCCGCCGCTCAACAAGTCACAATAGTGCGGCAAAAAACTTCAACCAAACTAATTTTCCAAGCTCTCTTCAAATTTACACTTTTTATTCTCAGTTTTTCCTACTTTTCCACTCTCACACCTTTTACCAAGATTTATACGAGTTGAAGAAAGTAACATAATTTGCGCATAACGGGCACAAAGCAACTGTCAAAATATAAATGCAAAATGGCGTCCAAGTTAAGCTTGGCCTAGTTACTGTGCATAACTTTTGGCATGATTTAAAAACTGCACCCTCACAAAGGAAGAAGCACTACCAGGTAGGCCTAGCAAGCCAGGACCAACCGTGCTCTCTGCTCCTGTCAACGCAAGTTTGCCGTAAATAACTTTTTCCAACGTAGGAAACCAGAACACGGACCCCGGACACCAATGCCGTTCACTTGCATTAGTGGCATGCAGCCCGAGGCTTTGGTTTGTTCGACTTCAAAAAATGTTTGTACTACGAGGGACTCAGCCGTAGTCAGCCGTAGTGGCTGTAGCCTTGGCCATAGCCGTAGTTCTTGTCATAGCCGTACCTGAAGCTATTATTATAGACTTAGGCGTAGTCAGCTATCAGTGAGGAGGGTGCTGCAGAGTAGGCTTGCACGTAAATCGTTTTTTTATTTGTTACGTTTAAAATCGAACTAAATATTTCATTTTGGTTATTTGAAAATATGTGCAAATGCCGATTACTTATCGCGCTATCGATAACTCATAAACGAATAACGATATTTCAAAATTTTCTGGTTTCTAATTTGTAGGCCGGTATTGCAGTGAAGCTTACGATACACAATTTTTTAAAACTTGAATGTAGAATAAACGTTCTATGGCTGCAACTCCCAAAAATACATTATTTCTTCGGAATTTCTCAATAAAACGCAAAATAGTTAATCTTCTTCAATATTTACTTTGTATTCTTCATAATATGCCCCTTCTGGAGCAATTCACGTATGCCAACGCTTCTTCTAATCTTCAAAGCATTTTTTATAGGCGTTGGCCGGGATGGCGTTCAGCTCTCCCATCGCATTCTGTTTTATGGTCGGTATGAAGTCAAACGGGTTCCCCAGAGCGGCAATTTTAGTTTTGGAAAGAGGAAAAAGTCAGACGGGATCAAATCTGGACTATACGGTGCTTGATTTGGTATTTATCGAGTGTTTTGCCTTTAATGCGTTCACAATCGTTGCTCGATGAGATGGCGCGTTATCGTAGTGCAAAATCCACGAATTGTCTGCCCTCGATTCCGTCCGAATACGACGGTCCCGTACACGCAAACTCCTCAAAACAGTCACATTATGATCATTATTGGCCGTTTGTCCCTCTGGAACGTATTTATGATGCACCACACCAATAATATCGAAAAAAAAACTCCGGAAACTTTTTTGTATAGATACATTAATTGAGAAAAAATGCATTCACCGTGCCTTGAAAATCAAATGTAAAAACTTTAAAAAATCAAATTACAGATTTTAAAGATAATAACAATGAAAATAAAACTTTTCTTTTCCGAACATCTATCCTTTCTTTAATAAGAGCTATTTTTATTCGCCACTTTGAGTATCTTTGACCAATTTTGAAATATGAACCACCCAGATGGTCAAATGTGCTTCTTTAGCGTGATCGAGAAACCGATAAGTATTTCTAATCACAATTTTTTTTTGTGTGGCTGTATCGATAGTGGGTAAATCCCTAAGTAGAACAATGTGCAATGAATAATTTTTTGAACATATAAGTTTTCACGTGCAATTTTAGAAAATCTCTATGACGCCCTCTTGGTTACGCCCTTTGCTATAGCCACAGCTTTGGCTTTTCTTACACTCACGCATTGTGGACATAAATCACGTACGCGTTGCGGCCATCATTTAAAATGGGGGCTGTGTATGTGTGTATGCATGTCTCTGCATATCCGTGCATGTATCTGTGTGCCAACAGGGTTGCATGTAGATTTTAAGCCGATTTTCTTTAACATTGCCATGCCCTTCGATATGTCAACTCAATATTTCAAACTGTGGCATGTTTATAAAAAATAATCAAAAAGTACGTTTAAATTAATATAAATGGGTATTACTAAGTGCAAAAATGGTTCATAAGGGTTAGCAAATGCCGCTGTTTAAAAATATGAATCCACTAAAATTTAATTAAAAATTTTTAAAAGTGCTAAAAAAACTATGGCTATGGTTACACCTAACACAAATATAAACTAATATCCATATAACAATAAATAATATGATAAAAAACATGCTGGAAACCCTTCTTATTGTACTTACTGTTTCAACCAGTTGCGACTTATAAGCACTAGCCTAATGAATTAAAGCAAAATCATTAAAATTTAGTTTTAGTTTTTATTCAAAACATTACTTCTCATAATATAACGATTGTTCTCGACTAAAATACGACAAAAAAGTTTAATCACCAGATTTTTGATCGGTCCTATCAAAAAACCAAATATTCAAAAGTTCATTTTGAATTTATTAATAGCTTCAATCTTGGAAAAAGCAAAACAGATACACTTCTGTACAAAGTTCTAGACAACATATCTGATAACATTTTAATAAACAGACATATATTAAAAAATATTTTTTTTTTTAATTTTGTGAAATATAAACGAATCCAAGAGAGCACGCTGTGATCATTCCAATATTCCTCAATATTCCCAAGAAATTCCCAATTTTTCTCGAAAAAACCAAATTTCAAAATATGCATGAAACTTCCTCTGGCGACACTTATAAGCAAAGATAAACATCAAAAATAAATTCCTTGACCACAAAAACCCCCCATATATAAATTAAAAGATGACAAGTTTTGGTTTAGAAATCCAAATATTGAATTAAAATTTAACAGCTTGTCGTTATAGGGAGAAAAAAATATTTTTGAGAAAGGCCAGAAATTCAAGAAAGAAATATGGTTTCTTCGGCACAATTGCTTTAAATTATCCAAAGAATGCTCTTAAGGGGCGTCGCGGGTCGACTTTTACAATTTCAATGACCCACCTTAATGGTAACACCGCAAAAATAAACAAAAAAATTGATTACGTAAAGTCGAGCGCAGACGACTTTGGGATACCCTGTACCACTAGCTTGCATTAAAATCCAGTTCCTTCATAAAAACCTAAAACAGAAGAATTAAAAAAAAATTTTTTTTTAACCGTTCGTTCCTATGGGAGCTATACGATATAGTCAACCAATTTCATCCAATTTGACACAGTAATTTAATTTAATTTTAATTTAATTTAGTTCAAATATCTTGACAAACAAACGGAACACAACGAATTTTGTATATACAACTTTTTTTGTATTTGTTTTTTTTCCTATGGGATCAATATGATATAGTCAACCGATTTTGATTAAGTACAGCTGTTAGGAACTATAATAAACTTAAGAGTACCAAAGTTGGTCTCAATATCTTAACAAACAAACTAAACACAATAAATTTTGTTCAAAATTTTTTTGGCGATCGGCCATATGGGAGCTATATGGTAAGGTCAACCGATTTTATTCAAATTTGGTACAATGCTTGGGTACTCTATAAAACTTCTGAATGCCAAATCTGGTTACGATATCTTTATTAAAAAAGTAAATATAGTGAATTTTGTATAAAAAAGTTATTTTGGATGATCGGTCCCATAGAATATAGTCAACTGGTCTTGATCATATTTGGTACAGTGCTTGGGAACCATAAAAAACTTTCGAAGGCCAAATTTGGTTACGATATCTTCATAAACAATCGAATTATTCATGAAAAACTTTTATTTTTTTTCGAGATCGTCCGCAAAACCCCTATGGGAGCAATAATATAATATATAATATATATATATATAATATAATATAATATAGCCCCTATATTCCAAAAATAGGATTAACCTTTTTCCTATAGAATAATATGGGATCTAATGTAAAAGTTTGGTTACCCTAGCTCTTACCATCTCTGAGATCTAGGCGTTCAAGCGTACAGACAGACGGAGAGACGGACATGGGTATATCGACTTCTCTAGTCCCCCTGATCATACTTTAGGTAACTTTGGGGTCTCCGACGACTACTTCTATATGTTACATACATTTTCATTTTGCAAAAACTTAGTATACCCTTTTTACCATACGGAAGGCTATAAAAATCCTAATGATGAATTAAAATCTTAAACTTGTCGTTATAGGGAAAAATAAATATTTATAAAAATCTTCAGTCTCGAAATTCAAGACAGAAATATGGTTTCTTCGGCAAAATTGCTTCCAATTATCCGAAGTATACCCCTAAAGGGCGCCGTGGGTCGACTTTTTCAGTTCCATATGAATTGACCCACCTTAATGATTACATACCATACCATACCATAAACAATAAAAAAATACAACTTACACTGTCGCCATCGTCATCATTAGTGTAGCTGCTAGATGGCGCAAGCGATCGGTAGCCGCAAGGTGGCGCTAGAAAAAAATTAATTTGTATTTTAATTTACTATGTTCTCTAAGATAGTAATAATGTTGCTAAAAGCTACAATAATTTAAGATTTGTTTACAAGATTTACACGAAATTCTCTAGAACTGAAATATTAATTAAATTAAATTATTGAAGAAATATGATAAATAAATCTATGAAACTATATTTGCAATTTTAACATAATAAACATTGATTTAAAAAAAAAACGCAACAAATAAGGAGTAATATACATATAAGAAATTTATTTCAGAAAAAATAGTAATTAATAAGTAAACAGTATCAATTACAAAATAAATTAAGTTTAAAATAGTGGCTAAAAATTGGCCTTTCACCATATATAAAATATTTATCGGCAAAAAATAAGTGAAGCGGGCCACTTTTTTCACGATCTTCTCCGATTTTGATATTGCGGAATTTCGCAATAAAATTGAGCGTGGTTTCTATTGGCTAGTAGATTTACCAAATATGTAAAAATCATCAAAAACGAAGAAGGTCGGGAAAGGTAGGTAGCCCGCTTCACTTATTTTCGCAGTTATAAATTAAAGAACAAAAAATGCCTAGCTAGAAGATATCCTTGCAGCTTTAAAAAGCAAAATCTCATAAATATTCAACAAGGTCAAGTACAACACACTAATTTTTCTTAAATAGACTCACTTTTTCTTTAAATTATGACCAGTTGAAAGACAATTTATTCCCTACCATGTCAGGCAATACATTTTCTGCTGGAATACCAAAATTTTCTGGCTCTCATGTTGACATAGCGCATCATCAAAATCAAATAAATATCCCACATACGCCACGTGGGTTATAAACAGCAAATGCCGACTCCCAGTAATGGGCACACAAGTCAAGTGCCTCATAAATTTGTCATTTTAGTATACTAAATAATACCGAGCAGGATCCTAAGCAGGGTTCAGCTGCAAAGTGGACAATGGCCATCAACATTACTCATACGACGCGTAAGCCTCCAAGTAACAGTAATAAAAGTGCATAGTAACACTTGGTGCATAAAATATGAGCGTGTCACAGGACATCTTAAGTAACAAAAGAAACGGACAATTGTCTTTACCAGAGAGCTACAAAAGAAGTGAAAAACAACATAGTCCGTGAAATGTGCTCGGAATTTAATTGTGTTCAAAATTGTGTAAATTGAATTTTTAACGGCGAGTTGAACAATGCGTTCCAACCCACGGACACGCATAGTAACACGCATGTGAACAAGGTCGTGAGAAAAGAAGAACCAATGCGCAAGGTCGTGACGCAGCGACTTTGATATACCCTAAGAATACTTTTATTGGAGCGAAAGTGTTTTAAGCACTGAAATGGGAGGTTTAACGATGTCAGCCTGGAGATCAAGCGCAGAATCACTCTTGCCAACAGGTGCTATTTCGGTCTCAATAGGCAATTCAGTAGTAGAGACCTCTCTCGCGCGACAAAACTAACACTCTACAAGGCACTCATCCTTCCAGTGCTTCTTTACGGCGCGGAAGCCTGGACCGTGTCGCTTACTGATGCAGCTGCCTTGGGAGTTTTCGAGAGGAAAGTACTGCGCAAGATCTTTGGTCCTATTCGAGTTGGCGATGACTACCGCATCCGTACCAACCAGGAGCTGTATGAGCTCTTCAACGACATGGACATTGCTCAGCGTATCAACATCCAGCGGCTTCGCTGGCTCGGGCATGTCGTTAGGATGGACGATGATGCTCCAGCTAGACGTGTGTTCGATGCGGTAGTCAGCGGCCGTCGGCGGAGAGGACGACCGTGCTTGCTTTGGAAAGACCAAGTGGAAGGGGCCCTGTCTTCGCTCGGTGTGACCAACTGGAGAAGGCGCGCAATGCAGAGGCGCCTGGAGAGATGTTTTAAGGCAGGCCGTAATCCGGTAATCTGGTTGTTATGGCCACAAAGCAATTCCATACACACTCTACAATCTAATATTGGATATGTTGGATCGTTCCTGGTGCAAACATATTGATACACCCTAAATACTCCTTAACCATATGATTAAGGTATATAGAATTGTGGAAAAGAGGGAAAAGGCAGTCGGCTTAAACGGAAATTAAGTCATTTCACACGCAGCCACGCAGTCGTCCAAAAGGACCGCACGGGCACGCACACATATACACAGGCACGGACAGACACACATATGGGGCGCCATCTTGTTATGTGGCGTGTCGTTAGCCATGTTTTATGCCAGTAGCCATCGCGCTATCTTAGTGGCAGCCATCGCGTTTTTCCATATGATGGCGTCCAAAATACAACAAACAACAAAAAGTTAAAAAAAATAAAAAACAATAAAAAATAAAGGGTTAAACTGACTGCTTGACTGCGTCGATTCGTTTTATATAGACAAATGGCTTTTTAAATTGCTTGCGTGTAGACGGCGTTGTCTTGTCGTCTCCTTGTCGTCCTGCCAGTCTCTACGTCCGTCTAAATGTCTGCGCTGCAGATCGTGATGGCGTCTGCACATTTACATGTTGATTTGATATATGAGTTTTCAAGCTGCTATCAATCAACGCTTCTATTGGTAACTGACTAACCAGGACATATACCCTACACCTCCACCCGCCCACACACACAACCAATCTCAATTCTAAAAGTATTCTCATATCAATAACGTTGCATTCACGCACATCGTTAAGCCATGATGGCTGCCAATTTGGGCTAAAACTTTTCAGTCTTGGTTTAAATTGTCTGCCAGCCGAGTCAATACTACTTCCATTTATCGTATATGACCTGCTTTGGAAAATTTATACCTAGAGCCATTATTGACTCAGCGATTTGTTTGGGTTAGGGCGTAGACAGTGACTTGACTGAAAATTAATTGGTTAAAGTAAAACTTTGACACCATGATTGGGCTAAAAGTGAAATGAAATGTAATAATTCGAAATTACTTTGGGATGCTGCTAAAAATAAATTACGTGCTTTGAACTTTCAATAAATATGAGATATATGGAGAAAGTAAAATGTGCTCAAATATAATCTTTTTTAATGTCAAAAAAAAAAGAAAGACAATGTGTTCCAAAAGACATAATTTTGGGAATGTTTTAGCACAGAGCTGCACATGAAAATAGGTGAAATTTTATTTACAATCTGTCTGTTGTTAGAAAAAAATAAATTATAGTTTAAAAAACTAAAAAAACACGCTTTTATTGCCAATCGAACTAAAAACTAGAAAATAATTTTTGATGACAAAGAGTTGAATATAACTGTAGTAGAAGATGAAACAATCAATCATAATGAATCTCCTCAAAACAAAATTATAATAAAATTTAGGTTATTAACACAATAATTCAATTCAGAGTAAAAAGCGTGGGGTGCTTGATATTTTTAAATATTACAATCATTTTATTGGCTACTATCTATGAGAGGATAGTTATGAACTATAGTAAAATGCACCCCACGCTTTTTACTCTGAATTGAATTATTGTGTTAATAACTTAAATTTTATTATAATTTTATTTTGAGGAGATTCATTATGATTGATTGTTTCATCTTCTACTACAGTTATATTCAACTCTTTGTCATCAAAAATTATTTTCTAGTTTTTAGTTCGATTGGCAATAAAAGCGTGTTTTTTTAGTTTTTTAAACTATAATTTATTTTTCATTTTTTAGTCTATGCCAAACTCATAAATTAGCGAATTAATTAATTAGTAGATTTTTTTAGAAAGAACCACTCAGTGGTCCCCGTATGATCGATCAACGGAAATTGATCCGAAATCAATCGCCCTCACGGACCAATGGGATCCATTTTCATCATTGTGGTTAGTTTTACGCTCCAATTAATGGAAAATCCTAGATTGACGTCGTTAAGGTGTCAATATACCCTCGGTGCGTCTACTGTAGCACTCTCCTAGAAACAAGTCTATTTTATCAATTAAATTTTTAAGAATATAGAGTATTGAAATGTTTTACGAATCGTTTCGTAATCTAATCATTTCATTTAAAGCGTCACTATTGCACGGGGTTTTTCCTGTTAACTTAGAGCAATCAAGTTCTTCAATCCGAATTCCGTCTAGAGATCTTACACGACTTAGTGCTACATAAGCTTGTCCAGCAGCAAACAGTCGCGAGCCTAGATAAATGACTGCATGATCGACTGTACAACCTTGCATCTTGTGGACGGTCGAAGCCCAACTCAAGATTAACGGCAACATTCGTCTCTCAGCAGTTCCATAGCTGTATTTCGCTGGAAACTGTATCGATATCGGTTTAATCATCTGCACACCATCTGCACCGAAATCGATACGGACTGACGGGATGTCCTCGGCGTATACTTGGCCTCTGCGAAAATTTGGCCAGATAATTTCTGTGATAAAACCCATATTGCCATTCACTAAACCTTTTGACACGTCAATGTTCGACCTTAACATCACTTTAGCTCCTACGAATATTTTAAGTACCTTCGGAAGACCTCCGATTTTATTAATATCATTAGGTATCACAGAATCTAAGTCCTTGCTACCTAAATTTCGAGTAGCATCAATGAGTTGGTCTTGTGCTTTTATTGTATAAATAACTGT
>JBAMAX010004736.1:0-57223 GCA_037043745.1 Chymomyza amoena | reverse complement strand
TAGGATGTTGAGAGTTGGTGGCGTTCGTTATAGATGGCAATGGCATTTTTCACGGTCGTCTTCTCGAGTGTTTTGATGGCTAAGATTTCCTTGTTTTTGATGAAGGATGGGCAGCTGCGATCAAATGAATTGTGCTGATAATTAGCTATGCCGCTTTCTTTGCAATTGATGCAGCAGTGAAGGTTGTTGCAAGGTACGGGATTTTCTGGGTTAATGTGAGCTGGGTTACTGCAGTGAAGGCAGAGTTGATTGCTTTTACAAACTTTTGTGGGGTGGCCGAATCTGCCGCAGTTTTTGCATCTCAATGGTTGAGGGATGTACGGACGAACGTTAATTTTTTGGTATCCAACTGATAGGTCGTTTGGCAGGTTAGGGGTATTAAATGTGAGCATGATCAAACCGGATTCTATTAATGTATTTGTGTTATTGTCTTTTTTAAGAATTTTTTTGCACTCAATGACATTTTGGCTAGCCAGCTCGAAGGTGATTTCTTCTTCTGGTATGCCCCGGATATTGTTACAATAGATAACGCCTTTGGAACAGTTGCGCGTGTTGTGTTCAGTGACTTCCACCGTTATGGAGTTGTTGAATGATGTGAGTGTAATGAGCTTGGTCGCTTGGGCTAGATTGGCAGTTTCTACCAACAGCGTGCCATTATGGCGAATAAGGTCGACACTTTTAACTTTGCCTGAGCACACGTTATCTATCACTTTTTCAATTAGGAATGGTGAAACGTTTGATAGAGTTTCATTACTGTCCTTTCTTGTGATTACAAGAAATTTAGGGCCGTTTGAAGTAAATTTAAGTTGTTTATTTTTGTCTGTGGTAAAGAATAACTGTTTCTTTTTTTTCTTATCAGGGGGCTCTTCCATTGTTGTTGGTGATATAACTGTTATTTAAATTATAATTGTTTTTGTAGCGTTTGCGAATTCCTCTTTGCACTTGTTTGTTTACAAATGAGCTTGATTGTTTTACAATTAAAGACAGAGGATGAAAAGGCACGACCGGTCTCAATGAGAGTATGACTGTGTTTTTTTCTTCATATTTTATTATGTTATTCCGCCTTCCACCCCCTCACAAGCCATGCCAGTTGAGGTCATTTACCCATTACGACGGCAAGTTTTAGGGTTTTTTAATATTGCAACTTTTCAAAATAGTTGCTTTTTCAATTTTATATATATTATTATTATATTTTATTTATTTATTACTATTTTAATAAATTATGAAATTTAGAAAATTATACTATAATATTAAAAAAAAAAAATATGTAAATGGTCCGAAGGGCTACGTTGCATAAAAAATTCTTAAAATTAATTTAATTATAGTATATAATAGTAATTATCTTAATTTCAATTTCAATAAAAGTCAACCGTGCATATAAACCTTTGCTTGCTAGTATCATCTAACTCAGCAAAGGCGAGCAGCTGATATTCACACAAGAAGTAGTTGCAAGGCCAAGGTCAAGCTAGATGTTGGGAGGAACATCTACACAAACGCAGCCAAAATAAACCGCGGAACATTTTTGGTTTTTGAGCGGCCAATGCTGTATATGAGTGGTCGACAAAATATACATATGTATGCATTTTTTTGCGTTTGTATTGATTCTGAGCCGCATATCCCTGCAGGAAAACATTACAGTCGCAAACTGGTTTTGAACCGCCCCGTTGTGCAACTGTTTGTCCGAAACCTAGTATGTTTGCTCTGAAAATTGTAGTATGTTTAACATGGGGCTGTCATTGCAGGCAACCAGAATTTTCGGGTATGATGTTCAACTGGTTTCAAACTGGTCCGGCGCATATTGAACAAAACTAGTAGCAGCTTATTAGAATGTAACAAGTCGCTTCTAACGAATTCAAAACTAGTCCATTTGATATAGAAAATTAATAGTTCTTTGCATTTAGTTGTAGGTTGGTAAATATGGTCTTTAATTTTACTAGTAATTTTTGTTCCAGACTGGAATATACTGCCCAAAAATGAAACTACTTTAAATTTACAATTTGAACATTATTATTATTATTATACAAGTTACATAAATAAAATTAATTACTAAACAAAAATAATAACAATTTAAATTAAAAGCATTAAAAATTATCTTAACATATAAACACACAATTTTACTTAAAATATTGAATACAATTAATTTTAAATACAAATTAATAATATAAATTAATTAAATTATAAAATTAATACAATTATATAATCAAACAAAATATTACATAACAAATAATTTATAATAAACTTAAAATAAGAAAATTATTACTTAAAAATACTATAAGGTAGTTTTTGTTCATTAGTTGCCGTTCTGGGGAGCTGTTGTCCGAGAGATTTAATATTGCCGACTGAATTTGTATTTCTTCTGTAAAGAGAGCTTTAATTATTATTTATTTTTTTAATTTCGTAATGTATAGTATGCTTACCTTATAAAATGCCACAAAAGTTTTCGAAATGGCTTAGAGACTTTTTCCCCAAATACATATGTATGTAAAGCTCCATTAAAACGTCTTTGTGCAAGATCTCACACAAATATCAAAGCACGGAATGACGGGCCTGATTCCTCATAGCCATCAACTAATAGATGCAAGAAATGTCTCTATAGAGCACAAAAAACAATTTTTGTATAAATGCGTTGATATTTATTTATGTATATTTAAACAATAAAAAAACAATTTATTGCTATTTTTACTTACCTTAGTTGACATGCGTCTGTGAGCAGAATTTAACTGCAGATAAAAAATTTTGTTACAAATATTACTTACAACATTATTTATGCACATGCAATGCAATTATATGTAATGTATCTACATACAGTGTGCCACAAAGGTCATAGTACAGCAGGCGATTTTACACTTAAATGCAAATTCCTCACAAATTGTTTAAATTTTCCAAAAACTAATGATGAGGTTTTCTTAAATTTATGTATATAATGTCATAGTACACTTAGACGGTATACCGAATTTACGTTGTTGCAGCTGGTTTGTTTGGGTTTTTGTAACGGGACTTTTTTGTATATGCTTTGCTTTACTTTTGTATGCGCGTGTGGGAAATTTCCGCTGCCAAAATGTGCATTATTAACTGCAAACGTTGTTTTTTTGTTTATTGTTTAAAAATATATATTTAAGAAAACCTCATCATTAGTTTTTGGAAAATTTAAACAATTTGGGAGGAATTCGCATTTAAGTGTTAAAATCGCCTGCTGTACTATGGCTTTTGTGGCACACTGTATGTTTGCATAAACATAAATAGCAAATAACTCACCTTGTTTTGGCCACTTTTCTTTTATTATATTTAAATAATTGTTTTCTATTACCGCACTGATTTGCTTTTAAAATTGTTACTTATTTAAATTATTAAAACAATTGATTTTCAATATATTTACAACCGATCGCACTGATTTGCATTTTGTACTGACGCCTAATTTTTGCAGCAGCTTCTTTTGCCTTTTATTCCTTTGTTGTTTTTATGCATACACAAAAAAAAAAATAGCCACAACCCACCCTTAAAGAATGCTTGTTTGTTCTTGTTGCGTTAAAAAATACAAAAAACGAGAGAGCAGCTCGCTCAATTGAGCGAACACAAATTTGAGAGCGTAAGCCGTGAGCGAAGCGCGCTCTCGTTTACCGCATTTTCCTATTCCACAACAGTTCTTATTTGAACCATATAAGAACTAGTAACGTTTAGAGTAGTTGAGGCCACTTAAATGACACCGAATTCCTGCAGGGTATGCCCAAAAGCAAAGAACTTTTCCTTACATACATATGTATGTATATGCAATATCAGGTGTAAATAGTCAATATCTATTTCTATGCTCGATTAGCTGGATAAGCTGGAAAACATTTCGAATGAAAGTTCTTGAAATTCTCTGGCTCGTATGTTTTATATGTCTCTTAAAATAAACTATTTTTAAACAAAACCCAGCAGAAAGTTTTAATTTAGTGAAAATTTATAAGGCAATTTTTGCTGGCCCTTACCAGCAAGAATAGATACATTCGTTTGGCTCTTGTCCAAGATGTATAACAACAGTCTTATCGCTTACCAAACTGCGTATGTCTTGACCTGATATGTACTGCACCAATCGAAAAGACGTAATGAAAGATAGTTAAAAAAACTATATCAAAATAATTTCAATAAACTTCATTTGAGCAACACATACGGATATGTCCCGAAATCCCTGGTATGAGACATTTCAATATCCATAAAGAAATTCGTTCTTCATTGTTATTTAGAAAAAACTCGGCCTGGTTACATAGTCACATAGTTTAAATATGTACTTAGTTAGTACATATGGTGGTTGTCCTTTGTAGATCTGTCATAATCTATCTTAAGTCATTAATATATTTTTGAAAGACTCATTCATAAATAAATAACTAATTGTTAATTAATATAATAAAATAAACAAACATTTATTACAAACTTAATTATTATAAGAAACGAAAAAATACAATTCATATGTACATATATGATTTTTCTAGAAAGTTATTCATTTCATAATTGCAATTTTTTGTTTTAAATAAATATTACATATTGTTACATAAAGCAGAAAACATAAATTAACAACAAAATTTTTAACAAAAAACTTATATTTATTTTTATATGAAAGATGAAAAAGTTTAGGTTTGCAAAGTATCTGGTTGCAGATATACAGTACGCGAAATAAGGTTAAAGCCACTTGCTTTTTTCAAAAAAACTCGAAAAATTTAGAATATTTTTGGATGACATTTTGCATATTGATTAAGTAACTATTTTAACGTATATAAAAAATAAAATTTGTTTTAATATACATGTCTAAACACTTTTTTTTTAGGTTTTTTGATTTTTATCGCTTTTTGGTGCGAAATAAGGTTAAAGCCACCCAATTATTTTTACACGGAAATCTATTTTTTTTAATATTTCGTGAGTTTACCTTTAGCGTCATACAAAGTAAGTATTCGATGTGGTAGACTGTCATAAAATACTTTTATTTGGACGTGAGAGATGTTTTCATAAGCCGCCTCGATGGCCACCTTAAGTTCGTCCTTGTTGTTGTATTGTCGGCCCTTTCCGTACATTGCACATGCCAAAAGTCTCCAAACATGATTTCGAAGGCCAATTGTTGAAAAAATGGATTCCATTCTCACGAAAAAAGGCGTTTGTCGATCTGGCCGCATGAATCGGTGCATTATCTTGCTGAAATTTCCAGTCCATTCTCGCGCACTCAAAGCCATATGCCGCAAAATAGTGTGGAATCATTTGCTGGTACTGTTCCGCATTCATTCCTGTGGAAATTAATGATAAGGGAATCTTTTTGAGGTACCCAATGGCACTCCCAACCATATCCAATCGACCGCCAGATTGGCCCGAAAACAAAGTTTTTGGTTCGTTACGCAAATCGTGCCAATAGTGAGAAAGTCCGTTTGGGCCCTCCAAATTAATCTTTCTTTCGTCAGAAAATATTATTTTTGGCCGCAGCTTCTGCAGCAATTGCAGGAGCTCCAATTGATCTTCCTTAGGTTGGGCACAATCCAGCTGCTCCTCCGCCGTTTGCTGCTCAGTTTGATTAACCTCTTTGGTGACTTGTGTACGTCTACGTTTTTTGACTGTCTCCGCGTCGTACCCTGTGTCCTGCTGATTCCGCGAGCGGCGAGCCCGCACGCTCTCTATTTTACACTAAACAATATTATTGGCAAAAATATTGGTGGAGAACAAGATTAGGCTTAAAGCTAACAATTTGTAATTTAGCAAATTCTACTTTATTCCGCCCTTTTACGGCGATACGCTCACCCAGATATAAAATCCTGGTAGCAATGCTACTCGGCGTGGCTCGTAAACGAAACGTATAGACTCCGACGCGGTCGCCTTTAACTGCGGCACTAACTTTCACTTAAACACTCCCTGTTCTGTTCTCTGTTCTGTATTCCGTCTGACTGTCCAGATTTGGCTGTTGATCCGCCTTATATAGGAACTCGATCGCCGCCAAATCCTGGAATTCCCGCCCAAAACTATACTTATAAATCCTTAACGGCGCTCTGTTTATCTACATAACTATTTTAATAATAAAGAGAGAGTCCGCCGTACCTAAAACTATCGCTATCACCTACTCTCCACTTACACCTATAAACTAATACTATCAACCTACGCACTAATACCAAACCATTATTTTGGCGCCAAGCTTAAAGACGCTAGCTTGACCTAGTGTTGGTGAGAGTGAGAGCGCTTTCACCGTTACTCTCACCAAGCAGTTCAAGCAGTTTTGCTATTGCCCTATTGGCAATTTCGGAACAATGTTGTGAGGTGGCAAATCGCCTCCTCACACTCCCCCCTTTCTTCGGAAAACAAAAAAAACGAGGAAAAAAAAAATGTCGTGCTTGGCCCTCGCAGATTTTGGCTCAGCTGTGGCTCTACCAAGTGGTATGGCGCCCGCGGCTGGTCGCACCGCCCCTGCGGATCCTCCTCGTGAGCTGAGCGCCACTCACCATCCATCGTTCGCCCTTGCCTGTGCCATAAATCGGCACCAGGTCAAGCGACGGAACGGCCTCCCGAAACGCTCTGCTACCTCCCCTCTTTGGGAGAGTAGCCAGCAGCGTTGACTACACTTTTGCTCGATCCCGCGCTCCCTCAATCGGAGTCACGGCGAACGCAGCAAACTTTTGCCCGCTCCCGAGCTCCTTCAGTCGGAGTCACGGCTCACGCAGCAAAAGTTTGCTCGCTCCCGAGCTCCCTCAACCGGAGTCACGGCGAACGCAGCAAAAGTTCTGCTCGCTCCCGAGCTCCCTCAATCGGAGTCACGGCGAGCGCAGCGAACTTTTGCTCGCTCCCGTGCTCCCTCAGTCGGAGTCACGGCTCACGCAGCAAAAGTGTAGGAAAATCTCTGCTCACTATCTTCCGACCACCGCGTCCCAAATACTCACTTGGCTTTGCCCACAGCTGCCAAGCTGCATCGGCCTGAGTATTTTTTTTTCTCTTTTTTTTTCCTACTAATATCGGCCTATTATTTTTACCTTACGAAAAATAACGCCTTGCCCACGGTGCAAAGCTTTACCGTTACTGTTTTATATTAATGAGCTTTTGTTGCCCTACCGCATCATTCAGCTTTTTAGTGGGTGTATCTTTTCAGCGTTGCCCCTTTTGCGCATACGCGCCGGCAACGCTATTACCAGCTGTACTACTAGCAAGAAGAAGAATTCTTGAAGTAAACGTGCAATGTAAGTACATGAGTTAAAAAATATTATAAAAAAAACTTTTTTCTACCAACCTAATTTGTTACAGGTATGTGAGGACGGTAGACCCACTGACCTTCTACCCTTCTACACCTGCGGAATCGCCGTCCGCCTTCCCATTTCCAAATTGCAGCCTTGCGCCAATTTCCATAATTTGGCCCCGGCCTGCAATATTACCTATTTTTACGCCTAAGTCCCTCTTTGGACCCGGCCAGTACCTTATTTTTATATGGCTGGACTACCTCTTCATTAGAACGAAAACCCTAGGGTCGCCACATTGGCCCCAACGAACGCGGTACCGATTGCCACCCGTCGTCAAGAGTTGTCCGCCACTTGCTTGTGGTCGATCGAGCTGCCGCCTACGCCGTACCATAGCAGATACGGTTACCGGCCACGCATACTCATCGGCCAACAGCCGCCAAGCACGCCGGGGCACTTCAGTCGCCTCCTCGTGCTGCGCACTCATGCACTCTGGCGTCTGTTGCGTTTCGTTGCGTCGTGGCGGTTCCGGGCCCATCGCAAGCCTTCGCCTGGATAGGCTAAGATCTTGCGAATTGCTCGCCGGGTGCCGTTGACGCTGCTGCTGTGTGTATTGCGGTTTTCTTTGCCGCTGCTGATGTTTATGCTGCTGTCGCAGTTGTTTCTGCTGACGCTGATCAAAGTGTTGTTGCGGCTGATCTTGCCGCTGCTGCCGTGGTCTCTGCTGTTCTCGTCGTTGTTGCTGTTGATTTTGCTGCTCACGCTTCTGCAGCTTTCGTTGTTGTTGACTCTGCTGTCGCTGTTGCAGTTGGCGCTGCTGTTGTGAGCGCGTCTGTGGTGCGCGCTGTTGTTGCTGGCGCTGCTCACAGCGCTTAAACTGCTTCGTTGTATTTATGATGCTGGGCCCTTCGCAAGCCTCCGCCTGAGAAGGCTGAATTCTTGCAAACCGCTCACCAGCAACAAGTGCCTGTGTAGCTGCATTTATGATGCTGGGCCCTCCGCAAACCTCCGCCTGAGAAGGCTGAGCGCTTGCAAATCGCTCACCAGCAACATGTGCCTGTGTAGCCACATCTTGTTCTGCCGTTATGTCGGATCTGTGGCCACCTTCCATCTCCATGACTTGAGGTTCCGCCACGGGATCTTCGGCTAAATACTCTTGGCATGGCAGTTCTTGTCTGCAACGCCTATTGCCGATGCTCAAAACATGCCCACCGCAGCTAAAACTGAAACCCATGCTTGTCAAGAAATCCCACCCAAGGATTAACTCGCCTACCACTCCCGGCATCACAAGGAGCCCTATAGTGGCACGGCCGTGTCCAAAGGCGATTTCTAAATCTAGCCCTCGCATGGTTTCGCAGTGCCGGCCATCCGCCAGGCAAACTTTTCGCAGCACATTTCTGCTGCTGCCAACGGCGTGCATCTTTTCAGCTAACTTTGTGCTTATAAAACTGCTGGTCGCACCCGTATCGATTGTGGCATCTATAAATTCGCCACCAATCGTCACCTGAGCCTTAATTCTACGGCCTTCGCTCACCAGTTTCCCCACCAACGATTTTGGAACCGGGACTGGTGCGAATTTCGCTCTTCCCGTTTGCAACTGGGATTCTGAGCAACCTTTTGGGCCTGACCACTGCTTATGGCAGTTCTTCCCAACCTCCCGCAACGCCAACAAATATTGTATTGGCAGATTGCGGCACATTTGGGGGCTATGTCCAGCCTGTCCGCATCTCCAGCAAGTTTCTGCTGTACCTGGGATTTCTTCCCGATGCTGGCTATTTTGAGGTATGCGTGTTTCTCTAACTAAATCACTCTGCGTCACATTTGGTGCCTGCCAACGCTGGTGATATGCTCCGGGCATATCACGGCTTAACGGCATTTCACCCTGTGATGCGTACATGGCCCTGGGCCGCGCATGTCGCGCATCCGCTGCTAAGTTTTGCCGGTCTCTCTCCAAATCCTCAAACTCATCCGCTAACTCCATCAGTTGCTTGAGAGTTTGGAATTGGCCTCGCCTAACAAACGCACGCAGATTCGGCAAGCTGTGGTCGTAGATTAACTGCAGTTGATGCTCCTTCGAATAACGACAAGGACGCATCAGAGTCTGCATCTCTACCATATACGCCTTAAACGGCTCACACAGCCCTTGCCTTCGCTGACTTATTTCCTCCCGCAGCTTCGTATAATAGCCTCGGGGAAGGAAATAACCCTCAAAATCCTCTACAAAAGCCGCCCATGTGGTCCAATAATTATTATTGGCCACATACCATTGGAGGGCCACGCCTTGTAGGAGTTCAGGCATAGTTCTTGGAACCAAGTCCAGGTTTAGGCCATACGCTTCGGCCGACCATTCTACTCGTTCCAAGAAGTCCAGTGGCTTAGTGGACCCATCAAAACTGAATGTCCACTCACGCACTTGCCCCGCTATTTTAGCATATTCGCTAATCCCGCTAGAGCCGCCTGGTATATTCTGTGGCATTTGGAACACCTCAGTATTTTCAAATGAGCCTGTGCCATATGGTGCGGGTCTCTGAGCTGCCTGAGTGCTGTTGGCCACTCCTGCAAGACCCTCTGGTACTGCACGACCGCCACCGCAACTCAAATTCAAATTGCTTGTTGACGACCGCTGGCCATGCTTTCTGGCCAGCTCGCTCAACCGCAAATCCCATTCTATTTGGCCTTCTTGCATATTTACCCACCGTGAGAATTGTAGACGCAATTCTTCCACGGTGCCCGCCATTTGGAGACCAAACTCCCGGGTATATGCAAGAATCTCGTCACGCCTTAGATTTTTAATCCAAGCGCGTGCCACCATTTTGTGTATGTGTCAGACCTAGGCTATATAAAATATAAATTTAAAGTCAAAGAAAATTTTGTATTCAAAATATCGAAAGTCCCTGCTCGGGCGCCAGTTGTAACGACCTCTGGTTTAGTCCAGAACAACGGCTGGGATAGCTCAGCTATGCCCAGGGTTAATGTCACAACAAAATTTGTATTTTGCTGAGACTTTCGATATTTTAAACAATACACAATTTTCTTTAAGGTTTAAAATTATATTATCCGCCTTTTTGCGGTCAATTATCACAATACATACACTTAAATCGAGCCCGCACGCTCTCTATTTTACACTAAACAATATTATTGGCAAAAATATTGGTGGAGAACAAGATTAGGCTTAAAGCTAACAATTTGTAATTTAGCAAATTCTACTTTATTCCGCCCTTTTACGGCGATACGCTCACCCAGATATAAAATCCTGGTAGCAATGCTACTCGGCGTGGCTCGTACACGAAACGTATAGACTCCGACGCGGTCGCCTTTAACTGCGGCACTAACTTTCACTTAAACACTCCCTGTTCTGTTCTCTGTTCTGTATTCCGTCTGACTGTCCAGATTTGGCTGTTGATCCGCCTTATATAGCAACTCGATCGCCGCCAAATCCTGGAATTCCCGCCCAAAACTATACTTATAAATCCTAAACGGCGCTCTGTTTATCTACATAACTATTTTAATAATAAAGAGAGAGTCCGCCGTACCTAAAACTATCGCTATCACCTACTCTCCACTTACACCTATAAACTAATACTATCAACCTACGCACTAATACCAAACCATTATTTTGGCGCCAAGCTTAAAGACGCTAGCTTGACCTAGTGTTGGTGAGAGTGAGAGCGCTTTCACCGTTACTCTCACCAAGCAGTTCAAGCAGTTTTGCTATTGCCCTATTGGCAATTTCGGAACAATGTTGTGAGGTGGCAATTCGCCTCCTCACACCATTAAGGGCGTGGAAGAATTTTGAGTCTGGGTCAAAGCAAATGCTGACTGCAGCAATTGCCGCTGCTTCATTTGCAACTCCTCCTGCTTCGGCTATAATGTTGGCTAATTTGTTGTATGCTATGAGAAAGAGGATCACAGATAGAGGTGAGCCCTGCGGTATGCCGATAGCTAATGGCAGGGTGGTGGATGTGTGTGCTCCGACTCGGACAAGAATTTTCCTTTTGAGCATAAAGTTTTTAACGTATTTAATTATTTTTGGTCCAGCTCTCCATTCCTCTAATTGTTCTATTATTGTGTGGACTCCCACTCGATCAAACGCTCTTGAGAAATCAAGAGTGATGAGTGAGGTGTGTTTTTTGGTTGCGAGAGACTTCGTTATGAGAATGTCGGCATAAAGCAGACTGTCTGAATTCGATTTACCTTTTTTGAAACCAAATTGGTTTGGGTGGATAAATCTATTATGGGTGACGAACCACAAAATTCTTTTGGCTATAATTTTATCAAATGTTTTTCGATTGCTTGTGCTGATGAAGATGGGGTGTAGTTGATCTGGGAATAGCTGTATTTTTTATTTGTGAATTCTTGGCTGAAGTTGGAGTCTTGGGAAAGATCTGACCAAAATATTGCAAATATTTCTGCTATTTTGTCGGGAGATGTTTTTGTTTGGTTAGTTAAGGAATCTGTTACGCAATGTATTTGTTTAACTGGGTTGGTGCCGCAAAAACGTCTAATGTTTTCCCATATCTTTGTCGTGGGAGTATCCGATTGGATTGTTGATGTGAATGATGTGATAGCCTCTTTTTTACTCTTTTTAACTTCTCTTCTAAAAAGTGCATTTAATCGTCTAAAGCTAATGACATTTTTTCAAAGCATTCCAGGCTTTTTTTTTTTTTACATAAGCTTGCAAGTCTTTTGCACCACCAGGGGACTTTGTAGGGGAAATGTTTTGGTGATGTTTGTGGGATGCTGTTGTGTGCGCTTCGAATGAGGACTTTGTTGATAGTAGTTGCTTCTTTATTTATGTTTGCGGTAGTAGGGAGTCTATTGTTTAGCTCGTTGTTCAGTTTTTGAAATAATTCCCAGTTTGCTTCCTTTCTTTTCAAACATGGTCTGTTGGTTTTGTTTATGTTTGGAAGTGTAAAGAGCGATATTAAGATTGGGAAGTGATCGCTGCCACAAAGGGAGTCGAAAATTTTCCATTTGGCAGAGATTTGGGCAAGTGCGGGTGAACATAGTGTAAGATCGATGTGTGTTAGGGTGTTGTGAGTGGTAAAGTGTGTTGGAGATTTGTCATTTAATAGTATTAGCTGAGATTGGTCTATGAATTTTGTTATTGTCTTTCCTCTTTTGTTGAAGTAAGGTGAACCCCAGTTGATGTGCCAGCCATTAAAATCGCCTGTGATAATTGCTGGCATTTGTTGAGTTTTTAGAACATTAGCAAGATTAGTTTGTGTAAATGATCTATTAAGGGGTATGTATATTGTGAAAACTGTTATTTTTTGTTTTGATTGAATTTCTATTGCAAGTGCTTCAAGATCATCGGTAATGTTAATTTACGAATGTTGTATGGACTTATAAACTAGTAGTGCTACGCCACCGTATCTGTTGGTAGTTTTATTGGTTAGCAGTGTGTAGTTGACAGGTATTGGTATGTGGGTGATGTCATGAATGTGGGTTTCTTGGAGGGAAATGATATGAGGTGAGTGATTTTTGATGATAATAATTAGTTCCTTGTAGTTATTTGTGTAACCTTTTAGGTTCCACTGAATAATTTTTAAGGCCATAAGTTGAAAATAAGTGTATAAATTAGTGTATATTAGTTAGTGTGTGTTAGTTTTGTATAGTTTGTCTTATATAATAATTAATTTATTTGACTAGTTGGTGTTTTTTGTGTTGTTTGTTTGGGTAAGTGTGTGGTTAGAGGTGTTTGATTTTTGTGAGTTGTTTTGTCCTTGGTGTATAGAGATATTAATGTTTTTGAATAGGACATGTGTTGGTTCTGTCGGCTGTAGTATATGTTGAGAGCGGTTTTGTGGTCAACTTTATCAGTGGTTTTTATTGCTATTATTTCCTGTTGATTGATGAATTCTGGGCATTGTGATTATACCCTGTACCGTATGGTACAAAGGGTATATTAAGTTTGTGCAAGCCGAAAATGTATGTAACATATAGAAGGAGACGTCGGAGACACCCCAAAGTTACCTAAAATATGATTAGGGTGAATAGAGAAGTCGATATACCCATAACCGTCTGTCCGTCTGCCGTCCGTCCGTGTGAACGCCTAGATCTCAGAGATGGTAAGAGCTAAAGTTACCAAACTTTCACATTAGATCCCATATTATTCCATAGGAGGCAAGTTTATTTTATTTTTTGGATATCGGGGATAAATTATATAGCTCCCATGGGGGTGTTTGAGACGACCTCGACAAAAAAAAAGCGTTTTAGATGAATAATTCGTTTGTTTATGAAGATATCGTAACCAAATTTGGTATTCGAAAGTTTTTTATAGTTCCCAATCACTGTACCAAATTTGATCGAAATCGGTTGACTATATCATATAGCTCCCATAGGACCGATCGGCCAAAATAACTTTTTTAAAGAAAAATTCGCTATATTTTGCTTTTTAATAAAGATATCTTAACTAGATTTGGCGTTTGAAAAGTTTTAGAGCACTTAAGCAATGTGCTAAATTTGAACAAAATCAGTTGACTATATCATACAGCTCCCATAGGACGAATCGGTCCACAAAAACGTTTTTTATACAAAATTCGATGTGTTTGGTTTGTTTGTAAAGATATTTGAACTAAATTCGGCATTCAGATCTTTTTTAAGGTATTTAAGCACTGAAAATTTTATTTAAATCGGTTGACTATATCATATAACTCCCATAGAAACGATATGTCAAAAAAAAAAACATTTTTTGCCTTAAAATTCTTCTGTTTTTGGTTTTTTGTGAAGGAACCGGATTTTATTGCAAGCTAGTGGTACAGGTCCGCGCCCGACTTTACGTACGCCATTCTTTGGACCTCGTATTATGCACCTTAGGTGTGGCCCCAGTGTTTGATCTACCAGTTTTACCACTTTCAGGATTAACGAACCACGACTTCAAATCATTTGTATGGCATAGCGCCTTGCAACCATTGCACTCTTTTGCCGTCTCAATCCATTCAGTAATACATGAAAGGTGAAAAATATGATTACATTTAGTAACAGCTAAGTCTTGCGACTCTTTTAAATGCTCATTACAAATGGAGCATTTGGCCTCGGGCACTACTGAGCTGTTACTCTGCCCCGCTGAGTTATCACGACTCCTAGTTACTGGCATTTCTATACAAATTTATTGTTACTTTTCGAAATGAATTTCAGTTTGGTCATTAACCAACAACTAAATAATAAAGTGTTTTAATTAAATCAAATAAAAAAAATTCAAATAATTTAACTTTGTTATATTTTTTCTATATATATAAGGGTAAGAAAAGAAAGAGTATTTATCTGTTGTTTTTTTGGTCTATTGTGCACAAAGACTTACTTTATTATTGATCTCGTTGCCAAGACCAAATAATAAATATGACTTAAATGGTACATAATCATCTTACAAAACGCTTATTTACAAAAGCAACGTTTAATTTTGTTCAAAGTGGTATACTATTTGGTCAGAGGCCATAAAGTAAAATTCCAAACTCTGAATTTCAAAAACAAAACCTTACTCTATTCATATGAGCCTTTGCGGGTAGTTATGCAAAGTGATAGAAAAAATGAAATAAATAAATTTACAAAACTTTCATAATCGAACTTGTTCACAGTAGTTATCCATACTATCGGCTGGTTCTTGGCAAACACTGCCACAGAACTTCAGATTCCGTGTAGGTCTACTAGTTGATAACACTGTACTACAAAATCAAAAAAATAAAAGAACTTTTCAAGTGACCTAGTGTACGTTGTAGGTCTTGACGAGTAGATCACGATAGTGTGTTTCAAAATTGTCTAACACCCCCAAAATCGCAAGTTATTGCTTAAAAACCGTTTTTCGGGTACTGCGATCACTCCCACAATCACAACATTTTTCAACCGATTTTCGATTGCTTTACGGCTTTGAAAAGAAGAAGATTCAAGCTTTAAGATGATATACACTTGTTAATACTTCATACACAGCAAATACGAGATTTTTTAAAAGTTATCTAAGATTTACCCTTTTTTTTTTTTTCGTTTTTCACACTTTGAAGTCATTTTTATATAACATTTTGTTAAAACACCTTTACTTTTTTACATTTAATCTTGAAGAAATATTAATGCCGAGTAAGAAAAGTCATGGTTTATCAAAATCGGTCGATAAATTTTTAAGTTACGACGCTTATTGTAAACAAGGAAATTAAAATTCCATCGACAAAAAAAAAGTTTTAGATGGATAATTCGTTTGTTCATGAAGATATCGTAACCAAATTTGGCATTCAAAAGTTTATAGTTCCTAGGCACTGTACTAAATTTAAAGAAAATCGGTTGACTATATCATATAGCTCCCATAGAAACGTCAAAACAAAATTAGTGCTTAAAAATTCTTCTGTTTTTTGTTTTTTATGAAGGAACCGGATTTTATTGCAAGCTAGTGGTACAGGGTATTCCAAAGTCGTCCGCGCCCGACTTTACGTACACCACTTTTTCTACGAAGGTTTTATAAAAATAAATTCTCACATTGTGAAAAAAAAGGGCATTCCTTTTCGGAGAGCATGTTAACCTGATTGGAGACATACCCACAGAATGTTTAGCCGGAGAGTTTTCACAACATACATCCCATTTCTGATATCGCAATTGATTTAATTTATATACATTGTAAATATTGTGCTTATTTTTTATTTTATTTAACACGAATTTTTTTCATTTGGCAGGAAACGAATTTATTTCTTATTATTTAATTTTAAAAAGTGTATTGATAAGCTTAGGTTTTAATCTGAAAAAACAACTTATCAAATTAGTTAAGTAAACTCGGAAATATTTTGAGACGTGAACATGAGCAAAAGCTTAGGCTGACTGTTGCTGAAATTTATTGCTAATGGTCAGAGTTTTGGGACCACCCTAACTCTGACTGGAAGCAACATGCAAAAACAACAGCAACGGTAAATTCGCCGTTAAATCATGTGTTCGATTTCCGCTCTGTGCATGCTGTTCTTTAAAAGCTCGCTCAGCAACGCATAGCGAGCTTTTGAAGTACAGCATGCAGATCTGACCAGCAGTGGCAAATAACAAAGCGAAGACAGAGCACGTAACTTTTTAAAGCGCTTGCCAGCACCGCTTGCCATCAGTAACAATAACCTTGCACATTTACATACATACATACATATAACATGAATTCATGCTATAGCTACTCATGACGTTTAGCTCATAAGTGTTAAAGCATTTATACACATACACACACACATATACTTACATACACATATATACATAACACACATGTTTAATTTAAGTATCGTACCTAGTATGCCCAAAAGCAAAGAACTTTTCCTTACATACATACAGTATGTATATGCAATATCAGGTGTAAATAGTCAATATCTATTTCTATGCTCGATTAGCTGGATAAGCTGGAAAACATTTCGAATGAAAGTTCTTGAAATTCTCTGGCTCGTATGTTTTATATGTCTCTTAAAATAAACTATTTTTAAACAAAACCAAGCAGAAAGTTTTAATTTAGTGAAAATTTATAAGGCAATTTTTGCTGGCCCTTACCAGCAAGAATAGATACATTCGTTTGGCTCTTGTCCAAGATGTATAACAACAGTCTTATCGCTTACCAAACTGCGTATGTCTTGACCTGATATGTACTGCACCAATCGAAAAGACGTAATGAAAGATAGTTAAAAAAACTATATCAAAATAATTTCAATAAACTTCATTTGAGCAACACATACGGATATGTCCCGAAATCCCTGGTATGAGACATTTCAATATCCATAAAGAAATTCGTTCTTCATTGTTATTTAGAAAAAACTCGGCCTGGTTACATAGTCACATAGTTTAAATATGTACTAAGTTAGTACATATGGTGGTTGTCCTTTGTAGATCTGTCATCAGCGTTGGATTTATACTAGGTGCTCACGGTGCGCGCGCACAGGGCGGCAAATTTTAGGGGGCGGCAAAATTTGAAAGTTTACATTTAAAGTTTTTCAGTTACAAAGATTCAATCGAAAGGCGGAATAGCATAATGCTTAAGAAAATCAATTGCGCATACACATTTGTGAACACGCATTTGTGGTAATAATCTAATAGTTACAAATTATATAAAAGTTATATATTCGAGTTTCCAGAATGTTACTTTTTTTGGCGTTACCATTCTCCCAGCAAAGTAAAAAGTTGAGAGTGATTGAGAAACAGTCGAGGAATTTATACCGACCACTTTGCTAGTCTTAATTCAAATTCAAATTTCGCGCTTTAATATGCAGAAAACACTGATCGCAACGCCATCATATGTTACCCAGTTTCTCCCAGCTGTCAACGGTGATTGCTTCAGATTGTTTTTTTGGATCAAGTAATCATCATTGAACGGTTATCGTTTTCACAGAAATTTAACTTGATTATTGTTTTTCGTTTAAGTTGATTATGTGTATGTTTTAAGCCATGAGTGACGGGCGCAAAAGATTAAGTGGCGCTGCATATAAAAAGCGCGCTTTGAGCAAAGCCAATAAGGAGGAGGAGATTTTGTGCAAAACTCCAAAACTTGACAATTTTTTCATCACAAAGAATAGTACAGAAGAAACGCCTATTGATAACAAAAGTGTTTCCATATTAGAGCAAAAAGGTGAGAAAACAATTTTGCAAAAATCTTTGCATTTCTCAAACCGAAGTATCTATTTCAAATATGTAAATTTAACGCATTTGTTACAACTGTAGGGATATAAAATAAATCAAATTTTTACAGATTTTAATGATGCGCGTTCAACTTCGACTTTAAACAAGTTTGAAGCTAATAAAACCGGTGAAAATTCCGCAGATGTCTCAGTTTCAAGTGGTATTAGTTTAAGTCAATATGGTAAGTTTTCGTTCGTTAAGTGAAATAACTAATTTAGAAAGTAAAATAAATGATGTAGATAAAGTTATTGTGGAAATAGGCAAAGTGCTATTACATAAATACATTGTTAAAACTCTCCGCAGCACATATAAGGTTTTTTCTCAAATTTGTGCCAAGGAGTGACGATTCTCAAAGGCAAAATACGAGGTAATTTTTGTATTAAAAATTATTACTTTATCAGTATAGTTTTGTCGGACCAAAAATACACATAATGAAAAGTTACTATGTTCCATTATAAAACGCAATATTATATTGAGTGTTATTATGGATCATAGTAACTTTTACTCTGTACAGAACGTTCATTTTCATGTTTGAAAAGAGTCAAAAATTATTTACGTTCAACTATGACAGGTACTCGGTTGAATAGCCTAGCTATTCTGTGCATCGAGTCGGATTTACTCGAACGCTTCAATTGTGAAGATCTAATTGATCAGTTTGCGGAAACAAAAGTCAGGCGTGTTTGCCTTTGAATAGCTAATGAAAACTTGTCATTCTTCAAGAATTTCATCGTCTAATCAGTGAAATTTTCTAAAACAAATTAAATCTTGTCAGCAGTATAATTGACGATGAGATAAAGCAGAAGGACTACATATTTTTTGCTTTCTTAAAACTATAATAATATTCAACTTGTCCTTTTAAGTAATTAATCTATGTAAGCCAAGTAATAAAAAATCACATTTGTGTATGAGATAATTATTTATACCTCAGTGAATTTAATATAAATAATTAAGAATATAATTCGTTGACTTCAAATTTCATTTTCATGTAAAACAACCTTATTAAAAGTATTTTCTTACCACATAACAATGCATTAACTTATTTGTAATTGTATATTTAAAGATTTTATTAACATTTCATTTACGTAATAGGTTTCAATTTAAAATAAAGGCGGCATTTTCTACAGAGCACAGGGCGGCATTTTAGGTAAATCCGGCCCTGTCTGTCATAATCTATCTTAAGTCATTAATATATTTTTGAAAGACTCATGAATATTACATATTGTTACATAAAGCAGAAAACATAAATTAACAACAAAATTTTTAACAAAAAACTTATATTTATTTTTATATGAAAGATGAAAAAGTATAGGTTTGCAAAGTATCTGGTTGCAGATATAGTTTCTATAAGAAAGACTCATTCATAAATAAATAACTAATTGTTAATTAATATAATAAAATAAACAAACATTTATTACAAACTTAATTATTATAAGAAACGAAAAAATACAATTCATATGTACATATATGATTTTTCTAGAAAGTTATTCATTTCATAATTGCAATTTTTTGTTTTAAATAAATATTACATATTGTTACATAAAGCAGAAAACATAAATTAACAACAAAATTTTTAACAAAAAACTTATATTTATTTTTATATGAAAGATGAAAAAGTATAGGTTTGCAAAGTATCTGGTTGCAGATATAGTTTCTATAAGAAAGACTCATTCATAAATAAATAACTAATTGTTAATTAATATAATAAAATAAACAAACATTTATTACAAACTTAATTATTATAAGAAACGAAAAAATACAGTTCATATGTACATATATGATTTTTCTAGAAAGTTATTCATTTCATAATTGCAATTTTTTGTTTTAAATAAATATTACATATTGTTACATAAAGCAGAAAACATAAATTAACAACAAAATTTTTAACAAAAAACTTATATTTATTTTTATATGAAAGATGAAAAAGTATAGGTTTGCAAAGTATCTGGTTGCAGATATACAGTACGCGAAATAAGGTTAAAGCCACTTGCTTTTTTCAAAAAAACTCGAAAAATTTAGAATATTTTTGGATGACATTTTGCATATTGATTAAGTAACTATTTTAACGTATATAAAAAATAAAATTTGTTTTAATATACATGTCTAAACACTTTTTTTTTAGGTTTTTTGATTTTTATCGCTTTTTGGTGCGAAATAAGGTTAAAGCCACCCAATTATTTTTACACGGAAATCTATTTTTTTTAATATTTCGTGAGTTTACCTTTAGCGTCATACAAAGTAAGTATTCGATGTGGTAGACTGTCATAAAATACTTTTATTTGGACGTGAGAGATGTTTTCATAAGCCGCCTCGATGGCCACCTTAAGTTCGTCCTTGTTGTTGTATTGTCGGCCCTTTCCGTACATTGCACATGCCAAAAGTCTCCAAACATGATTTCGAAGGCCAATTGTTGAAAAAATGGATTCCATTCTCACGAAAAAAGGCGTTTGTCGATCTGGCCGCATGAATCGGTGCATTATCTTGCTGAAATTTCCAGTCCATTCTCGCGCACTCAAAGCCATATGCCGCAAAATAGTGTGGAATCATTTGCTGGTACTGTTCCGCATTCATTCCTGTGGAAATTAATGATAAGGGAATCTTTTTGAGGTACCCAATGGCACTCCCAACCATATCCAATCGACCGCCAGATTGGCCCGAAAACAAAGTTTTTGGTTCGTTACGCAAATCGTGCCAATAGTGAGAAAGTCCGTTTGGGCCCTCCAAATTAATCTTTCTTTCGTCAGAAAATATTATTTTTGGCCGCAGCTTCTGCAGCAATTGCAGGAGCTCCAATTGATCTTCCTTAGGTTGGGCACAATCCAGCTGCTCCTCCGCCGTTTGCTGCTCAGTTTGATTAACCTCTTTGGTGACTTGTGTACGTCTACGTTTTTTGACTGTCTCCGCGTCGTACCCTGTGTCCTGCTGATTCCGCGAGCGGCGAGCCCGCACGCTCTCTATTTTACACTAAACAATATTATTGGCAAAAATATTGGTGGAGAACAAGATTAGACTTAAAGCTAACAATTTGTAATTTAGCAAATTCTACTTTATTCCGCCCTTTTACGGCGATACGCTCACCCAGATATAAAATCCTGGTAGCAATGCTACTCGGCGTGGCTCGTACACGAAACGTATAGACTCCGACGCGGTCGCCTTTAACTGCGGCACTAACTTTCACTTAAACACTCCCTGTTCTGTTCTCTGTTCTGTATTCCGTCTGACTGTCCAGATTTGGCTGTTGATCCGCCTTATATAGGAACTCGATCGCCGCCAAATCCTGGAATTCCCGCCCAAAACTATACTTATAAATCCTAAACGGCGCTCTGTTTATCTACATAACTATTTTAATAATAAAGAGAGAGTCCGCCGTACCTAAAACTATCGCTATCACCTACTCTCCACTTACACCTATAAACTAATACTATCAACCTACGCACTAATACCAAACCATTATTTTGGCGCCAAGCTTAAAGACGCTAGCTTGACCTAGTGTTGGTGAGAGTGAGAGCGCTTTCACCGTTACTCTCACCAAGCAGTTCAAGCAGTTTTGCTATTGCCCTATTGGCAATTTCGGAACAATGTTGTGAGGAGGCAAATCGCCTCCTCACACCATTAAGGGCGTGGAAGAATTTTGAGTCTGGGTCAAAGCAAATGCTGACTGCAGCAATTGCCGCTGCTTCATTTGCAACTGCTCCTGCTTCGGCAGCAATTGCCGCAGCTTCTGCAGCAATTGCAGGAGCTCCAATTGATCTTCCTTAGGTTGGGCACAATCCAGCTGCTCCTCCGCCGTTTGCTGCTCAGTTTGATTAACCTCTTTGGTGACTTGTGTACGTCTACGTTTTTTGACTGTCTCCGCGTCGTACCCTGTGTCCTGCTGATTCCGCGAGCGGCGAGCCCGCACGCTCTCTATTTTACACTAAACAATATTATTGGCAAAAATATTGGTGGAGAACAAGATTAGGCTTAAAGCTAACAATTTGTAATTTAGCAAATTCTACTTTATTCCGCCCTTTTACGGCGATACGCTCACCCAGATATAAAATCCTGGTAGCAATGCTACTCGGCGTGGCTCGTACACGAAACGTATAGACTCCGACGCGGTCGCCTTTAACTGCGGCACTAACTTTCACTTAAACACTCCCTGTTCTGTTCTCTGTTCTGTATTCCGTCTGACTGTCCAGATTTGGCTGTTGATCCGCCTTATATAGGAACTCGATCGCCGCCAAATCCTGGAATTCCTGCCCAAAACTATACTTATAAATCCTAAACGGCGCTCTGTTTATCTACATAACTATTTTAATAATAAAGAGAGAGTCCGCCGTACCTAAAACTATCGCTATCACCTACTCTCCACTTACACCTATAAACTAATACTATCAACCTACGCACTAATACCAAACCATTATTTTGGCGCCAAGCTTAAAGACGCTAGCTTGACCTAGTGTTGGTGAGAGTGAGAGCGCTTTCACCGTTACTCTCACTAAGCAGTTCAAGCAGTTTTGCTATTGCCCTATTGGCAATTTCGGAACAATGTTGTGAGGTGGCAAATCGCCTCCTCACACCATTAAGGGCGTGGAAGAATTTTGAGTCTGGGTCAAAGCAAATGCTGACTGCAGCAATTGCCGCTGCTTCATTTGCAACTGCTCCTGCTTCGGCAGCAATTGCCGCAGCTTCTGCAGCAATTGCAGGAGCTCCAATTGATCTTCCTTAGGTTGGGCACAATCCAGCTGCTCCTCCGCCGTTTGCTGCTCAGTTTGATTAACCTCTTTGGTGACTTGTGTACGTCTACGTTTTTTGACTGTCTCCGCGTCGTACCCTGTGTCCTGCTGATTCCGTTTGCGCTTGCCGGCAGTAGAAACGTGATTAGCAGGTATATTTGTTTTTTGTCAAAAATTCACCAAATAAGTACTGGAAAATTTTTTATTCATCTTATCTTCTTATGTGGCCATACCAACCCGATTACCGGGTTACGGCCTGCCTTAAAACGTCTCTCCAGGCGCCTCTGCATTGCGCGCGCCTTCTCCAGTTGGTCACACCGAGCGAAGACAGGGCCCCTTCCACTTGGTCTTTCCAACGGAGACACGGTCGTCCTCTCCGTTGACGGCCGCTGACTACCGCATCGAACACACGTTTAACTGGAGCATCCTCGTCCATCCTAACGACATGTCCGAGCCAGCGAAGCCGCTGGATGTTGATACGCTGAGCAACGTCCATGTCGTTGAAGAGCTCATACAGCTCCTGGTTGGTGCGGATGCGGTAGTCATCGCCAACTCGAATCGGACCAAAGATTTTGCGCAGTACTTTCCTCTCGAAAACTCCCAAGGCAGCTGCATCAGTTAGCGACACGGTCCAGGCTTCCGCGCCGTAAAGAAGCACTGGAAGGATGAGTGCCTTGTAGAGTGATATTTTTGTCGCGCGAGAGAGGTCTCTACTATTCAATTGCCTATTGAGACCGAAATAGCACCTGTTGGCAAGAGTTATTCTGCGCTTGATCTCCAGGCTGACATCGTTGTCGGTGGTAACGGCGGTGCCAAGGTATATAAATTCCTTGACAACATCGAAAGTATAGCTGTCGGCCGTAATCTGGGACCCAAGCCGCCGCACGTCCCTACTTGACGACAGCATATATTTCGTTTTGCCCTCATTTACCGCCAGACCCATTTTCGCAGATTCCCGTTCAATAGCACTGAAGGCCGCGGTGACATCTCGCTTGGTACGCCCAATGATGTCGATGTCGTCGGCGTACGCAAGGAGCTGGACACTCTTGTAGAAGATAGTGCCAGTGCGATGTACGCCGGCCTTCCGCAGAACGCTCTCCATGACGAAGTTGAAGAGGTCGCATGATAAGGGGTCACCTTGTCTGAAACCTCGCAAGGTATCAAAAGGCTCGGAGAGGTCCCTTCCTACCTTGACGGAGCTGCAGGAATTACTCAACGTCATTCTGCAAAGCCTTATCAGCTTCGCAGGGATACCGAGCTCAGACATTGCGGCATATACGCGATCCCTTATTGGGCTATCGAAAGCTGCTTTGTAGTCGACGAACAGGTGGTGAGTGTCGACTTGATGTTCGTGGGTCTTTTCCAGGATTTGGCGCAGTGTGAATATCTGGTCGACGGTGGACTTGCCAGGTCTAAAACCGCACTGATAAGGTCCAATCAGTGCCTTTGCGAGTGGCTTCAGTCTTTCACACAGTACGCTCGTAAGGACCTTATATGCAATAGGGAGAAGGCTTATACCCCTGTAGTTGGCGCAGATAGTGGGGTCTCCCTTTTTCAGGACAGGACAGAGGACACTGAGGTTCCAATCGCTGGGCATAGCTTCCTCCAGCCATATTCTGCTGATGAGCTGGTGCATGCACCGCCACTTGCCTCCGGCCTTAAACAACTCAGCAGGAAGGCCATCAGGGCCAGCGGCTTTGTTGTTTTTGAGTCGCTGTATTGCGACCCTGACCTCGTCATGGCTGGGCGGCGGGATCTCCACGCCGTCGTCGTCGATTGGTGCCGGTTCACTTACTTCTCTAGTGGCGGAATTGGTGCCGTCGTCGCCTCGCAATAGCATAGAGAAGTGATGTCTCCATAACCTCAGCACCCCTTGCGCATCTGTCACCAAGTTGCCGCTTTCGTCCCTGCAGGCTGATGCTCCGGGCTTAAAACCTTCCGTCAGACGCTTGACGTTCTTGAAAAATTTTTGAGCATCATTCCTGCGCCTACACATCTCGATTTCCTCACGCTCACGCCTTTCCTGCTCCCTCTTCTTGCGTCTGAAAAGGCGTCTCTCCTCCCTTCTCTTCTCCCTGTATTCCTCAACGATGGCTCGCGTAGCGGCAGTCTGCAGCGTACGTTTGTAGGCGGCGTTTTTCGCTACAGTGGCCGCGCGACACTCCTCATCATACCATTGGTTTCGTTTTGGTGGGCGCTCGAAACCAAGGACGGATTCCGCTGTAGCGCGTAGGGAGTGGGAGATGTTGGCCCATAGTCCACCAACGTCATCGGAGGTAGATGGGGATTGACGGAGCTTGTCTGAGAGTTGAGCGGAGAATAACTCGGCGTCTCGTTGCGATCGCAGCTTTTTGACGTCCAGCTTTCGCTGCGCACTAGGACGCGCTGTTTGCGATGCACTTAAGCGCAATCGCACCTTGGCTGCGACAAGGTAGTGGTCCGAGTCCACATTTGGACCACGAAAGGTGCGCACGTCTAGCACGCTGGAAGCATGCCTTCCGTCAATCAGAACGTGATCGATCTGGTTGCGGGTCGACCGATCGGGGGACAGCCAAGTGGCTTTATGAATATCGGGATGCTGGAACCTGGTGCTACAGACTACCATGTTTCGCGCCGCGGCGAAATCGATCAGCCTCAGGCCGTTGGGCGAAGTGGTCTTGTGGAGGCTGAACTGACCGACAGTGGGACCAAAGATACCTTCTTGCCCAACCTTCGCATTGAAATCCCCGAGGACGACCTTGATGTCGTGGGCCGGGCATTTGTCGTACAGGTCCTCGAGTTTCGCGTAGAAGGCATCCTTGACCGCATCGTTCTTCTCTTCCGTCGGGGCGTGCGCGCAAATCAGGCTTATATTGTTGAACTTGGCCTTGATGCGGATTGTGGCTAGCCTTTCGTTCACCGGAGTGAACCCAGAGACGTGGTGACGAAGCCTCTTGCTAATCACGAACCCGCATCCGAATTCGCGCCTCTCCGCATGGCCGCTGTAGTAGATGTCGCAGTGTGCTTGCCTTTTGCACCCTTGTCCTATCCACCGCATTTCCTGGATGGCGGTGATGTCAGCCCTACATTTACTGAGGGCGTCCGCCAATTGGGCAGAGGCACCATCCCTATAGAGGGTCCGGATGTTCCAGGTGCATACCCGTAAATCGTTGTCCATTATTCGTTTGCCGTGGTCGTCAACATAAAAAGGAGTCCTTTCCGAGGCTTGTTTCTTGGCCTTCACTGAATAAGTGTTTTTACGTGGCGGGTTCCAAGCCCTGCGCACAACCCAGATTTAATGTCCAGGGGATTGGACAGCGCCGCACACATTGGTTCACAGACTGGCGGGTGCTAATCTGCTATCCAGAAGGGGCCACGAGGAGGCTGTGTGTCAACTTGGATAAAGCAAGGAACAAGGATCGTTCTGGCGGCCGCCGTGCTGACCACAATCAGAGACTTTGCCTTGTATGCGATAACCCTCCCTTCCTCTATTTTTTATTCATATTTCTTTTAAATATTAATCTTTTGTCAAAACATAAAAAGTTTATTAAAGCTTGCTTGTAAATCATGGGACCCAGTTAATAACTGTTTCTTTAAATAATAGCTCCCTGCATATTATTCAATGAAATCACAAACACATATATAAACACACACATATGTACATAATATTTACTCACCTCTTTTAACACTCTTTTTCGAGGATTAAATTAAATTAAATATTAAATTAAATATTTTCACACAAAATATTTGCACTGGACGCGGGACGATGGACGGCGACGAAACAACACGGCGAGGAACCAAAACACAATTAATCTAATCAGTCAGCTTTAACGGCCGGCGACAAAAAGCGAAGATGAAAAAATACGACAAACAACAATTACAAAATGTAAACAATAACCGTTATGCCCAAAGAGTATTCTGCGCATTGTTTTTAAGCATATGCAGTTATTTTGTGCAGCGTTTATTGCAAGCATTAGCAACAAAAAATAATTTTGTATGCATATGTGCATATGTTTGTGTGTTTGCTTATACACAGAGAGAACTAAATTGTATAGAGGGAACCAAAGAGTATAAAATAGACAGAGACGAAAATTCGCTTTTACGGTGAAAGCATCACTTGGAAATCGCGCACCAACCTGAGCGCGCAAGCATAGCAACACAACATGTTGCTGTTGCTGTTGATATCAAGATGTTGCTGTTGATGTCAAGATGTTGCTGCATGGATCGGCATACATTTGCTTTGACATATCTTTATAATAAAAATCTACTATGGATTTCTTTCAATTTGGCCTTATGATTTTATATGAAATTTGCGTGATTAGAATTATTTTTTTTTTGCATGTGCATTGCAGCAAGTTGTTTAATTTTATATATTTTTTTTGCTTTAGAAAATATTATACTATTATTCAAACGCTGCTTTTAGTTAAGTTTAAGAAAAAGCAAATGAGCCATTGTTTAGCCGGCGGCTTTTTGCTTCGGTGTCACGCATGTAGGCGACATAGAATAAAAGTAGCGCTTGCAAGCAACTTGTTACCGATTTTTACTTGACAGATGATTTTACTGTCAATAATTGTTATTCAAAAAACAATTGTTCAATAAAATTAGAAAAAATATATGCGGCAATCACACCAACTCCTAGTTGATATTATTTCCAGCTAGTCTCGAATGCAAATATTGAATTTTATGTTTTTATGCATTTGTATTATTGTAAACAAAAAACTTTGCATGCAGCTTAAAATAAATATAAAAAATATTTTTAATTTTATTTTTTTATTTTTGTTTAAAAAATAAGTTGCAGATTAACCAAAAAAAAAAAAAAAGTTAATAAAATTTTAATTTTAATGCTTTTTTCAACATGAGCAGCCGCAATAAACAAAAAAGATTTTTTTTTTATTTCAATTGCCACAGAAAATGATTGGATCTCTTTCCATAAATTGCAAGTTAAATTAAAAAGGGATTAAGAAAAAAATTAAAAATTAAGATTGAATAATAGATTAAATTTGCATCTTCAGCGCTTGTTAGTCAAGACCGTCAGCACAAAGCAACATGGACCAGTGGTCGACACGGCCTTATCACGCTTATCACACAGTACGTGTACACGCACAGAATGTTCAATACAAAGGCAGAAGTTAAATGCACATGTATGTGTATATTTTGCCGATCGCTGATACAAACGCAAACGCTAAGAAGTGAACACATCATAGTGGGTGCGGGCGGGCAGAGTGAAGAAGAAAAATCTAGTAATAGCCGCCCAACAGCGCCTCGTCATGTTGCAATCGAACTCGGCTCTAGCTTCGTTTTCGGCTGTCGGCAATGTTCACAATTTCAGCCACAGCCAAATTTGCCAAATTTTGAGTTTTTGGGCATTCCATACCCTTTCCTATATGTGCCTGCTATGACACTTTGCAATCGCGTTTGCTCTAACACCAACAAATACACGCAAAAAATTCGAAAAAATGAGAAAGAGTATTTATCGACCGCCTGCCATTCTGCTCATCTGTCGTCACACATTGAACGCACACAAATTCAAGTCACTTGTAGGCGAAACAAAATAGACTTTTGCTTTTGGTTCACACATAGTGTGTTCTATACAAAACGCATGTATGTGTGCGTCCATTACTGCGGCTCAGAATCAATACAAACGCAAAAAAATGCATACATATGTATATTTTGTCGACCACTCATATACAGCATTGGCCGCTCAAAAACCAAAAATGTTCCGCGGTTTATTTTGGCTGCGTTTGTGTAGATGTTCCTCCCAACATCTAGCTTGACCTTGGCCTTGCAACTACTTCTTGTGTGAATATCAGCTGCTCGCCTTTGCTGAGTTAGATGATACTAGCAAGCAAAGGTTTATATGCACGGTTGACTTTTATTGAAATTAAGATAATTACTATTATATACTATAATTAAATTAATTTTAAGAATTTTTTATGCAACATAGCCCTTCGGACCATTTACATATTTTTTTTTTTAATATTATAGTATAATTTTCTAAATTTCATAATTTATTAAAATAGTAATAAATAAATAAAATATAATAATAATATATATAAAATTGAAAAAGCAACTATTTTGAAAAGTTGCAATATTAAAAAACCCTAAAACTTGCCGTCGTAATGGGTAAATGACCTCAACTGGCATGGCTTGTGAGGGGGTGGAAGGCGGAATAACATAATAAAATATGAAGAAAAAAATTTTTTGACTTTTTACCTCTTTATTATACTACTTTACAAAAAATATTTTCTTTTAAATAAATAAATTTTTTAACTTATACTTTATACAAAATATTTGCCTTGAAATAACTAAATCACGCAACTTAAATATTATATATACATTGTTGCATTGCAATAAGGTACATACGTTGCTGCAACAAGCAAACACAAAACCAAAGCAAAGCAACATGAAGCTAAACACGTTTTGTTGCTCGTTCGGCTTCGAATGTTGCTGTGCGCCCATCGAGCGACCGAACTAGTTTTGCTTTCACCTTAAGAGAGAATTTTCGCCTCTGTCTATTTAATACTCTCTGCCCGCGGGATAAGGCTGTGTCGACCACTGATTTACATTGCCTTTGTGCTGACGGCCTTGACTATCAAGTGCTGAACTGAGATGCAAATTTAATCTATTTATGAATCATCATTTTTCACTTCTTTCTTGATATCTATTTCAATTAGCTTGTAATTTATAACCCTAAATCATTTTCTATGACAATTCAAATGAAAATAATACTTTTTTTATTGTGGCTGCTCTTGTTGAGAAGAACCATTAAAGTTAAAATATTATTACTAACTTAATTTTTTTTTAAATTAATTCGAGAGATCTGCAACTATTAAGGAATAAATTTGTATATTTTTAATAATAACATAACATAAAATTTGATTTTTTCCCCCTTGTAAAAACACTTTCTTGACAAGCTGCATATATATTGTACAAATTTATTTTTTATTGCATTTTTAATCTTTTAGATTTAAATCTCTAGCATTTGCACAGATATAATCTACATAAACTTCGTATCAATAGTTTCCTCTATATATGTACATATGCTGTTAATTGGGCAAAATGTTAAAATATATGTACCTACTACACATACACACATATACAGATGCTTGCCTGCGCCTTTACTATTGACGATGTAAAGTCAGCGCATAATACCAAACGAAAATGAATGCCTTGGCTGTTACTTTACAGGAGCCAGTTTGTATAGAAACTGTTAAACAGAATGTCAACACAGCCCGATCCAATGCTTAGGCACACCGAGCGAATGCCTTGGCTGTTACTTTACAGAGGCCAGTTTGTATAGAAACTGTTAAACAGAATGTCAACACAGCCCGATCCAATGCTTAGGCACACCGAGCGCTTGTGTATGCATGTGTTACCGACCAATGCTTGCCTTCTATTTTGCTTTTGACTATGTCAAACAAACGCACAAGTGCAAAACAAAACACACATCGACTGCGATTGCTGTGGCTTATTGTTGTTGCCTTGTGTTTGTTTTGGCTTTGAATTTGCTTTTACACCATGTGAGCCTATCGCACTGCACAATCGTTCAACGGTAATAAAAGCACAGAGCGAATTGTTCCCTCTATATGATTTCATACTCTTTGATAAGAAGCTTGAGGCTTCAAGCATGCGCGCTAAACTTCTAGTATTTGCTTTATTTTTAATAAAACATTAAACCTTATAATATATTGGCGCCAAAATCTATCTACATATATTAGCTTAAAGCTTTGCTGCATTATTTTTAGTATTAATAAGCAATAAATTGCCATCTCCATACAAATTAAGCATAAAATGCAAGTTTTTAATACTTTAATAAATAACTAATACATAGTATCGTTAGCAAATTCCATTTAAAATATATGTATATAAAAAAAAATATATGTTTGCTCGTCATTAAAAAAAAAATGTTGATAAACTTTTACTTTGCAGTTAAGCCTTCGAGGGATCTTCAACAGCTGTGGCTGCGGCTGGCACAATCTCTTCTAGCGCTGGCTCTGCATTTGACTTTTCCGCAGGCACCACAGTAACCACATCGCTAGCAGCTGCCACCACAGCAGGCACCACCTTGGCAATCTCAGCGGGCTGTGCGGGCTTCTTAGGCGCAGGCTTTGCTGAGCCGTGTCCAAAAATGGCTTTCTCAATGCCCAAAATGGGCGACTCAAAGGCCAGCGTAGCGAATATGGACGCAGTCAGTGTTATGCCAAAATCATGCCACCAGCGCATTATAGCATCATAATCCGAAAAGTGTGTATCCGTTTGCAAACGTGCTGCATTCACCAGCTGCACAATTCTATGTATGACGTACATGCAGTAGGTCAGACGACTGAAACCAGTAAAGAAGCCCCAGGAGAGGAAGTCATTAATTAGGCCACCATGTCCGTTATAGCAGGCCCAGACAATCCAGCCAATAGACAAAGCCCAGCTAGTACGGCTGAGCGGTTCAAAGAAGGCGCCCTCAATTAGCGGCGAGTCAGGATTATCGGGCAAGATGCGCCAATAGGGACCCCACAAATCTGTCAACATGGTGCCAAAAGCCAAGATCCAGCCCGTTATGACCCAATGCTTGGCCAGCGGTATTTGACGACCACGATTGCGTGTAAACAAGAAGTAACCAAAGATGACACCAATCAGCCAAGTCGGTATGCGTGTGTGTGTGGGATAATAGGTCAAACGCTGACGCTGATCGACATTATGATCCTGCACACGGAACAAGGTAAAGTCACGGCTTATAAACGTAGCAAAAGTGCAGCCCAGGCAAAGTAGGCCAAAGATGATAATAGGTATAAGCGCCTTTTTGCCCCATTTCCACAGTGGTATAAGGAACAGCGGTGACAGGAAATATAATTGCGTATCCACAGCTAGATACCAGGATTGTGATATACACTGTAAGCAAAAAAAAAAAAACTTTAATAAATAAGTCCATTACCGCTCCAAAGATGTTAACTTACAATGCTGTAGGGAAAAGCATAGTTCTGCACATAGAGCAAAGTGGCCCACCAAGTGTCCGCACAACGTTCATCCTGTATGCCCAATTTGAACCACATGGGACCAGCGCCGGAGTACTTGTATAGCGACATTATATAAAGCACGACAACCGCAACAACTGGTGTCAAACGTATATAACGATGGAAATACATCATCTTAATGTTTAGCCTGCCCTTGGTGCGTTCGAGCTCACGGAAGGCGCCCCAGCACATCAATAGACCCGACATAAAGAAGAACGTATCCACACAAAGCGAACCATTTTGCACCAGCATGGAGAATGGCGTTTGTACCCAAGTATAGAATTTGTTGCGATTAATATGCGGCAAGTCATAGAAGGTCATATAGCCATGGCCAAAGACGACCCACATCATGCTGAAGCAGCGCAGACCGTTCAAGCAGTGAATAACATTCGGACTATTAACTTTCTTCACCGTAAAGATTTTGGGTGCATTGGTTAGCACTGAGAAGGCTGTAAGCAGCGGTGACTTGGGTGCTGGAAACGAGAGTTGGTTAGAAGTTAGAGAAGATTAGACTGATGTGGTTTAAGCCAACTTACCGCCTTTACGTGTTTGCATATAATCATAAATACTGCTGGCTATCATAAAGAATATGATCAGCGAAAAGAAGACGCTGTGGAATGGAGGGAGTGAATGGTTATTGTTGGAACTGGTTCCAAGTAACTGCTGTTTACTTACATAGCAAAAATGTCCACGCCGCGTAGCTGTATAGGTGCATCATATTTGCACCACTTTTGCTGTACCAACTGCTGATCCAGATTAATCACATCGTTGCCGTAAAGCTTACCCAGCATAGCTTTAAGCAAGTCATCGGTTACTTCAGCACTGCAAGAACTAGGCACACAAACGCCCAGTTCAAAGATCTCAGGATCTTTTTCCTGATAACTTATGGCACGTTCAAACGGCTCAAATTCCTGATGACGTTTCTTCACATTCCTATAGAACTGCGTAATGTTCAGACGCGTCAGGCAGTATTGACCACGTATTTCATCACCATAGGTATTCGTTGCAGCCACACATTCCTCGTATTGACCCATGCTTATGGAGTGGCCCCAGAAGAAGCCCATAGGCAAACGACCCCATGTATCGGGAACTATAAGGCATAAAATATATTTGTAGTATTTATAGCTAATTCAATTATTTGGAGTACATGTTTTGGATTGGACAGCCACAAGTTGCAATGTCGCACTATCGTGGCGTAGCTGTCAATCAAAAGTGCGCACTTAAAACCCCCACCAAACCCATTTTAGCCCGATTGATATCAACGGCTGACCGTTGAAATTCTACAGCCGTATATAGTGCCAACTGATATTGACTATTGACTACTTGGACTCCATGAGATTGCAAAATTATGGAGGTTCTATAAATAAAACAAATCAAATACAAATTTTTGTAAACAAAATAAAGCGCAAATGATTGCAACTATTAATTACGGAATCATGAGGGCTTTAAGGGCCTAAGTTCTTGTGGTTAAGTGGGTCTAAGCGAAAGTAAGGAGGTGGGACTGTTGACTGTTTCTAGTGCGGCTATGGCGGATGTGCAAAAAAAAACAGCTGCTATGAGTAGATCGGAGATCTACAAAGGCAGGCCAAGCGGTTTCTCAGTTACCATGCTGAAAATCCAACAGTTGCTTAAGAATTCCCTTGGAATACCAAAGGGTTTATTTAGTGGCACTGCAGGATTAAAACAAGTGCTGGCCCAACCGTATTAGTGTAGATCTCTGGAACGTTACTAATCAGAAATCTGCGCCAGCGATGGATTGGGCATACACTCCGAAGATCCAACGAGAACCTCGCACGACAGGCATTTCGTTGAAACCCGCAGCGGAGAGGTTGTTGCGTTGGTGCGCCAGCAAAAACATGGAGAAGATCAATTGATCATGAACTACCAGTCGCCAGCTACTCATGGAGTGATATCTGCCGTGAGTCACGTAAAAGAGTATGGTGGAGGCCCTATGCTTCACTGGAAGTCGAGAAAGACAGAAGAAGAAAAAGGCTGCAGTCATTGTAGGACTCATAGCCACTTTAGTAATCTTTGCACTTTAATCAAAATTCGAATGAGAATGTGACCAAGAAGCGGGTTTGATTATGATTGATTGATCCTGGGGATGCTCCGGCAGACTCAGCACTCAATTCCTGCTCTTAACTCCATGTGGTGCACCCTGGTAACCTAAGCAACCTTGATGAAGATAGGGTAACCAACCCGTGTGGAAGTGTTGGTCAGGGATAACAAGAAGGGGGGCTCTAATATTTTAGGCCATTCCAACATGCTTAGTCTACGGGTTAACAACAATGGAAACACTATTCCAAGAGGTTATCGTCTTTATAGGAGAAATCCTCCTGCTTCGGCAGCTGGCACAAGGATTTTGGAAGTGCCGATGAATGAAACCAAGAGGCCCTATGCTCCTTAAATCATCAATTCCTTTTGTCCCGAATGGAACATAGAACCATAAATACAATTTTTATTAAATTGATTTGAATTGCATTAAGTTGAACTGAATGATTTGAATAAAATTGAACTGAGCTGCAGTGAAGTTGAATTAAATTGAATTGATTTAAATAAAATTCAATTGAATCGAAATGCATTGAATAGCTGTGAATTGAATTGAAGCCACAGAAAACATAGAAAAAATGCAGTTTTAACGAAAAACCTTTTAGTTTTTAAAATAAAAAAATGCAGGCAGGCCTTAAGGTTAAACTTTACTATTTACCACATTGCTATTAAATCCGGTATACTGCTTCCGAAGTCCAAAAGACTTAAACCTGCTTAATTTTATAATATCTTCATATACAACGATTTTTGTATAAAAAACTAGTTTTTGACCGGATGTTCCTATATATATGAACATGTAGCTATGTATTTAATTGCTTCCTTTTGTCCAGAATGGAACATAGAGCGTGGCAACTAAATGAACTTTAAATATTGTATTAAATTGAGTTGAATTCCATTTAGTTGAATTGACCTGAATTGCAGTAAAGTTGAATTAAATTGAATTGAGTTGAATGCAAATAAAATGTAAGAAAAATTGAATATAAATGAATATAAAGTATAGGCGTACGTTAAAACGGGGCGTAGCCGACTTTGGAATACCCTATTCCGGCTACCACATTGCACTTAAGTCCGGATTGCTTTTGTTTAGGTTATTTTTATAAACAAACAAAAAAAAATCTTACTTAAAGTCGGGCGCGTATGACGATGGGATACCCTGTACCACTAGCTTTCAATAAAATACGGTTCCTTCATAAAAAACCAAAAACAGAAGAATTTTTAAGCAAAAAATTTTTTTTAGACAGATCGTTCCTATGGCAGCTATATGATATAGTCAACCGATTTCGATCAAATTTGACACAGTGATTTAATACATTAAAAAAGATTTGAATGCCGAATTTAGTTTAAATATCTTAACAAACAAACAAAACACAACGAATTTTGTATAAAAACGTTTTTTTGGAACGATTCGTCCTATGGGAGCTATATGATATAGTCAACCGATTTTAATAAAATTTGATGCAATGCTTAAAAACAATAAAAAACTATCAAATTTAATTCCAATATCTTCACAAACAAATGAAGCACAACAAATTTTGTTCAAAAATCGATTTTTTGGAAGATCGGCCCTATGGGAGCTATATGATATAGTCAACCGATTTTGTTCAAATTTAGCACGTTGCTTAAATGCTCTAAAAAAATTTCCAAACGCCAAACCTATTTACAATATCTTTATTAAAAATCGAAATATAGCGAATTTTGCTTTAAAAAAAGTTATTTTGGCCGAACGGTCCTATGGGCGCTATATTATATAGTTAACCGATTTTGATTAAATTTGGTACAGTGCTTGGAAACTATAAAAAACTTTCGAATGCCAAATTTGGTTAAGGTATCTTCATAAACAAACGAATTATTCAACTAAAATTTTTTTTTTTTCGAGGTCGTCTGAAACACCCCTATGGGAGCTATATAATTTAACCCCCATATCAAAAAAATAAAATAAGCTTTTCTCCTATGGAATATAATGGGATCTAATGTGAAAGTTTGGTTACTCTAGCTCTTACCATCTCTGGGATCTAGGCGTTCAAAAAATTTTCAAAGTTTTACAGGTAAAAGAAAAGTTTTTGGCGTATTTTATGTTGACTGATTTTGTTGAATTTCAGTCAATCCTTTTATATAATTTAATTATGTCAAATTATTTACCTAATATACCTGGATAGATTGTAAATAAAATAAACAGATCCTTAATCTTGTTTGAATACGATTCAATTTAAACTGTTTCAACTTAATTCAAATCAATTCACTGCAATTCAACTCAATTGAACGCATTCAACTAAATGCAAATCAACTGAATACGTTCAACTAAATGCAATCAATTCAATTGAATGCATGCAATTAGATGCAATTTAGTTCAATCGAATACAAATTTTAAAGTTCCGCCGCACTTAACAAAAATTTAATCAAAATCGGTAGACCTTGGCCACCCTAATTAGTTATAATAAAAATCTAAGGACATCATTTAGTGCCTGTTGTTCTGAATGCAAAACTCGAACACTGTCATTCACAATTGATTGATTGAAACATTGATTCAATGTCTGTTGCACAGTGGGCCAAACTCTTTTATAACAAACACGAATATATTTCTCCGCTTTAGTTCTAATTTCGGGAATCTTTTGTTATCGTTGTAACACCCAGAGGCACTGTTAATATTTTTTTTTTTTTTTTTTGGGAATAAATCCATTTTGCAATCTCTAAGTGGCCATTAAATTTTGATTTCGTTATTAAATCATAAAAAAATATTCCATAAAAACACTTGCACAACACTTGCTGCTGCTCTGGTTGACCTACTATTTGGGGGCTACTTTATAGGTTTTGGGGTATACGATATACTTGAGGCTTACATTCGAGCGCCCATTCCTCCATATTATCGATGGCATCACGTATGCGTGTTAAATCCTGATTACAACGCTCAGTGTCGTACTCACGACGATCCGCCGTCGTCGTCGAGGTGATGCCCGATCCGAAACCGGTAACATTTGCCAGGGCTGCACGTTCCGCGGCCAGCGCAAAGAACTGATAGGCCAGACTGCTGTGCATCGGAGTCGAGTGACCCGTCAGCAGCGCATTCTTATTCGAGATGGAGTGTGGCAAGGAGAGATGTGCACTGGTCATGCCGCTCATCATGGCCAGCATTAGCGCCAACGCGCCGATGCACATGAAACACCCGCGCCGCGCCATAATCCTTTCAACAAACAAAAAAAAAAAATTGATTCTATTTCGTTGCGAGTTTTAGTTTAGAGCGCGCCGGTCAGTTGAAGTGCGCGTTTGGAAACTAATTGTGGAGCAAAATGGAGACCGGTAGCTTTTATAGAATATTTGTTATAGTGAAGTGTGAAATCTATCTAACGCCTCAAAAGATTTGGTTTTATTGATAAGCAGAAGGCGCGTACGTTAATCAAGTTCGATTGACTTGAATTGAGTTTATCGCTGGATTTGGTTGGTTTTGGGACCATGGAAATACCTGGCGTAAGACATGGCTGTAAATTATATATGAGGTCTGTAGATTTTTTTTTAATTAAATTAGGCGGAAATTCCTAAAATGGCGCAAGCGCTGCGTACAGTGGTGGAACTTGGGTAGGGTATAGGTAGCGGCCCCCCTTAAGTGACTGTCGTGTAATGGACAGACCGGTTAATTAAGCTCCCTTGAGGCTCCACTATGCTCCAGTGGGAGTCGAGGATGACGGTAGCAGCAGAAGCACCCCTCTCGACGACTCTGCTTGTAATTAGACCAAACATTGCCCTAAAGCATTACCTCATTTTAAATATTTAACTTTGAGCTTAAAATATATTTAATTCATTTACGTACGTAATATATATATAGTACGGAGTGATATATATAAATCAATGGCAAAAGTTTTTTTTTAATCTTATCGGCAGCGTATTTATAGATTACTTTGCCATTTGGGATCCGTTTAGGCCAACGCACACTTGCGCTTTATAACGCTGTACATATATATATGACAACGATTACGTCTAAAATAAATCTTAAGCTCAGGAAATAAGCCCATAATTGGCTAAACAATAAACTCAGGGTCTGTCACTTTCCATGATATTTCAAGTGTTTTTTTTTCTACTAAGTAATTTCATTCTGGTGGTTGACGAATATTTTCACCAGAACTATAGCTATAGGGTTCATCCCGTAAGCTTGGCTTGTATCTGGAGTAGTTTATATTCCCAAGGCAGGGAAGGCTACTCACTCTCTTACAAATGATTTTCATCTTAAAACGATGGAAAGACTAATTGGCCTCCAACTAAGGAACACTATTCCTCAATCTCAAATGTCCGACTCACAGGCAGCTCTACTGAGACGGTTCTACATTCGGTGATCTCGGGAATTGAGAAGTCACTTCATCATAAAGAATTTTCACTAGTGGTCTTTCTAGACATTGAAGGTGCCTTTAATAATATCACTCCCAACACCATCACAGACGCACTGAGGAAATTCAGTATGGATTTACGGCTAGTCAGCCTTCTTCTCTTCTTCTTCAATGCCCATTTGCTGTTAGGCGTCGCGGTAGCCTCGGGATATCCATCTTCTCCAATTAGGTCGGTTCCGTCTCTCTCTCTGTTCATCTCCGCCAGGGTTCTGACCCTCATCCTTCCCACATCCTGGATGCGATTTTCCCAAGTTTTTCGCGGTCTTCCTCTCGGTGTATTGCCTTCCGTTCTCCTTTCCAGTGCCTGTTTGGCTTTTCTTGACTCATCCATCCGATGTAGATCGAGTCAGCCTGATTGCTCAAATGCAGAGTCATACAAGCCTCTCTTGGCGCTTCCAGTATCGCAAAATACGTAAGTAGGGGAACACCGCAAGGCGGAGTCCTGTCCCTTTAATAATGTCACACCCAACACCATCACAGACGCACTGAGGGAATTCAGGATGGATTTACGGCTAGTCAGCCTCATTGCTCAAATGCAGAGTCATCCAAGCCTCTCTTGGCGCTTCCAGTATTGTAAGATACGTAAGTAGGGGAACACCGCAAGGCAGAGTCCTGTCCCCCTTCCTTTGGAACGTTGCCATAAATGGACTTCTGCATGCTCTGAAGGGGAGAGAATGCAAAATAAATGCATGCGCTGATGACGTAGCAGGTTCCTTCTCGGATAAATACCCCCAAACTCTCTACGAGCGTATGACCAACGCACTGCGTACGCTCTCAGAAAGGGCCACGGCCAGCGGATTGGGGGTAAATCCAAATAAGACAAAGCTTATGCACTTCACCAGGAAGTATAAACTTACTTCTCTTATAAATCCCAAGCTTAATGGTACGATCTAACCATTTAGCGACTCATACAGATACCTCGGGTTAGTCCTAGACAGCAAATTGTCCTGAAACCTGAATACAGAAGATCGAAGAAAAAAGGCCACGATCGCTTTATACACTTGCAAGAAAGCCATGGGACTTAAATGGGGCATCTCCACAAATATAGTTCACTGGCTGTACATTGCCATTGTCAGACCTATGCTGATGTATGGAGTCTTGAACTGGTGGCCAACCTTAGATAAGGGGACCAACCTTAAAAAGTTAAGTAAGGTTAAGCGAACCGCCGAAATTACCAATAGTGGTGCTCTACGCTCCACTCCAAACGAAGCGCTAGATGCTATTCTAAACCTCCTACCACTGAACAAAGAGGGCAAACAACCATTTCCATTCTATCAGCTTTACGCATGAGAGAGGCAAAAAAATGGAATGACCAAGATTTTGGTCATGCAAAGATTCTTAAGGGGACCCACTTATTCCTGGGAGTATAGACTACTGCATACCGCAGGAACATTTTGCAACTAACTTCAGAGCCTATTTTTTAACCAGGGAGGATTGGAATATAGGTGTATCAGGCCCAGGGGGCTCGATAAAGATATACACGGACGGCTCCAAACTAGACGACGGTGTAGGCGGAGGTATCTATGTTGAAGCACTCAACGTTAGAACTGCATTCCGACTCCCGAAACACTGCAGGGTTTTTCAGGCAGAGGTCACATAAGAAACCTTTCAAGCAGAGAGCGGCTAGACTTATTGAGACCTTGGACGGAAGTCCAAGAAACATAGTAATTCTGGTCGACAGTCAGGCTGCAATCAAAGATCTGTCATCGCATACCATAAATAGAAAACTAATTCGTAGCACGACCCTAGTGCTCAACCGTATCCATCACCACTCAATGACCCTCTGCTGGGTTCCAGGTCACTCAGGTGTCTCTGGTAACGAGGCGGCGGACGAGTGCGCAAGGAACGGCTTATCGCTGGCAGCTAACCTTGCGGTTACGGCCATTGAAAGACCATTACAGGACGTCGTATCGCAAATCAGGGAGACGGCATCGAATATGGTGTCCGGTTGTCGCATCTCCCGAGCACTCTGGCCGAAATATGAGCCAAAACGAATATCTGAACTCCTAGGATGGCTGAGAGGTTGCACGTTTCCCATCCCTCATTTGAGATGAGAAAGAAACAGAAAGCATCCAACACCTGCTATGGGACTGCCCGGCGCTTCATAAAAGACGAACCCAGTTTCTGGGTAAACCATTCTTTAAGGATCTGGGTAGTCTAGCCTATCTGCCCATAGCGATTCTGGCTGCTTTCGTCGAACCCTCATGAGAGATTTAGCGGATTAAGGATGTACAATTTTTGATCCTTCTCCACTAGTCCTCCCTTTCTTCAATTATTTTTCCAAAATATGTAAAAACAAAATGGCGCCTATAGAGATCTACAAGTACTTAAAATACATCAATGTTACTTTCAGCACTAGGATGGATATAGAATTAAATAAGGCTGGCAGGATGGCAAGCGAGCAGGGTGTGAAGCCCTTATAAAATATTCGTTTTTTTTTTTTTTAAATGTTTTTAATATAATTAAAGAAAATTTTAGTAATTTTATTTTAAAAATGGCAGTGACTACTTAAAATAAAATATAATTCATGGAACAACTTAAGAAAATATTGCATTTTCTATTTCTAGATTATTATTCTTATAAATGTTATTATAAATTATGTACTAAGAAGATTTTGGCATTATTTTTATAGATAATAGAATATTCATATGATTTAATTATGTCAAATATAGATTATTGAATATTTTTTTATTAGATTAAAATTGGGGCGCTCTCGTTGAATCCGGCACTGCCTCTATGAGCTGTATCAATATAACAACCTTGAATGGCCTGAGGGGCCATCAATTGCATAACGATCATAACGTCAATGATCAAAGTACAAACCAAATCAAAATTTCAAAACACTTCAACTAAAAAATCAACCATTGTCAAAAAAAGAAAACTAATACCAACAAAGAACTTCGTTGGGGCCAAAATCTATTATCGAAAAGATTTCCCAGAAAACAAACCGTATTACGCTTTAAAAAATAAATGGTCTCATATATGATTTACGATCGATTTCTGCACGGACGAGTCGACCGACCCAAATGCAACGGAAGTGCGCGGGCATAAAGTCGTCTAATCTCTATGGGCAATGACAAAATGGCGTTTCGGGTCGAAACTTTACGACTGACTGTACTTTGGACCCCGAAACAGCTGCTGTTCATATCTGTTCCATAGCTTGTGTAGCTTGTCATCCATCCCAATGATAGATAACGTCCGAAATCAATTACGTTTGATTTCGCCACTCCAATGGCTTAATTAAATCATACGGCATAGTATGGATTAGGCATAACTAAAGACCGAATATTGGTATACCCTTAAAAAAGACTAGAAATTGTTGCTTAAGAAATGTATCAACTGAGAGTTTTCGTTTTCGAAAGTTTTTTTGAATTAGTTGCGAGTTTCCTTTTATTTTTTTGTTACTGGTATTATATAATTCCCATAGGGTTTCTTTTTTTGAATACGTAGAAATAAAAACCGAACTCTTCGTTGCACAATTTTTATGTTAAAGCATTAAGCTCTGAGCAGTTTATCCAAATTTATGCAAATCGGTTTACTATATCATATAGCCCCCATAGCATAGTTTGGTCAAAAAAAAAATGTTTTCGTATCATAATTCCTTTGTTTTTCGTAGATTTATGATGATCTCGTAATCTCGATCTTTGGAGTACCTCAACAATGATATGGAATATCTCAAAATCCTACGCGCCCGATTTTGATATTAATTTTTTTATTTGCATAACAAAAACTAAACTTTTTTTTTATTTTTAAATATTACCAGTAGTAAGTTAAAGGTTTATTTAATTAGGCACTTTGTAATATGTTTTATATCGTTAGGATTGGCCGACTTAGTAGATTGGGCAGCTATAATTTTTTAATAATTAATTTTTATAAATTATAAATAAAAAATTATTTATGTTAAAAACATTTAATAATAATTAAAAAATTGGCATTGACCAACTGAGTAGCTTGGGCAGCTAAAATATTAATAAAAAAAATGTATTTTAGTGCATTTAATAATAATAAAAAAATAAAATAAAATAAAAAAAATTACGTTAAAGCAGTTAAAAATAATTCAATAAAAATAAATAAAAAAATTAGCATTGACCAACTGATAAGATTGGGCAGCTAAAATATTAATAAAAAAAATTATATATGAGCATAAAATAATAATTAAAAACAAAATAATAAAAAATTATTTTAGAGCATTTAATAATGTTATATATAAAAAAAAGTGTATGTCTGTTTGTCCGGGGTTGGACGCCAAACCCTTTGTCCGATTTTAATGGGACTTTTTTTAAAATGTTCAGAAGCTTCTTGGGCCGCGAATAGGCTATGTAATATCATTGGAAAATTTACAGAAAAATTAGGAAAATTGAAAATACTAAAAGCGACAATTTCATTTTCCAAAAAATTTTTTTTTTTTAATTTAGGTTGGCATTGTGTACATTGTCAGATTAATTAATATTTTTTAACTACCCTCCTAAAGTTTTTCATTGTCAAGTCAACCTTCTTTCAGTGAGCATCAAACGTTTTCAACAAAAAACAAGTGAAACCAGAAAAAAAAAATAAAGTTAAACAATTTAAAGTGAATCCGTGCAAAAGAGTCGTAGCAGATAAGAGCTGACAAAACGCCTCATGGGCAGCATGCCGGACGATACAATGCACTGACAGTGAATGAAGTTGCCATTATCATCGTAGGTGAGGAGCGTGATTCTCGCGACATTATCCTTCAAAAACGTAATAATGAACTTCAGCGAGTATCTGAAACGCACCGATCCTACGATGCATTGCAGTATCCCATAATTTTTTGGGAGGGGCAAGATGGATACCATTTCAATGTTCATCAAATAAACCCCATCACAGGCGAACAAACTAATAAAAAAGTTTCTGCAATGAATTATTATTCCCACCGCTTAATGATCCCTGAGAATGGAACAAATCATATTCTTCAATGCCGTCAGCTTTTTCACCAGTATGTCGTAGATATGTATGCAAAAATTGAATCTGAACGTTTGCTATTCATTCGTTTAAATCAAAAATCGTTGCGTTCAGATCAGTACATACATTTACGTGACGCGGTTGCAAACGATGGAAATGTTTCTGACATTGGCAAAATGGTCATATTACCATCAACCTTTACTGGCAGCCCTAGACATATGCATGAATATGCACAAGATGCCATGGTGTATGTCCGTTCATTTGGACGACCCGACTTTTTTATTACATTCACGTGTAATCCGGATTGGGAAGAAATAAAAGAATACTTATTGCCCGGCCAGGTCCCCTCCGATCGTCATGATTTAACGGCAAGGATATTCAAACAAAAAGTGAACAAATTGTTGGACTTGATCGTAAAACATTGTATTTTTGGGGAAACACGGGGTTGGCCTCATGCGCATATTCTTATTTGGCTCCAAACCAAAATACACACAGCCCAAATAGATGATCTGATTTCTGCGGAAATTCCTAATCCTGATGAAGACCCCTTGCTTCTTGACATTGTAACAAAAACGATGTTGCATGGACCATGTGGACCAATCAATCCGCAATCTCCTTCCATGAAAGAAAACAAATGCACGAAAAAATACCCAAGGGAACTTCTGTATGAAACACGCACTGGAGATGACGGATATCCAATGGTGAGTGAATACATATTTGAACTCAGTCATAAAAGACCTCAACTTATAGTTGCTATTTTTTTACTTTTGCTATCATCGCAGGTGAAGAAACAAACAAAAAAGTTGGCACCATGAACTTTTATGCATACAGATTAATGATTCAACAAAATGAAGAAAACCACCCAGCAACGCCGCGACAAATGATTCACAAGAACTTCGAAAGACCAATCATTCTGAAAATTTGATTTATCGGCTATTGCTGAAATCACTTTATCGTTCATGGTGTCCAAATCTCCATCAAACATGGTTAAAATGTAAAGATGGCGAATGGTTGAAAATTTTATGATGAAATTAATCCATTCATCGGTCAAACGGACGATGTTTTGCAATCGAAAAGATTGCAGGTTTGGAAACATAAATGGTGACGTGGCCGGTATTTGCTTGAAATTGTCTTCCAGAAACAAATTGAGATTTTTCACATTTTGAAAGTTTATGAGTGAAGAACGAACATCATCGTGAAAGAGATTGCATTTCCAATTTAAATTGAACGTTTCAGCTGTCGGATATTTCATGTTCAACTGCTCAAAATAATCAAATGGCACATCCTCTTCGTCTGGCATCGGCACACTTATTCTTATATTATTACTTATATTATTCATTTTAGATCTGAACAACGAGAAAGTAAACCAATAGAAATAACAATCAAATAAACTAAATCAAAAAATTACTATGCCATTAAAATTTGTTACCACAATTATGATGTTCTTTTCAGTTCGAGCAAATTTAATGAAATAATGATTATTTATTTGCGTTTACCACATTCAATATTCTTGCTTTAAAAAATACGATTCCTTTTCCATCAGCGACTCTCTCAAACAAATGTCAGAAGGTCGACATGCATACACAATTAAAAAATACACAAATGAATCAAACAAATTAGTATACACCATATACTGTGTAGGATAAAGACCTAGACGAGCGAGCGAAGCGAGCATGCCGGAGCGCAGCGGAGGCCGGCTAGTAATTTAATAAAAATAAATAAAAAATGAGTATTGAACAACTAACTGAGCAGCTTGGGCAGCTAAACTATTAATAAAAATGGCGGACGTAAAGTCGGGCGCGGACGACTTTAGGATACCCTGTACCACTAGCTTGTAATAAAGTCCGATTTCTTCACAAAAAACCAAATACAGAAGAATTTTTAAGCAAACATTTTTTTTGACCGATCGTTCCTATGGGAGCTATATGATATAGTCAGCCGATTTCAATAAAATTTGACACAGTGCTTAAATACCTTAAAACAGTTATGAATGCCAAATTTATTTAAAATATCTTTACAAACAAACAAAACACATCGAATTTTGTATAAAAAACGTGTTTTTGGACCGATTGGTCCTATGGGAGCTATATGATCTAGTCAAACGATTTGGATTAAATTTGGTACAGTGCTTAGGAACTATAAAACACTCACGAATGTCAAATTTGGTCCCAATATCTTAACAAACAAACGAAACACAGCAAATTTTGTTAAAAAATCGATTTTTTGGAAGATCGGACCTATGGGAGCTATATGATATAGTCAACCGATTTTGTTCAAATTTGGCACATTGCTTAAATGGTCTAAACAATTTCCAAACGCCAAATCTGGTTAGGATATCTTTATTAAACAACGAAATATAGCCAATTTTTCTTTAAAAAGTTATTTTGGCCGATCGGTCCTATGGGAGCTATATGATATAGTCAACCGATTTCGATCAAATTTGGTACAGTGATTGGGAACTATAAAAAACTTTCGAATACCAAATTTCGTTACGATATCTTCATAAACAAATAAATTATTCATCTAAAACGCTTTTTTTTCGTCGAGGTCGTCTCAAACACCCCCATGGGAGCTATATAATTTATCCCCGATATCAAAAAAATAAAATAAACTTGCCTCCTATGGAATAATATGGGATCTAATGTGAAAGTTTGGTAACTCTAGCTCTTACCATCTCTGAGATCTAGGCGTTCACCGGACGGACAGACGGACAGACGGACGACGGACATGGGTATATCGACTTCTCTATTCACCCTGATCATATATTAGGTAACTTTGGGTGTCTCCGACGTCTCCTTCTATATGTTACATACATTTTCGGCTTGCACAAACTTAATATACCCTTGACCATACGGTACAGGGTATAAAAATATTTAATATGAGAGCATTTAATAATAATTTATTAAAAATAAATTAAAAATTGCATTGAGCAGCTACAATATTAATTTAAAAAAATTAACGTTAAAGCATTTAATAATAATTAAAAAAAAATTAAATAACAAAATTTACATTAGAGCATTTAAAAATATTTTAATAAAAATAAATAAATAATTTACGTTGGAGCATTAAATAATAATAAAAAAAATAAATAAATAACAAAATTTACGTTCCAGATTTAAAAATATTTTCATAAAAATAAATAAAAAATTAAGCATTGGCCAACTGACGCGCTAAAACTAATTAAATACAAATATTTTAACACCTATCACAATTTTTATTTTAATTTTGATTCCTTATTGCATAATTTTATTTTCTTATGTCAATTTAACAAAAACTAAAAAATAATAATTATCTAATTTTTTTTAAATTATTATAAGAGTTATGGACCCTGATCAAAATATACTAAATAAATATTATTATTATTAAATTCACAGTAAAAAAAAAATGTTGGGTTCATTGTTGTCTTAGCTATTTTTGTACATTTATATTTTTTAAATTAATTTATATTTTATTAAAAAACTTTTGGACTTTTTGAATGTATAACATTCAAAGGGACCACACACACTCCTATAAAAAGATACACTTAATAAACTTAATTACAGCCACGGTCGTAGCGAAAAAATCCGGGCTCGGGGGATCTAAGCCGGCCCCACTATTACTCCTTTAGCTTGAATCAAGACAGTACGATATTAATACCTCTTTCCCCTATCACCTCCCGTCGTATTTAATAACAGCACAAGCAATTATGTATATTAAAACTCGCTTATAATTCACAACTGGTTTACACAAGAATCGCCCTTAATATGCATCTTTGCTATTGACATTTGTTATATTTGATTAGTATATTATATTTGAATTGTTTTTGAAACTTGTTGATATTTTTTTTATGTTTTGGATCTTGAGCAAATATTGCAAGTGATCGTTGGAGGCCTACAATTTTTTGTATAAACAGTTTTTCAATATGAACGCTACAAAAGTTTTTTTTTATTAATAAAAATAATGTATGTTTGAGCATTTAAAAATAGTTTAATAAAAATAAAAAAATTATGTTAAAGCATTTACTAATAATTTAATAAAAATAAATAAAAACTAAAAATAGCCACCGCTTTGAGCAGTGCCAGTTTGGTGCTGCCAACTTATGCCACTTAATGCCACTTATCGTTACGATTATTTATCGCTAGACTTATCGTTACGGTTATCGTTAGACTTTTTCAATGGTGCCTCCCATACAAACCTAATTTAAGACGTTGTCACGTCAAAAAAAATTTCCAACTGAGAAGCTTAGGCAGCTGCAATATTAATAAAAAAAAATAAAATTACGCTCTAACGTAAAAATAAAAATATTTTACAGTCTGTTAAGTAAGGAGCGTGTACGGCATTATCCGTAGTCGGTAAGGAGTAGATTTCTAAAAATTCGTTTACGAGTAGACATAAGCTTTGTCTTTGACGCACTAGTAAAAAAGTTCGATTGGAAGTCAAAACTTTGTCAGAAAAGTACGTTAAGCAGAATGAGTACTGCATATGCAGAACGCGGAGGCAGTTTTTCTCTGCACCCAACCAAAAGGACCCAAAATGTCCTATGCAGCGGCGGCAAAATATTTGAAAAAGTCGAAGACATTTGTCCAGAAGTGGGTGCAACGCTACAAGGAGCCGAAAAACGTCAATGAGCTTCACGATCATGGCTCAACAGGAAGCGTGATGAAGAAGGATGAAAAAGTGATTTTGAGTTTGTTTTCGCGGAATCCTGGCTTAAGTTTGGGTGCAGGGCAAGCAAAATTGAAAAAAGGGTGTAGATATATCGCACATAACGATTCGAAACCATTTTCAAGCAAATAATTTGAATTGGCGAAGCACTTTAAAGAAACCACTGTTGTCCGACAAACACCTTGCAAAACGACTGGCTTGGGCAACAGAAAACATTGATCGCGCTTGGAGCAACGTACTTTTCTCCGACGAATCTTCTGTTTGGGGTTATTCTAGCATACCACGGGCCTGATCTTTGTCTTCAAGTAATTTTGTCCAGCGCACCGTTAAACACTCTATAAAAATTCATCTTTGGGGATGCTTCTCAAAAAAGGGTTTCGGCTCTTTGCATCTCTTCACAGAGAACCTGAATGCTCCCAGGATGTTCGAAATTTATCGAGAAGCTTTATTACCGACTGCCAAAAGTCAATTTATCAACAAAAAAGAAGATTGGATTCTGCAGGAAGATAATGACCCCAAACTCCGCAGTCGTCTCTGTACCGACTGCAAGCGCGAAAAAGGAATCGTCACCTTGAATTGGCCTGCACAGTCCCCTGATGCGAATCCCATCGAAAACTTCTGGGCCATCATCAAGCAAAAGCTTCGAGGAAGATCCACATTTACTTTGAAACAGCTTTCCTGAGAAATTCGACGCATTTCGAGAGCGCTTCCCGTCGAATATGCTGAAGATTTGGTGGAAAGTATGCCGCGGAGATGCCAGGTGATTATTGACGCTGGTGGTGACTGTACATGTTATTGATATAATTGCGTCATGCTTCGGAACATGGAGAATAAATTGATGTAAAGAAACTTTTGTTTAAATCAATTTTTTATGTTAGTTATGCCGTACACGCTCTTACCTAACAGACTGTATATTTATATATTTTATTTTTATATTTAAAAATATTTTAATAAAAATAAATAAAAAAGTTAGTATTGGCCAACTGAAGCGCTAAAACTAATTAAATACAAAATACTTCCGTTTATAAATATTGTTTTTAATTAAATTATTAAGGTAAGGAGAACCAGTATCTCCTATGTTCTCCTGCAACCCATTTGTTTTTCCTGGTTTTGATTGTGGACCAAGCAATACCACAAAACGGCGCAGGAGATGTAGTCAGGGTGCTAAATCGTCAGTGATCGTATTACCATCCACTTCTGAGTGTCCAGGTAACCAACATAGAACGACTTTGTTCCGGGTGGACAGGGTTTGATCTTCAAACTACCTAGCTATGGCATTCTTTAACCATCCTGGAGAAGTTGCTCCAGGATGATAATGACCTAATAGCAGCTTGTCGGGACTGAAAGGTGTGGGCAAACCGAGTCCTTAATTTCGGTACCACGGGTTCAGTATACGTCCAAGCGTACTCATTGAGATCGGCCCCCTTGTGGGAGTATCGTGGTGGCTGTGGATGAAACCCAAATCGCGGGTAGATTCAGCTTGGCTCGGCGTGGGGTTGCCATCTCAACCGGGTGCTGCTAGCCATAAAGCAGAAGAGATGATAGATACATCTCGCCCCTCACCAAGGGGGAACTGCATGCCCGACAACATGCTTTCAAATTGGTACCAAAGAAATATCAGTCTTGGCTGATTGCTCTGAGGGGCGTTAGTTGGCGCATTAATCCAGACTCATTGTGTTATATGTTCACTTAAGTTGCATATTTGAGCGCCGTGGTTTTAGTTCTGCAAAGGATCATACCACGTTAAATAAAATCCGGAAAGATCTGGTTATCATGTAAATTCTTTTTCTTATGTGGCCATAACAACCCGATTACCGGGTTACGGCCTGCCTTAAAACATCACTCCAGGCGCCTCTGCATTGCGCGCGCCTTCTCCAGTTGGTCACACCGAGCGAAGACAGGGCCCCTTCCACTTGGTCTTTCCATCGCAAACACGGTCGTCCTCTCCGCCGACGTCCGCTGACTACCGCATCGAACACACGTCTAGCTGGAGCATCCTCGTCCATCCTAACGACATGTCCGAGCCAGCGAAGCCGCTGGATGTTGATACGCTGAGCAACGTCAATGTCGTTGAGGAGCTCATACAGCGCCTGGTTGGTGCGGATGCGGTAGTCATCGCCAACTCGAATAGGACCAAAGATCTTGCGCAGTACTTTCCTCTCAAAAACTCATGTAAATTGCGAACTTAAATTTAACGTATACTTAATTTCAACAACTTAAATTTCCACATACGCCAAATGAAGCCTGAACCACCATTTTCCATTTAATGACAGTTGCGGTTAATAAAAATCAGTCAACCATATATGCCGCCTACGTTCGATTTCACGGTCAACAGTTTGATTTTACGCCTACACATAGCAACAGTTGACGTATACTTAATATGCATAGCCAGGATATGCCGCCAACGCCGCCTTTCACATCCAAAATGGTAATCAATTTTCCACAATATTTCATGACAATTTTTACTAATGAAATGCTATTGAAATTCATATTTCGCATACGCCATATTGCAACGGACAGGACAATCGATATTCATTCATTTTGCGTGGACTTCATTTTGCTATTGAACATTTTCCGGGAAAAACTCGCAACCAGGACATATGAGGACATGATTTTCAATACAAAATGTCAAACAGTTGCATTCATTTGACCTTGGCCGTGGCAAGCTCATAATTACCCTTGGCCGTGGGTAGATGTCAATGTTGTCATGCATTTGTTGACCACGAAAAGTCCTTTGAGTCCTCTGAGTGCAGCTAAAAATAGCACAAAATGTCATCTGTGGTAAACAAGCAATCAAGCGTGGACTTAATTGAATATGCTTGCCACGTATATTGCAGCTACTGGTTGGCAGCCATATAGCAATATAGCAACATTTTCCGGGAAATGCATTTTCATTAAGTTCCATGCAAGCTGCCCACATGCAAAATTAATATTGAGTTCCAAAGAACAGCAATTTTGCTGTGTGTGTGGGCAACATTTATGTTTTGCTATCAATTTTCCGGAAAAGCAATTAGATTTATATTACGCATACGCCATGTTGCACACACAAAGTGAGAGTTAATTATAGAATTGTGAAATTTCTGTGTAAAACTGAATCCATGTTATTGCAATAAAACAACAAACAACTGACTTCAGGCAGCTACAAGTTGTTGTAGATTTTTACTAAGCGTATACTTAATAAAATTTACGTAAAGTTTACAAAGTGCAAAATTTTAAAAACTTGTAAATTGTTAAGTTTCTTGAGAGGAGTACAAGGCTGCTCTCACTGACTACAACAAGGACATCAGAAGCTCTAAAAGGGAAACCTGGAAGAATAATAATGTCCAAAACCTTACAGAGGCGGCTAGACTTCAGCGAGTCATGGCCAAAGAGTCCTTAAACGGGGTGGGTCTGTTGGGCAGGAGTGATGGTTCCTTCACTTCAGACCGTAGGAAAACTTTGGAGCTGAGATCCTGCAGCGGAGATCCCCAACTCTCAGTTTGAATCGAGCCAGAATGTCTGGCACTATATTCGATGCCGACAAAGTAAGATGGACAATTGGCTCCTATGAACTTTCAAGGCACCTGGTGGGGACGGAATTTTCCCAGTACTTCTCCAGAAATGTCTGAATATCATCCTAAACCCACTGATTTGTCTGTTTAGAGCAAGATTTGACTGGGGTTACATACCTCACTCTTGGTGGAGAGTACGGGTTGTCATCATCCCCAAATCGGGCAACAGGCCAATAGACAAGCCCAAGTCATACAGACCAATCAGTCTAACCTCATTCCTTCTGAAAACAGTAGAGAGACTTCTCGATCTGCACATCAGACACAAACTGCACGCCGCGAGCCCGCTGCATCCAATGCAGTTTGCATATTCTAAAGGGCAGTCAACAGAGGTTGCTTTACACCACCTAGTTAGAAAGATTGAAAACGCTTTCGCTTGTGCGCATTCCTGGATGTCGAGGGAGCTTTCGACAACACTGACTTTGGTTCTATCTCTAGAGCGTTGGCCCGTAAAAACATAGAACCAAATGTGATCGCATGGATTAAATCCTCGACAGAGGGACATAACTTCATCTCTAGACGGTAAAAAGGTCAGCATAAGACATGTTCATTCGCGCATATCAACAACACCCACTTCGAGCGAAGGACACATCCTTCGAACTGTGGTGTCGCATCACCAGCGAATTCGACTACGACATCGATAATCGCCTGTTTGATCCGAACCATTTGCTCGGAGGTAAGAGGTGCAGCGTTTGAAATGAAACCCAGCTTGATGCCCTTGACTACACTGCTGTAGGGCATCTTGTTTGACTCGACATGAGTCTGTTTGGGTTTCTTTGTCGCCGTATGTGGCGACTTATCGTCAGATCGGCTTCTCTTGACCTGTGTCGCAGGGGGTGCCGATTTGATGAAAGCCAGAGCTTCTGCTCTGGAGAGTCCTTTGCGAAGAGCAACCCTGAGGAGTCTCTTATCGCGGGAGTTGAGGGTCTGGAGAGTGGCTCCGATACTGGTGCCAGACGACTCCTGTGAGACTAAACTCACATTGTCATCTCCGTCAGAGACCAGGAGTTCATCTTCAGAGCTGGAAGCCGATACCTCGAGCTGTCGATGAACACGCGGTGCTTTCGGGTGAATAAGTACCGGTTTTACCTAAACAGATTCAGGTGGTTGAACCCGAGTCCCCTCTATATGCCTAACAGCACTACTAGGGGCGGTCGCTGGTTGCGGCAGCCGTAGCGATACAACTAGAGGTCGTCGTGCAGACTTCCTCTTGTGGTAATGCTTTTAGAGTGTTATCAAACTCATCCGAGTCATTTGAAGTATCCATATATGTATTGAATACTCAGGGCGGGGATGTCGCCCACGGGATGGCCCGAAATGCCGTGGCAAGTCAAGAATTAAAACTGGAGGTTGACAGGTATCCAGAGTCCGCATACTGGAGACCGAGCTCCCCCTCGATCATGCATCTTTTGGCGTATGATGTTCCACCTAAGATTGGGGTAATTTTTGAAGAGTGTTCTTCTCTTCGCCCGAATAATTGGTCAGCATCCAAGGCAGAGACATGACCGTACCAAGGACCTGCTTCCAGCCGCCCTCACGGGGAGAGTATAGTCGCACTACCAGTAGTGTATCACAATTACGGCGCGTACCACAAAAAAAGTGGTTACACGTTGATCCTCTTGTAATACCTATTTGCTATTAATTATAGAATTATTAAATTTCTTTATAAAACGGAAGCCATGTTATTGCAAAAAACAACAAACAACTTCAGGCAGCTACAAGTTGTTGTCGATTTTTACTAAGCGTATACTTAATAAAATTTACGTGAAAAAAACTTGTAAATTGTTAAGTTTCTTGTAAACAAACCCCTTGAACATATTTGTTGCATCCAATTGCAGGATAATGAGCTTAGAGTAAGAACAACAAGACAAGATGGCGCTAGGACGTATACGTAATTTAATTCGCACAACTTGGTAGATTTAATATAAATATTGAGTGTTAAATTTATTCGTTTCAATAGAGAACAAGACGAAGTACCTGCTATCTACAAGTAAGAACACTACACTACTTGGAATAGATAGCTACAACTTCGAAGTTGTAAAGGATTTCAGGGAATACACTTCAAGGCAATACGTCGACGGACAAATCTTGCTAGCCGATGTTTGTTTGGGCTAAGGAAGGAATTCAAGAGTAAGGCCCTCAAATCGGCACACCAAAATAACCTTTTTCAAATCTATCATCATAACAAGCATCCAATAGGGCGATTTTAGGGGCTTTCGAGAGAAAAATCCTTCAATGTATCTTGTGACCGATAAATGTGGATAGTGAATTTCGCATACGAACGAACCATGAGCTGTATGAGCTATACGGCGACACTGATCTACAACGTCTGCACTGGCTAGGTCATGGATGATAATGTTCCAACCAAAAAGGTATTCCAGCGGAGATTACTGGAAGGTCGACAAGAATGCCTCTGCGATGGGAAGATCAGGCTACGGACAATCTTCGAAGCATTGGGATTGTCTATTGACGTCAGGAAGCACAGCATAGAAACCGCTGGCGTAGTTAAATTTTCGCGGTCAAGATTTTGGAACTGTCATAGGGAGAAAGGCAAGTCTTCGGCACAGACGTTTTGAAATCGAAGATAAGAACTATTTCCCATGGATATCTTGATAGATAGAGCCAATCTATCTTGTCAGCATGGTAGACTTGTAGAGATGACAGATCTATGGTTGCCAATCTTCATTGTAAATCTTTCATCGAACGAAATTAACCAAATTTGCCAGCTATCTACTTGTTTAAGGCGTTTGGTTTACATGGTTCTCTCTGCTGGAACCTTTTCTAGGACCCTTTCCTATATGCAAGGGTATCATTCGTAAACTTCTTGATGCTCCAGGGCTGAGAGGGGGTCTGGAAAAGCGTCGTAGCACAAATATCCTATGGAAAATCTTCGACAATATTGTTGAGGGGGGAGGGAGGACGTATATTTTGACCAAATTCAGCATCACGTAATTTATGGATGATCCCAAGGGAAAGAAAGCGCAAATTTAAAGTACGGCTTTTCTATGTTCAACTGTATTCCTCTTCAAGGCAAGACTGTCCGTGCGCTGGGAATGCTTCAACCTTTCCTCACAAAGAAGTGGGACACTGCAACCAAAAAGTCTTTTCACTGGCACGGGAACATTTTGTACTGTGCCTGTGTATTCAAATTTCTCCACTAGACGCTCAATTGTTGATCTGGCAGGACAATTATGACGAGTATATACATAAAAAACTTAATTACAGCCAAGATCGTAGCACGAAAATCCGGACTCGGGGGAATCTGAGCCGGCCCCACTATTACTCCTTTAGCTTGAATCACTACAGTAGAATATTAATCCCTCTTTCCCCCACCACCTCCCTTCGTATTTAATTACAGCATAAGCAATTTCAATAAAACTCGCTTATAATTCACAACTGGTTCGCACAAGAATCGCGCTAAATATGCATCTTAGCTATCCAAGTTTGTTGCACCTAATTTGTTTTTAAATGTTTTTAATTGCTATTTATTTTATTTTTAAATCTCAGATATTTTTTTTGTTTTTTGGATCTTTTTTAATTGTGAAATTTTTAAAAGCTCTTTTAAGAAATGCTTTTAAGTAATATATAGTCAAAAATAAATAAAAAAATTATTATTTTGCTTTATTTTTATAATTTTTAAAGTTTGCTTTAAGCTATTGCTATTGCATATTAAAATAATAAGACATTATTTTATAAGATAATAGGAATAAAAAGTAATTATTTTATGTATTTTTTATATCCATGTTTTCCAATGTTAACTCCATTTGGTAGCCCAGCATATTTGAGAGAGACGGTTTACGCACACCAGATGTTATCTATGGGGCATGTCTGCTCACGTTCCATCCACGAACCTATGCAAAACGCCGTGTGAGGATTTTAATTGAAGGTAATCTTGCTGACCCAGCGTCTTCGCAAAACCTTGCCGTTTAAGCCGCCTTAAAGGGCGGGCAGGGAGTGACTACTCTTGCGAGACGGCTGCGGTGTCTTTGCAATCTATCGCTGTATCTATCGAGTGTGCCTACCAATCTGCTCTTCAACTGTATCCACATTGAGGTCTCTATGGAGTATGGAACCACGTACATACCAGGGGCAGTTGGTTATCTGTCGTAATACGCGATTCTGCAATACCTTTTAACCATCTCTTTGAGGTGTGGCCCAAAGGTGATGCGCTTGTCCAAAGTGATGCCGAGGTACTAAGCTGGTGACGGCTGCTCCAGGGTAACTCCCTCTAGCTGGATTCAAGGGGTATGCGTCAATCTTCGGAGTGTGAAGCAAGGGCTTATTGTTTTTAGTGGGCTAATCTTCAAATTCCACCGTTAGCACCAAGCTGCGAGAGTATCAAGATATGCTTGAAGACCCATTCTTGCCTTTACGCAACTTTTGGCATTATAAATGATTGCGATGTCATCTTAGCCTTAGAGGGAGCTTCCATATGTTCAGAGTTAAATCTGGGTATGTCACAAATATCCAAAGAAAAGCGCAGTGGACCCAGAACTCTGCATTGCAGAGTCCTTACCTTGATCTTAAACTCTCGTCCTTCCAGATATGACCTTACGGAGCAGGCAAAAGGTTTTTTACTTTGCACAGTAGACCATCGTCAATGAAGACAGCGTTGGAGAACTCCAGGTCGTCAAAAGCCAGCATGATGTGCTTCACCAATGTGTGGACCTGTTCCACCACTGTGCCGTGTCGCTCTCGACAGCCGAATTGGTGGTTCATTTATAATGGCAGAAATCCGATTCGCAATAGTCCTCTCCCATAACTTAGACAGGTAGGGTAAAAGACCGATACGACTCAGGATCAGCTTCTGGTTTGCCTGGCTTGTGTGGCTTGTATCATAAGAATCGCAGCTAGTTTCCATTGCTTTGGGAAGACGTGGAGCTGATAATAGCATTAAAAATTAATACTGTATAAAGTAGCGCTCTTGTAGACAAGTCCTTCAACGTAGCATTGCAAATCCTATCAATACCCGGAACTTTATTTTTCGGCAATAATTGAATCGCTTCAGTTAATTCTTTAATGCTCATAGGGTTCATAGGCGGGCACATCTGCAGTGGGGTCTGAAGGCTCTGGAGGGTCTTCCTAGACTGAAACGATCCTCTAGTTGGTATCCGTAAGCATTAGCCTGTTCGCTCTCGTTTTTAGCAAATTCACCACCAGGACATCGGACAGGAACCTGTCTAAAGGGTTGTCGCTTAAGCGATTTTGTGCACTTCCATAGAGAGTAGTTCGCATCTACGGTGTAGTCCATGGAAGCCAGTTTTTGTTCGAAGAAATCACTTCTGAGTTTCCTTAAGAGGTTACGTATCTGTCTTCGCTCGGTTCCACAAATCTTGATCTTGAGATCGAATTGCTCTTTTGCCGAAGGAAAGTAAAATCCATCGTCTTAATCACGTTAAACGACCCTTTATTTCAAATGCTTCCGTTCAATCGGCCAACCGGGTTTGTGTTCCCTTGTCATTTTTATATGTCTTTATCAACCATAAATATGAAAATTTTTATATCCATCGAATTGTTAAAAAATGTTTAATTATGAGAATACTTTCCATTATAGCTATGACTTCTGCTTGGAAAAAACTACAATGATCTGGTAAGCGGAAGGATTCGTTACTGCTCAACAATTCCAAATAGACACCCCCTCACGCCTGATCATTCAGTTTAGATCCGTCCGTAAAAATGGTAATCTTGCTATTGCAGTCTGGTATACCATTGTCTCAATCTTCACGAGATGGGAAACTTACACTGAACGGTTTGTCTAAGAATAACTCCATTGAGTTAAAAAAGTCTGTAGCTCTAGGAATTTGCGGAAATCGGCGCAGAATAGTCGAGTGTCCTCTAGAACTTATGGCTAGATCCGAAGTTTCTCTTAGGCTTAAGGCCGATATCACTGCTATTTGCTTAATATATAGATTTATCGGCAGTAGATACAGCATGGTGTCTAGGGCGCTGCTGATTCTCAAGGTAGTCGCTCTTTGAATGGAATTCGCCGGAAATTTCGCCCTTACAACCAAGGCAACATCATCCGCATAGACGACAAACTTATGTCTGCTCTCTACTTCCGCAACAGCTTCTTCATCGCTAGAACCCACAAGTGAGGAGAAAGGACCCCTCCTTGAGGGGTACCTTTTGTGACCGATCTGCGTTGAATTCGAGAATGTGCTTAGCAGCATGAGTTCGATGAGATTCACCAGAGATTTACAG
>JBAMAX010004734.1:0-70173 GCA_037043745.1 Chymomyza amoena | reverse complement strand
GCACACTGTCTCCCAACAGGCGGCCACTAGTGCGATTTGCAGGAGCAAATCTGCCATATGCAGTGAAATGCCGTTACCTGGGCATCACAGTCGCCGAGCGGTTGAATTTTCAACTGCATATCGCGTCCTTACGTGATAGACTGGCTGGAGTCGTTAACGGTTTGGCACGCGTACTGCGGGTCAGTGTTTAGTGTACAATAGACATATACTGTCCCCTTCTCTCACGCATACAGCAGCGGCAGGCAGGCTACTCCTCTCTCACTCTAACCCACAGCGCTAGCCGTATTTCGGACAGGCGCGTCTCTCCCCTCTCTTCGCATAACTCAGTGTTTAGTGTACAATAGACATATACTGTTGGTAGTAAGCATATAACCTAAAACTATCGCCGCTTTTCAAAGTTATTGTATTCAAAGTTATTGTAAAAATTAAAATGAAACGCGCAGAAAATGTTCCTTGGAATATTACAGAATCTCCTAACGAAAGGTAAGTTAAATTTCAATCATTACATAAAATCATTATAGTACTTTATAATATATATATATATCCAGAGTGTTTATGGTTATTATAAACATGTGATCAGCGAGCATCTTTCTATCTCTTACGTATTTAAAAATTCAATATTATCTCCTAACGAAAGGTGAGTTAAATGTAAATCATTAAATTAAATCATTATAATACATTATAATATATATATATATATATCCATAGTGTTTATGATTATTATAAACACGTGATCAGCGAGCATGTTTCTATCTCTTACGTACTTTAAAGTTCAATATTTATTTACAAATAATTATTTTAGGGCTATTGAAATGGAAGCAGTTGCAGATGTTCATGAGCATCAGCAACATACGCAACAACAGTTACAACAAAACTTACAATCAACACAAACACGACCATACTCAAATGCTGAACGCCAAAAAAGATACAGAGAAAAGAGAAAGCTGATACAATGAATGCATGTACTACATTCAGTCAAACTAGCGACGTTCAGCCACAGCAAGAACAACCACAAAATGATGTTCAAATAAGTAAACGTCAACCACAAACTAATGCTGAACGCCAAAGTAAATATAGAAAATTACGTTAAAAACATCAGCAACAACAACAACAAACGGAAGATATTAATGCAATTACAGTGCTGAGTAATACACCCCATATATCTAGTATCGGTCAACTGCAAAAGTAATAATTTTATATTCTCACATCATTAAAGGCATGTTTTAACAACACTATTTATATATTTTTTGTGATTTATTTTACAATTTTAGTGTCGACCAAGCTAAACATGCACGAAAACGATGTTTAAACCAACAACGACAAAGCAGGTTTAGAGAAAGGCAAAGACTTGAATCGCCTAGTACATCTTCGCATCAATCACAGACAGAAAGGTATATTTTGCAATAATAATAATAATATAATCAATTATAATATTGAATTATAATTTACGTGAAATAAAAATTGTTTTTTTTTTCTAGTGAAACTTTACAACTTAATAATCAAAAGGCTTTTGAAGAATTTGATCTAAAATTTACGCAGAATTCATTTGGTCATTCTTGTAACGTTTGCGACCGTTTAGGGTTTAAAAATGATTTACATACTGCGTCAGATAATCATACAGAAATTTTACAAAGGATAGTATCTGTAAGTTTATTTTATTTAAAATTACTTCTTATATAAATACATATGCTTTCCATATATTAAAATTATATTGTTTTCAGAATTTCTCTTCACATGCCACATTACTTATATGCTCAACTTGCAAGTCTGCTTTGGATAAACAAAAAATATCAGCAATGTCTACATATAACGGATTTCAATATCATTCAATGCCATTGGACTTACCACAATTAGATATAGTTTCAGAAAGGTTTATTTCGCCAAGATTACCCTTTATGCAAATAAGACGGCTACGACACATACACGGTCAGTACGGGATTTACGGACAAATCATTAATGTACCCGTTTCTGTACCAACAATGATAAATCAATTACCAAGAGATATTGATGACGATCACTGCTTCTACGTACACATCAAGAAAAAGTTAATTCATAAATCCAGTTACCTTGTAGGCTTAATAAATAAGAAAAATATTAAAACGTGGTTACGATACTTGGTACAAACTCCTCTTTACCAATATTACAACATTGAAATAAAACAAGAATTTCTTCAAAATGTTGATGAAGTTGTTGAAGAGCCTCTTATAGATAATTTCAGTGAAGATATTCCTATTGAAGAAAGTCTGACTGCTCAACAACAGACTTTACTATGGAACGAAGATCAGTACTTAACAATAGCACCTGGTGAACACAATGTTCCATATAGTTTGTTATTTGATGAGCATGAAGAAGAATTATCTTTTCCCTGTATCTACTTGGGTCAATTTAGACATTTCAAAGAAGATGTTAATGTTACACCATTTATGATGGCTTCTAGCGAATTAAGACGAGCTGATAGAAGAGGAGTCACACCACAGCATCTATTATAAGTTGCTATGAAAATTATGAGACTAAGAGTTAGAGACACTCTTTCAGTCGCCTTCAAGTTCGTTGGAAAAGACACTAATATTACTCGTCAACAAATAGAATCAAAAGAATATATTAACAATTGTATAGAAAGTAATCTTGCATTCCTGAAGTGTATACCAAATTCGATTTGGTATTGGGCAGACCGAAAAAAATATCTTTTTGCTATCATTAGACAAAAAGGGAAACCTACAGCTTTTATGACTTTGAGTGCAAATGAGATTGGTTGGATTAATTTATTGCAGTTGTTATATAAATTAAAAAATAATGGAGCCGAAATTTCTAAAGAAGCAGCCGCTGATTTGCAATATATTGAAAAAAGTACACTCATTAACGAAGATGCTGTCACTTGTGCTATCTATTTTAATAAATTAGTAAATATATTAATAACTATTTTACAATCAAAGAAATTTAGCCCATTTGGAAAATACAGAGTTGTCGATTATTTTAAACGTATAGAATTTCAACATCGGGGAAGCCCACATGCACATATTCTATTATGGCTTGAAAACGCTCCACAAGATGTATTGGGTAAAAATTATCATGATGCTATAGAATTGATTAACACATTAATATCAGTTTCAGCATCTGAAGCAACAGGTCATTTAAATTTGCAAACCCATAAGCATACACTTTTACGTGTTACAAAAAAATTGCATCACATGCCCAACAAAAATGTAGATTTGAAGCACCTTTTATGCCGTGCAGATCAACCATGATTTTAACGCCTCTAAAAACTACAATACATGACATCTCCGATGAAGATTTAAAAATTTATAAGAAACATTATTCCTTACTTCGAACTAACTTGGAAAATTTAGATTACAGCAGTATTGACGATTACTACAACAAAAATGATATACGTTCTGATGAACATTATATTAATATTCTTCGTGCTGGAATAAACAGAGTTAAGGTGTTTTTAAAAAGAGAACCTAGTGAAAAATGGATTAACCCATTTAATCCATTTGTTTTGTCTGTTTTAGGATCTAATACAGATTTTCAGATCATTACCGAGGAATATTCATGCGCTGCTTACGTTGTAGAATATGTAAATAAAACTAACAGAAGTGTTAGTAATTTATAAAGAAAAATCACCGAAACTATGAATGAACATCCTGAATTCGACATAGTAGAAATTACACGTAAATTAAGTGTAGATATGCTTAATTCTGTGGAAATTACGAGTCAAGAAGCTGCATGGTACTTACTGCGGGAGCCAATGTCAAAAAGTTCTATTAAAGTTGTCTATATATCAACGATTTGGCCAATTGAAAGACAACGAGTCAAAAAAACGCAACAACAATTAAGTGAAATGGATGAAGATTCTACCAATATTTGGAAAGAAAATTGGTTTGACAAATACGAGCAAAGACCAGAAGATTTAGAAGATGTTACCTTGGCACAGTTTGTTTCCAAATATTATAAAAATAATAAAGGTATTTATGTACGAAGAGAGATTCCGCATATTATCAGGTATCGAAATTACGATATCGGAAATGATATTAATGAATACAAACGCGAGATGGTTACGCTACATATGCCGTTTAGAAATGAAGAAAATGAAGTTTTATCAGATATGAAATTCATTGACATTTATGACGAAAATGTTGATTTAATTTTAAACAGACGAAAAGAATTTGAATCCAATTTTGATATGGCAAAAACAATAGAAATTTGCAAACAGTTATGTCGTGAAAATGAAGTACCTGATGATGATGATCAAGTTCTAGATATAGCCAATAAGTTTCCAGAAGCTAATCCTTTTGAAACTTTGTATAATAATCCAAATGCAGATGTTAACATGGATTTACGTCTAGCTACATTAAGCAAGCTCGGATCGATTGCTAAGAAAAGAGATAATATTATGGAACATGAATCTTTTTGCGCATTGATGAGATCTGCTAATGAAAAACAAAAAAGTCTTCTACAGCATATCATATCGCATTTATTATCGGATAATACATCTCCATTACAACTTTTCTTTACTGGACCAGCAGGATGTGGAAAAAAGTTCGTAATCAAGTTAATTATGGAAATTTACAACCGATACACGAATACAGATGGGTATTGTAATTCATACATTGTGTGTGCATCTACTGGAAAAGCAGCTGTAGCAATAGATGGAACAACTGTACACACAGCTTTAAAAATATCTCTTTCTAAGCTTCTTCCTTTATCAATTGAAATAGCACAACAATACAGAACCTTGTTTAAATATATAAAAGTTTTAATCATTGATGAAATAAGCATGGTTGGTGCGGAACTTTTATCACAAATTGATTCAAGGTTAAAACAAATCACTGGAAACTTTCAAACTAATTTTGGTGGCTTAGATGTTATTATGATTGGTGATTTGCGACAACTACCACCAGTGAGAGCTACACCTATTTATAAACAAATAAAACAGAGAATGGTTGGACCGACATTATGGAGAGGATTAAAGTATTACGAATTGACACAAGTTATGCGTCAACTGAATACAACGTTTTCTTCACTACTTACAAAAATTGGAAATGGAAATGCATTAGATGACAATAAATTGGCTCTAATTACATCTAGATTTTTCACAAAAGAACAGGCCAATGCACTGGGTCCTCATGGAATACGATTATTCTATTCAAATCAAGCAGTTAAAGAGTATAACAATTACGTATTACAACAAGTACAAGATAAAGTCATTTCAATAACCACTGACGTTTTTATTGGATGCGCAAATAATGAACAACAAGCTTTCGTAAAACAAAAATTGTACAAAATGTCTGTTATTGATACTGGTGGTTTACCATATGAAATTGTATTCGTTTTGAACAAATTCTACATCATCACAACTAACATCGACGTTGTAGATGGACTGGCTAACGGTGCCGTTGGGAAGTTAGTATACATAGAAAAAAATGATAAAGATGAAATTACACGCATTTGGCTGCTCTTTGGAGATTCACCAAAAACAGGTCAGAAAATAAGGAAAAAAGCTGCTGCACACATCACAAAGTTTAATATTCATCCTCAAGCTGTACCGATCGAACGGAGAACTTCTACTATTTATTTAAATAATAACAAAACTATTATTGCTAAAAGAAATCATTTTCCTCTAGTTTCAGCGTGCGCAATGACTATTCATAAATCTCAAGGAGGAACTTTTAGTGAAATTGTTTATGAATATGAAAAATCACACCCACAACAATTACTTTACGTTGCTTTATCTCGAGTATCTACAATAGAGGGTCTCTTTATTATCACACCGAATAATGACTTCACTTTCTATCATGGAAAAAGAAACGATACGTCATTAACAGCATTACGAGAAGAATTTCGAAGATTATCTCTAAACGCATTAAAAACTATTGATCAAAGTATCATTGACTTCATTTCAAATAAAAAAGGAATTTCACTTTTTACAATTAATTGTCAAAGCCTTAATGCCCATAGTCTCGATCTTATTGATTCGGTCTCTCAATGCTGTAATATTCTTTTATTATGTGAAACGTGGCTTGAAAATGATGATACTAAAATTATTCCATCTTTTAAACGTATTGTGCAACTAAAGCGTGAAAATATAAGAGCAGGAGGCGTAGCAATTTATCAGAATGTTAATGACTGCATTAATATTGTCACTTCAAATATGGGAGTACAAATTAATAATGCTACAAGCTTTAATGTGGCGAAACAAAACGATCTTGGTGAAATGTGTATTGTGGAATGTCTCAGTGAAGCTAAGCAACAAATTATCATTGTCAATATATATATTTCTCCAAACCAAAGTATTTCAAAAATTATTCAATTCATTCATAAACAGCTTTTAATTTATACACAAGAAGGTTCTGCTTTACTTAATGAAAATTATCATAAAATTCCGTTAATTTTAACCGGCGATTTTAATGTTAACTTTGCTGCTGATCGAGCTAACGATTTAATATCGTTTCTACAATCTAAATTACAATTAAAAATGATTAGTAAGCCGGAAGAAGCTACAACAAGTCATGGAACTGTAATTGATGCAGTCTTTGCAAGATTTTTAGATGACATACAATGTCAAAATTTCGTTGCTTATTATAGCTACCATAAGCCAATTGTTACTTTTGTAGGATTAAATAATGATACTAATAACGTAAATACAGATAAGTCTAATGTACATATTGAAGAATTGTAACTAAGAGTAAAATATATTTTATAATCAATAAAAGATTTTATTAATAAATATCCTTTCCTTGGATTATCATATTTATATACATAAAATTTAAGTATAACATAAGCTTTTCTCAAGTTCAAGAATTTCAATATTAAATAGTTCAACTTAGAGATTAGTTGAAGTTATCACTTCTGTCGAGCGTCCCGTGACGCACACATTTTTTTGTAATTAATTTTCCTACTCTTTACAAAAATATATGTTTCGATATCACAAGGATATTGTCGGCAGATTCCGACAATATCGCGTGTTGTAGATCGTCGATGCATTCTGTAGCTTCGCCTGAATGTTTCGCAGAGGCGAACCAGGCGCAAGGAAGAAAATGTTCTTTAATTAATTAATTCCAAAACTTTTGGATCAAAAAAAAAAAACTTTAATGGCGTATATAAATTTTCTTGTTTAAAAATTAAACAAACTTTAAATTTAAAACCAAATATGTATATTATTGCGGACGGAACTATCGTCGTGTGTGAAATTACTATCGCCGACTATCGATGGAGCCGACTATCGATAGTTCTCCACCTCTAATCCTTACCAGCGGAAAATTATGACATTGATATGCATTTTACCATTTTATATAACATGAAGCTGTATCAGTTTTGTTTATTATTATATTATTATTATTATTATTTTCGTAATCTGTTATTATTATATGTACAGATAAATTAAATAAAAAGGTATGTTATGTTATCTAGGCCGTAAAGCGAGGTATGGGTGTATCTGCTTTTTCATAATCACAATTATATAGAAAATTGTCTGGCTTATCGTATGCTTAAATTATTTCAACTAAGATGTAGCTTACATCAAGTTATTTTTAAGATAAATATTAACAAAATCCATTGCTTATATATAGGCTTATAGCTTAATGATTTGAACCATAAGCTGTGATGTTATTTTAAAAATAACTTGTTTAGGCAACCGTAAGTATACGGCTAAACGAAAATAAATTATAAAAAAAACATATTTTATTGTTTTATTTTAAAAAGGAAAATGCAGTTAAGGACAAATTAATTTTTTTTACAATTATCAATTAACTATTATGGAAGATCTTTGCAGAGAGTAAAAAAATCACAAGTTCTTTCAAGACACGTTAAGGTAAATAACAACGACTAATTTTAGACAAATTTAAATGCCATAATAATAGAAATATTTACGGAAACCATTTTTTAAGGTTAATTTGCAATTTTTGGAATAATAGTCAATGTTGCGAAAATTGTTTACGTATGTTATGAGCACTTGCCGCAATATTTAAAAATTAGTTTAATTTTAATATGTTTATTAATGTATGTGTACAGTGTGTGTGGATATGTTTAAATGTGCAGAGTTATTTCATGTTATATGTATGTATGTATGTAAATGTGCAAGGTTATTGTTACTGATGGCAAGCGGTGCTGGCAAGCGCTTTAAAAAGTTACGTGCTCTGTCTTCGCTTTGTTATTTGCCACTGCTGGTCAGATCTGCATGCTGTACTTCAAAAGCTCGCTATGCGTTGCTGAGCGAGCTTTTAAAGAACAGCATGCACAGAGCGGAGATCGAACACATGATTTAACGGCGAATTTACCGTTGCTGTTGTTTTTGCATGTTGCTTCCAGTCAGAGTTAGGGTGGTCCCAAAACTCTGACCATTAGCAATAAATTTCAGCAACAGTCAGCCTAAGCTTTTGCTCATGTTCACGTCTCAAAATATTTCCGAGTTTACTTAACTAATTTGATAAGTTGTTTTTTCAGATTAAAACCTAAGCTTATCAATACACTTTTTAAAATTAAATAATAAGAAATAAATTCGTTTCCTGCCAAATTAAAAAAAATCGTGTTAAATAAAATAAAAAATAAGCACAATATTTACAATGTACATATATAAATTAAATCAATTGCGATATCAGAAATGGGATGTATGTTGTGAAAACTCTCCGGCTAAACATTCTGTGGGTATGTCTCCAATCAGGTTAACATGCTCTCCGAAAAGGAATGCCCTTTTTTTTCACAATGTGAGAATTTATTTTTATAAAATCTTCGTAGAAAAAGTGGTGTACGTAAAGTCGGGCGCGGACGACTTTGGAATACCCTGTACCACTAGCTTGCAATAAAATCCGGTTCCTTCATAAAAAACAAAAAACAGAAGAATTTTTAAGCACTAATTTTGTTTTGACGTTTCTATGGGAGCTATATGATATAGTCAACCGATTTTCTTTAAATTTAGTACAGTGCCTAGGAACTATAAACTTTTGAATGCCAAATTTGGTTACGATATCTTCATGAACAAACGAATTATCCATCTAAAACTTTTTTTTTGTCGATGGAATTTTAATTTCCTTGTTTACAATAAGCGTCGTAACTTAAAAATTTATCGACTGATTTTGATAAATCATGACTTTTCTTACTCGGCATTAATATTTCTTCAAGATTAAATGTAAAAAAGTAAAGGTGTTTTAACAAAATGTTATATAAAAATGACTTCAAAGTGTGAAAAACGAAAAAAAAAAAAAAAGGGTAAATCTTAGATAACTTTTAAAAAATCTCGTATTTGCTGTGTATGAAGTATTAACAAGTGTATATCATCTTAAAGCTTGAATCTTCTTCTTTTCAAAGCCGTAAAGCAATCGAAAATCGGTTGAAAAATGTTGTGATTGTGGGAGTGATCGCAGTACCCGAAAAACAGTTTTTAAGCAATAGCTTGCGATTTTGGGGGTGTTAGACAATTTTGAAACACACTATCGTGATCTACTCGTCAAGACCTACAACGTACACTAGGTCACTTGAAAAGTTCTTTTATTTTTTTTGATTTTGTAGTACAGTGTTATCAACTAGTAGACCTACACGGAATCTGAAGTTCTGTGGCAGTGTTTGCCAAGAACCAGCGGATAGTATGGATAACTACTGTGAACAAGTTCGATTATGAAAGTTTTGTAAATTTATTTATTACATTTTTTTTATCACTTTGCATAACTACCCGCAAAGGCTCATATGAATAGAGTAAGGTTTTGTTTTTGAAATTCAGAGTTTGGAATTTTACTTTATGGCTTCTGACCAAATAGTATACCACTTTGAACAAAATTAAACGTTGCTTTTGTAAATAAGCGTTTTGTAAGATGATTATGTACCATTTAAGTCTTATTTATTATTTGGTCTTGGCAACGAGATCAATAATAAAGTAAGTCTTTGTGCACAATAGACCAAAAAAACAACAGATAAATACTCTTTCTTTTCTTACCCTTATATATATAGAAAAAATATAACAAAGTTAAATTATTTGAATTTTTTTTATTTGATTTAATTAAAACACTTTATTATTTAGTTGTTGGTTAATGACCAAACTGAAATTCATTTCGAAAAGTAACAGTAAATTTGTATAGAAATGCCAGTAACTAGGAGTCGTGATAACTCAGCGGGGCAGAGTAACAGCTCAGTAGTGCCCGAGGCCAAATGCTCCATTTGTAATGAGCATTTAAAAGAGTCGCAAGACTTAGCTGTTACTAAATGTAATCATATTTTTCACCTTTCATGTATTACTGAATGGATAGAGACGGCAAAAGAGTGCAATGGTTGCAAGGCGCTATGCCATACAAATGATTTGAAGTCGTGGTTCGTTAATCCTGAAAGTGGTAAAACTGGTAGATCAAACACTGGGGCCACACCTAAGGTGCATAATACGAGGTCCAAAGAATGGCGTACGTAAAGTCGGGCGCGGACCTGTACCACTAGCTTGCAATAAAATCCGGTTCCTTCACAAAAAACCAAAAACAGAAGAATTTTAAGGCAAAAAATGTTTTTTTTTTGACATAACGTTTCTATGGGAGCTATATGATATAGTCAACCGATTTAAATAAAATTTACTGTGCTTAAATACCTTAAAAAAGATCTGAATGCCGAATTTAGTTCAAATATCTTTACAAACAAACCAAACACATCGAATTTTGTATAAAAAACGTTTTTTTGGACCGATTCGTCCTATGGGAGCTGTATTATAGAGTCAACTGATTTTGTTCAAATTTAGCACATTGCTTAAGTGCTCTAAAACTTTTTCAAACGCCAAATCTAGTTAAGATATCTTTATTAAAAAGCAAAATATAGCGAATTTTGATTTAAAAAAGTTATTTTGACCGATCGGTCCTATTGGAGCTATATGATATAGTCAACCGATTTTGATGAAATTTTGTAGAGTGCTTGGAAACCATAAAAAACTTTTGAATACCAAATTTGGTTATGATATCTTCATGAACAAACGAATTATCTATCTAAAACCTTTTTTTTTGTCGAGGTCGTCTCAAACACTCATATGGGAGCTATATAATTTATCCCCGATATCAAAAAAATAAAATAAACTTGTCTCCTATGGAATAATATGGAATTTAATGTGAAAGTTTGGTTACTCTAGCTCTTACCATCTCTAAGATCTAGGCTCAGACGGACGGACAGACGGACATGGGTATATCGACTTCTCTATTCACCCTGATCATATTTTAGGTAACTTTGGGGTGTCTCCGACGTCTCCTTCTATATGTTACATACATTTTCGGCTTGCACAAACTTAGTATACCCTTTGTACCATACGGTACAGGGTATAATCACAATTCACTCGACAAGAAATGCCCAGAATTCATCAATCAACCGGAAATAGTAGCAATAAAAACCACTGATAAAGTTGACCACAAAACCGCTCTCAACATATACTACAGCCGACAGAACCAACACATGTCCTATTCAGAAACATTAATTGCCTCTATACGCCAAGGGCAAAACAACCCACAAAAATCAAACACCTCTAACCACACACTTACCCAAACAAACAACACAAAAAACACCAACTAGTCAAATAAATTAATTATTATATAAGACAAACTATACAAAACTAATACACACTAACTAATATACACTAATTTATACACTTATTTTCAACTTATTGGCCTTAAAAATTATTCAATGGAACCTAAAAGGTTACACAAATAACTACAAGGAACTAATTATTATCATCAAAAATCACTCACCTCATATCATTTCCCTCCAAGAAACCTACATTCATGACATCACCCACATACCAATACCTGTCAACTACACACTGCTTACCAATAAAACTACCAACAGATACGGTGGCGTAGCGCTCCTAGTTTATAAATCCATACAACATTCGTAAATTAACATTACCGACGATCTAGAAGCACTTGCAATAGAAATTCAATCAAAACAAAAAATAACAGTTTTCACAATATACATACCCCTGAATAGATCATTTACACAAACTAATCTTGCTAATGTTCTAAAAATTCAACAAATGCCAGCAATTATCATAGGCGATTTTAATGGCTGGCACATCAACTGGGGTTCACCTTACTTTAACAAAAGAGGAAAGATAATAACAAAATTCAAAGACCAATCTCAGCTAATACTATTAAATGACAAATCTCCAACACACTTTACCACTCACAACACCCTAACACACATCGATCTTACCCTATGTTCACCCGCACTTGCCCCATCTGCCAAATGGAAAATTTTCGACTCCCTTTGTGGCAGCGATCACTTCCCAATCTTACAATCTTGCTCTTTACACTTCCAAACATAAACAATACCAACAGACCATTTTTCAAAACAAATTAAGCAAACTGGGAATTATTTCAAAAACTGAACAACGAGCTAAACAATAGACTCCCTACTACCGCAAACATAAATAAAGAAGCAACTACTATCAACAAAATCCTCATTCAAAGCGCACACAACAGCATCCCACAAACATCACCAAAACATTTCCCCCACCAAGTCCCCTGGTGGAGCAAAAGACTTGCAAGCTTATGTAAAGACAACAAAAGTCTGGAATGCTTTGAAGCGAAATATCTCTACCAAAAATGTCATTAGCTTTAGACTTTTAAATGCACTTTTTAGAAGAGAAGTTAAAAAGAGTAAAAAAGAAGCTATCACATCATTCACATCAACAATCCAATCGGATACTCCCACGACAAAGATATGGGAAAACATTAGACGTTTTTGCGGCACCAACCCAGTTAAACAAATACATTGCGTAACAGATTCCTTAACTAACCAAACAAAAACATCTCCCGACAAAATAGCAGAAATATTTGCAATATTTTGGTCAGATCTTTCCCAAGACTCCAACTTCAGCCAAGAATTCACAAATAAAAAATACAGCTATTCCCAGATCAACTACACCCCATCTCCATCAGCACAAGCAATCGAAAAACATTTGATAAAATTATAGCCAAAAGAATTTTGTGGTTCGTCACCCATAATAGATTTATCCACCCAAACCAATTTGGTTTCAAAAAAGGTAAATCGAATTCAGACAGTCTGCTTTATGCCGACATTCTCATAACGAAGTCTCTCGCAACCAAAAAACACACCTCACTCATCACTCTTGATTTCTCAAGAGCGTTTGATCGAGTGGGAGTCCACACAATAATAGAACAATTAGAGGAATGGAGAGCTGGACCAAAAATAATTAAATACGTTAAAAACTTTATGCTCAAAAGGAAAATTCTTGTCCGAGTCGGAGCACACACATCCACCACCCTGCCATTAGCTATCGGCATACCGCAGGGCTCACCTCTATCTGTGATCCTCTTTCTCATAGCATACAACAAATTAGCCAACATTATAGCCTTGCACAAAGAAATCAGCCTCAGTGCATATGCCGAGGATTTATTTCTTATCATAAACCTCAACAAACAAAAAAATATAAATTACAAGCTAAATACACTGTTTCAAGACATCTCAAACTGGTGCTCATACTCTGGAGCATCCCTATCCTTGTCTAAATATCAACATTTACAAATATGCAGAAAGCACAACTGCACCTGTACAATAGCCTGTAACAACATATAAATTCCAACCGTTACATCTCTCAAAATACTCGGCATAACAATAAACCAAAAATATAACTAGACCTCACAAATCAATACTCTTATTCCATCGCTATCAAAAAAACTCAATATAATAAAATGCTTAGCCAGTCCCAAGTTTAACTACGACATAAATACTCTTCTAACTGTCACCAAAACTACGAAGTTAGAATATGGACTGTTCTTATATGGAAATTCACCCAAAAGAAATTTAAAAAAATTAAAAACCACATTCAACGCATCAATCCGACTAGCGCTGGGAGTCTTTCGCTTTACACCCATTCACAATATGCTTTACGAAGCTAACATTCCAACAATAGAACTCAAGCGCTACTACCTCACAGCAAAACTCAGCAAGAGCCTGATATACTCCAGAGATACACCCATTTCGAAACTGATCAAACCACGCAAGCTCCGGAAAAAGCCCACAGCTATCATACAACACACAATAAATTATTGCAACCAACACAATCTACCATATATACCAATCAAAAATATTAAAACTTCACCCCCGTGGCTCCTTCCCCCAAACATAATAAACACATCGCTCCGAATACACGCCAAGCCCAATACACCTGCGGACACTTACAAACAACTATTCCAACATATAAGAGAACAATTCAGAAAACATACCTTCATATACACTGATGGTTCGAAGAAAAACTCCATCGCAACCTATGCTGTCACCACAGAGACAATCGTATTAAAATACGGCAGCCTGACCCAATACTCCTCAATTTTGTCGGCGGAAACTATTGCAATCCTAGAAGCCTTTGAACTTATTAAAAATAAGAGAGGCAAATTCGTCATATCTTCGGACTCCCTAGCAGCAATAGACTCAATCCAAAGTACAAACAACAGCAACCCATATCCTAAAATCATTAGATCGCTCCTTACAACCCTAGCACCAAAAATAAATTTACTATGGATACCAGGATACACAAGCATAGCAGACAATGAATTAACTGACCAAACAGCTGAGTCCGCACCCAAAATGCTTTTGATTCACACACCTAACATAAACACGACCGACATCAACAAATATCTAAAACATCAATTAATTGCAAAACTTGAAAACGCCATAACTCTCTGTAGTAGATGGTACCAAAACATTAACACAAATACTACCCACATATCTGACTACCTGATTACACCAAACCAACAAACTAGAAGAACTGATCAGATCAAATTAGTAAGACTTCGATTAGGCCATACAAACTTAACACACCAACACTACCTAAACACCAACATATCCCCACTCTGCCCTTTCTCCCAAACAAACACCACAATCACCATAAAACACATACTTAACTCTTGCCCAACCCTAGTCCAAAGTATATCACGAATATTTAAAAACACCAACCCTTTAAATTGCCTTGCTGACACCTCCCCAGAAAACACAAACAAAATCATACATTTTTTAAAAGACACCAATATACGAGGTGTGTTCAAAAAGTATTATCCATTTTTTTGTTTTGTTGTGTTGGTACACTCTTCCCGAACATCTGTACCAAATTTCAAGTGAATGGCATTTTTTGTTTGGTTGTGAGAGGCGTAAAGGTTACAAGTGTTTTGCGTATTCGGCGATTTTTTTTTTCGGTCTTGGCTCTTCTGGCCGCTTCCATTGGGACTATTGGGCTTTGGTTTCGATATCATAACCATATACCCATGATTCGTCACCAGTTATGACCCTTTTGAGTAAATCTGGGACGACGTTGACGTCATTAAACACCTCTTGAGCGATGCTCATGCGAAGGTTCTTATGATCAAAATTTTGCAATTCCGGAACAAACTTCGCTGACACACGTCTCATGCCCAAAACGCTAAAATAATTCCATGGCACGAGCCAAGCGATATACCGCCATCCTCAGCAACTTCTCTGATAGTGATTCGACGATTTTCCAAAACAATTTTCTTCAATGCTTGAACGTTTTCATCAGTTGTTGACGTGTTTGGGCGTCCAGAGCGAGGCTCGTCATTGGCATTTTCCCGTCCATCTTGGAAGAGTTTTTACCACTTGCAAGCATTTTTATACCCTGTACCGTATGGTACCAAGGGTATATTAAGTTTGTGCAAGCCGAAAATGTATGTAACATATAGAAGGAGACGTCGGAGATACCCCAAAGTTACCTAAAATATGATTAGGGTGAATAGAGAAGTCGATATACCCATAACCGTCTGTCCGTCTGCCGTCCGTCCGTGTGAACGCCTAGATCTCAGAGATGGTAAGAGCTAAAGTTACCAAACTTTTACTTTAGATCCCATTTTAATCCATAGGAGACAAGTTTATTTTATTTTTTTGATATCGGGGATAAATTATATAGCTCCCATGGGGGTGTTTGAGACGACCTCGGCAAAAACAAAGCGTTTTAGATGAATAATTCGTTTGTTTATGAAGATATCGTAACCAAATTTGGTATTCGAAAGTTTTTTATAGTTCCCAATCACTGTACCAAATTTGATCAAAATCGGTTGACTATATATCATATAGCTCCCATAGGACCGATCGGGCAAAATAACTTTTTTATAGAAAAATTCGCTATATTTCGTTTTTTAATAAAGATATCGTAACCAGTTTTGGCGTTTGCAAATTTTTTAGACCACTTAAGCAATGTGCCAAATTTGAACAAAATCGGTTGACTATATCATATAGCTCTCATAGGTCCGATCTTCCAAAAAATCGATTTTTTAACAAAATTTGTTGTGTTTCGTTTGTTTGTTGAGATATTGGGACCAAATTTGATATTCGTGAGTATTTTATAGTTCCTAAGCACTGTAGTAAATTTAATCCAAATCGTTTGACAAGATCATATAGCTCCCATAGGACCAATCGGTCCAAAAACACGTTTTTTATACAAAATTCGATGAGTTTTGTTTGTTTGTAAAGATATTTGAAAAATTTGGCATTCAGATCTTTTTTAAGGTATTTAAGCACTGCTTCAAATTTGATTGAAATCGGTTGGCTATACCATATAGCTCCCATAGGAACGATCGGTCAAAAAAAAATTTTTTGCTTAAAAATTCTTCTGTTTTTGGTTTTTTGTGAAGAAATCGGACTTTATTACAAGCTAGTGGTACAGGGTATCCTAAAGTCATCCGCGCCCGACTTTACGTACGCCATTTTTTTTACTCAGAACAGTTTCACCGTATGCTACTGTCAACATTTCAAGTGTTACGGAGCACTTAATTTTATTTTTTACACAAAATTTGATGCAAATCCGTTGATCCATATTTTTTGATAGCAAAAAATCGCCGAGCACGCAAAACACTTATAACCTTTACGCCTCTCACAACCAAACAAAAAATGCCATTCACTTGAAATTTAGTACAGATGTTCGGGAAGAGTGTACCAACACTACAAAACAAAAAAAAAATCGATAATCGAAAATACGTTGCCCGCGAAATTTGAACAGTCGTCTTACTTTTTGAACACACCTCGTATACAACAAAATTTAAACATGTATAATATAATAATATAATATATTGTATATACATAAACAAATATACCATGTAAAAACTACATAGCCAGAGGCCCAGCAGCCAGCGCTATATAAACTTTAGTTAGATATAGTTTTGTAAACTGTACTATCTGTAAATAATAATAATAAAAAGTATTATTGCTGTAGAAAGAACACCTATTTTTTCAGAGCAAACATAAGGGATAGATTTTGTTGTGACTGTTGCGCATGTTGAATTGACTGAGTATAATTATGCAATAAAGAGTGATGCGATGCATTGCCGACTTTGCAATGTGATTGAGACTGGCACTGCGTGACATCGTGATTGTTACGTAAACAGTTACAACAGATTCCAATATTTTTAACCCACTCATTTCGTTGGTTAATATTTAGGGATAGGAAATTCTGGTAAGACCATATGCCATGGCTGTCAGAATTGCAATGAACACAATTAGTTTTGGTTGTGATAAACGATTTGGATGTGTGAATGACGTTTGATTTTGGCTTAGAAATGACATCTATGTGCAATTGTCTTGCAGAAATCGTCCCAGCAAGGAAGTTTTTCATAAGTTTGCTTCTAATCATAATAAGTTTCCTATCTGCATCTACCTTCGACAACAGAATGTGTATTATAACAGCGTTCATTACATCTTCTACCGTTCCCAGTGACAGAAGAGATCAGCGGACTGCTGAGACGGATTCGAGTCGTTTTTGTAATTAAATTGCGTCTGGCTTATGCATTATTGGTAGGGTTAATAGATTTGAAATATAATCCAGAAAAATTAACACGTCATTGCAACGCAATTGAGAGAGTACTTTTGAATAATTTTCTTCAGTAACTTGGAAGGATTGAATCACTTCTAGTGCAGGACTCGTAAGACAGTTCAGCAAGTAGTTGAATTGGTCAATTGTTAAAATAGATTGGTCACTATCAACTAGGCTTACTCACGTATGCGCTCATTAAACGTTTATAGTTTGCGTATATACCATCAAAGCTTCGAAGTGTCATTTCAGGTAATCTATTGAAATTGAACGTTGAGTTTATAAAACTTGCTTCTGGTACACAGACATGATTCTTTTGGTTAATGAATGTAAGTAGAATTGATTTGATTTCGATAAATAGCTCTTCTATGTTTGCTCGGCCGTTGTCGCTTGGGTCTAGATCTTCAATTTGCGCTTGATTTTTAGAAATTGCTTTGAATTGTGACTCTAGTAATTCAAGGTTGCATTCGAGCACCGGTAGATTGACAGTATTGCCAGCACTAGTGACTCATGCTTTTAGATTGATAATATGTTTTTCAATTGTTGAGCATAGAGCTCTGAGTTTATTTAAATTTTCGTTAATTGGCCTACGGTTGCTCATTGTGGTAATCGAGGATAAATTCTATTAAAATGTCAACGCTATCCAAAGTCAGTTGTATGTCACTGTGTATTTGTATCACAAAAATAAATTGTGTACCACTGTACTAAAGCACTTGGGAAGCGAATTGGGAAGATGCAACGCGACAACAAGAGTATCAGCAGAGTAAATGATGGTGACAAGATGGCGCGTAAAGCCGTAAATAAGTATTTACTGTTAACAGCCGTGATTAAATTAAGTAACGGATCTGATGATTTTGAGGAGGCGAATCGCCACCTCACAACATTCGGATAGTTTGCCAATAGGCACACTGCTTGCACTGCTTGGTGAGAGTACTCTCACTAACAGCAACAACTGCTTGGTGAGAGTACTAACACCAACAACTGCAGCAGTTGGCGCGCTTAATTTAATTAGTATTAGTAAAGAAAGCCACTAATACTAGGGCAAAGATAGCGGCCAAGTTTTTGGCGGGCTTCTTAGGAGAAAGTATTGGTGTGTACGTGTGAGTGTAGAGTAGGCGACAGGGATAAATTCGAGTAGGCTGTACTCTGTCTTTTTAGGGAATTAAGATAGGTAGATAAGCAGAGTACAGTTTAGGATATGTTTGTATTAGTTTTGGCGGGAATTCCAGGATTTGGCGGGATCGAGAACCTTTATAAGGCGGATCAGTGGCCAAATCTGGGCATTCCGAGTACGCATTCCGAGTACGCATTCCGAGCTAAGTATTTCGAGTCCAGCAGTGATAGTGTAAAGTGAAGGCCAACGTGGTACAGTCAGAAGTGAAATTAAAAAATTAGAGTGCCACTCTGATTTTCATAATATAATAAACTAGGTGCAGTGACCAGTAGTGCCGAAAATGTAAGGCGTACGGTAAAATCAAGACAAAAATCAAAGACTTTGAGTTAAATAGTAGCGCACCGGGTGCGACCGCGTCGGGAGTTTAACGACCCGTCTAATATAACTCAGCCAAATAATAAGCTTTTGCTACCAGGAGAAATCTGGGTAAGCGTCGCCAAGGGCGTAGTTTTAAGCAACTGTAGCTACGAGAAATATATATAAGATTTAATATAAAACTAATCTGTAATAATTTGACAAGATTCTGTTAACTAACGTATAAATATAAGTGCAATATATTTTGTAAAAGTAGCGAGCGTGTCGGCTCAATTTAAGTGTTTTAAAGAAAAACCGCGAAACGGCGGAAAATATATGTATTAAAATTAAGGCAAAGCGTTTTCTCTTTTTAAATATCAAAAGTCTCAACAAATACAAATTTGTTGTGACCTTTACCCTGGGCATAGCTGAGCTATCCCAGCCGTTGTTCTGGACAAACCAGAGGTCGTTACATGATATAAATTTTTACAGTTTTGGAACTGTTTTTTTTTTTTTTTTTTTTGTTTTGTATGGGTGGGGGAAGCTTGAAAAGCCGAAATGTGTGGGACTTGTGTTACCTCACACCTACTCTCCGTTTCCCTCTCACAGTACCACCGTGGAGTATTACTTCGCGAGAGGCATGAAAGCCGCAGCTAGATTCTCATCTAGGATTGAAAGCTTCTGTGGCCTGTTTGGAGTTGGGTTAGGTAGAAGTCGGACTGTCCGTGTTTCCTACTCACCCACGGCTGAATAACAGGTATGAGCCTCCTGGTCCAGATGCCATTGGGGCTACTATCCCATCTCTCCTGCAACGAACGCATCGTTGAGTCCCTCTGGTCCAAGTTGGTCTGTCTTGATTCTCGGGCCAACTGGTCTAGCGGTACCATTCCAGCTAGTACCAGCGCTGCATCCTCCGAGACTGTAAGAAAAGCGCACTGGACTCTCAAGGCGCCTCTGCGGTAGGCGGCAGCCTTACAGTCGCGGCCGTATGACCTTACGCCAATTGAGGGAGCCCAGACTGCTGCTGCGTAGAGGATGATGGATCTTACAACATTAACAATGAGCCATCTGCTGCGTTCACGTGGCCCTCCAATATTCGCCATCATCCTCATTAAAGCATTCATCGCTCTCGATGCTTTTTTACGTGCTCAAGGTGTTACTGGAAAGTGATCCTGTGGTCAAGCATCACGCTTAGATATCTAATAGCTGGCTTAGATTGGATTATGCTGTTTCCCACTTGAATTCCACTTTCTACTACCTTCCTGTTGCTTATGAGCATTACCTCAGTTTTGTGCTCCGCGAGGCTTAGGCAGTTTTCACCAAGCCATTGGATCACTTGGCTTATGGTAGCATTAGTTTTCACCTCTACATCTGCCAACTCTTTGGCAACCGTTACAACAGCAATATCGTCGGCAAACCCAACAATGCGTGTTCCTTCTGGCGTTGCTAGTCGCAGCACCGCATTGTACATAACGTTCCACGGCGTGGGACATAGCAGTGATCCTTGTGGTACACCGCCACTGATGGCACATTGCCGTTGTCCTGAGGAGGTGCTGTATATTAGGACCCGATCCTCGAAGTAGCTGCAGATTAACTTGATGAGATACTCAGAGATTCTCAAGGCGTTGAGTGCGCGGACAATGCTAAGCCAGTTAGCAGAGTTAAAAGCGTTTTTAACGTCCATCGTCGTGACCAGGCAGTACTTTTTGGTGCCTCCTCTCCATTGTAACTACCTCTAGTTTTGTCCAGAACAACGGCTGGGATAGCTCAGCTATGCCCAGGGTAAATGTCACAACAAATTTGTATTTGTTGAGACTTTTGGTATTTGAAATAAGAAAACGCTTTGCCTTAAGTTTAATACATATATTATCCGCCGTTTCGCGGTATTTCTTTAGAACACTTATCTTGAGCCGACACGCTCGCTATTTTTACAAAATATGTTTTACTTATATTTAAAACGTTAGATATCAAACAAAATTTTGTCAGGATAACAATAATAATTTTAGTGTTAAATTTTATATAAATTAATTGCAGTATTTATGCTTAAATTACGCCCTTGGCGATGCTTACCCAGATTTCTCCTGGTAGCAAGTTTATTCTTAGGCTGAGTTTTCGTTGGCGAGTCGTTTAACTCCCGACGCGGTCGCACCCGGTGCGCTACTAATTTACTCAGTGTCTTTATATTTTATTGAGTTTTTCCCGTACGCCTTAACTTGTCGGCACTACTCGTCATTGCACTTATTTATTACGAAAATTAGAGTGGCACTCTCTTAGTACTCTTACCAAGCAGTTGTTGCTGTTAGTGAGAGTACTCTCGCCAAGCAGTGCAAGCAGTGTCCCTATGGCCCTATTGCCAAAATAACTAAGTGTTGTGAGGTGGCGATTAGCCTCCTCACACTGCCCCCTTGCTTCGGAAAGAAAAAAAAACGAGGAAAAAAAAATCTTTGCTTTCGGGGTGGCAAATATTGGCCCAGCTGTTGCTCTGCCAAGTGGTATGGCATCCGCGGCTGGTCGCACCGCCCCTGCAGATCCTCCTCGTGAGCTGAGCGCCACTCACCATCCATCGTTCGCCCTTACCTGTGCCATAAGTCGGCACCAGGTCAAGCGGCGGAACGGCCTCCCAGAACACTCTGCTACCTCCCCTCTTTGGGAGAGTAGCCAGCAGCGTTGCCTAAGCTTTTGCTCGATCCCGAGCTCCCTCAATCGGAGTCACGGCTTAAGCAGCAAAAGTGCAAGAAAATAAATATTTTCGCTGTGCACTACTTGGGATGCTCCATCAACCATCCCTAAGCGCAGCTCTGCTCATTCTCATCCGACCACCGCGTCCCAAATACTTACTTGGCTTTGCCCACAGCTGCCAAGCTACATCGACCTGACTATTTTTTTGTTTTTATTTTAATTTGCTTTATTTTTTTTCCTTTTTTTTTCATTCCCTGCCTACCAATGTTACAAAAAAAAAACCTAATCTCTCTGGCCCTACCTGATTTATCCACCGATAATTATTCTTTTTTCCTAAAAACAATAACTTTGTGCCTACTGGGCACAATATAATACATTTTTAACTGTTATTGTTGTACCTTCCAGCTTTCTGTTGTCTACCGTAACAGTCAGCTTTTTAGTGGGTGTCTATTTTCGGCGATGCTGCACTACTAACAAGAAGAAGAAGTGACAACCTAATTTTTTATAGATATGTGAAGACGGTCAACACACCGACCTTCTACCCTTCTGCATCTGCGGAATCGCCGTCCGCCTACCCATTTACAAATTGCAGCCTTCCGCCAATTTGCATAATTTGGCCCCGGCCTGCAATACTACTCATTTTTACGCCTAAGTCCCTCTTTGGACCCGGCAAGTACCTCATTTTCCAATTTCTATGCTGTACTTATCTTCTTTTCTTCTCAGGATCACCTATTTGGATTGGACAAAAAAAACTCAAATACCAAACATAACAAAACCTGTGTTCTCATACTAACAATAACATATAATTGTGCCGTGATTAAAAAAACAAAACCAATTGCAAATATAAAACAATTGTGCAAATTAGTAATACTAAAATGCTAATTTTATGTTTGTGCCCGCCGTCACCCCCTGCTACCACTGATGGCTGATATTTGCTGAAATGTGTTTTTATACCCTGTACCGTATGGTACAAAGGATATATTAAGTTTGTGCAAGCCGAAAATGTATGTAACATATAGAAGGAGACGTCGGAGACACCCCAAAGTTACCTAAAATATGACCAGGGTGAATAGAGAAGTCGATATACCCATGTCCGTCCGTCCGTTTGAACGCCTAGAGCTCAGAGATGGTAAGAGCTAGAGTTACCAAACTTTCACATTAGATCCCATATTATTCCATAGGAGGCAAGTTTATTTTATTTTTTTGATATCAGGGATAAATTATATAGCTCCCATGGGGGTGTTTGAGACGACCTCGAAAAAAAAGCGTTTTAGACGAATAACTCGTTTGTTTACGAAGATATCGTAACCAAATTTGGTATTCGGAAGTTTTTTATAGTTCCCAATCACTGTACCAAATTTGATCGAAATCGGTTGACTATATCATATAGCTCCCATAGGACCGATCGGCCAAAATAACTTTTTTAAAGAAAAATTCGCTATATTTCGTTTTTTAATAAAGATATCGTAAGCAGATTTGGCATTTTGAAATTTTTTAGACCACTTAAGCAATGTGCCAAATTTGAACAAAATCGGTTGACTATATCATATAGCTCCCATAGGTCCGATCTTCCAAAAAATCGATTTCTTAACAAAATTTGTTGTGTTTCGTGTGTATGTCAAGATATTGAGACCACATTTGACATTCGTTAGTATTTTATAGTTCCTAAGCACTATACTAAATTTAATCCAAATCGTTTGACTAGATCATGTAGCTCCCATAGGACCAATCGGTCCAAAAACACGTTTTTTATACAAAATTCGATGAGTTTTGTTTGTTTGTAAAGATATTTGAAATAAATTTGGCATTCAGATCTTTTTTAAGGTATTTAAACACTGCGTCAAATTTTATTGAAATCGGTTGACTATATCATATAGCTCCCATAGGAACGATCGGTCAAAAAAAAAATTTGCTTAAAAATTCTTCTGTTTTTGGTTTTTTGTGAAGAAATCGGACTTTATTACAAGCTAGTGGTACAGGGTATCCTAAAGTCGTCCGCGCCCGACTTTACGTCCGCCATTTTTTAATAAAGATATCGTAACCAGATTTGACTTTTTGAAATTTTTTAGAGCACTTAAGCAATGTGCCAAATTTGATCGAAATCGGTTGACTATATCATATAGTTTCCATAGGTCCGATCTTCCAACAAATCGATTTCTTAACAAAATTTGTTGTGTTTCGTGTGTATGTCAAGATATTGAGACCACATTTGACATTCGTTAGTATTTTATAGTTCCTATCCAAATCGTTTGACTAGATCATGTAGCTCCCATAGGACCAATCGGTCCAAAATAACGTTTTTATACAAAATTCGATGTGTTTTGTTTGTTTGTAAAGATATTTGAAATAAATTTGGCATTCAGATCTTTTTTAAGGTATTTAAACACTGCGTCAAATTTTATTGAAATCGGTTGACTATATCATATAGCTCCCATAGGAACGATCGGTCAAAAAAAAAATTTGCTTAAAAATTCTTCTGTTTTTGGTTTTTTGTGAAGAGATCGGACTTTATTACAAGCTAATGGTACAGGGTATCCTAAAGTCGTCCGCGCCCGACTTTACGTCCGCCATTTTTTAATAAAGATATCGTAACCAGATTTGACGTTTTGAAATTTTTTAGAGCACTTAAGCAATGTGCCAAATTTGATCGAAATCGGTTGACTATATCATATAGTTTCCATAGGGCCGATCTTCCAAAAAATCGATTTTTGTTCAAAATTTGTTGTGTTTCGTTTGTTTAAGATATTGGGACCAAATTTGGTATTTGTAAGTTTTTTATAGTTCCTTAGCACTGTACTTAGTTTGATCAAAATCGGTTGAATATATCATATATCTCCCATAGGACCGATCGGGCAAAATAACTTTTTGTATGCAAAATTCGCTATATTTCGTTTGTTAATAAAGACATTGTAACCAAATGCGACATTTGAATCTGTTTTAAAGTACCTAAGCACTGTACCAAATTTGATCAAAATTGTTGTTGACTATATCATATAGCTCCCATAGGAACGATCGGTCAAGAGCCCGATTTTTGTACATAATTAATTGTGCTTCGTTTGTTTATAAAGATATCGCAAGCAAAATCGGCATTTGGAAGTGTTTTGGAGTATCCAAGAAATTCCTTTTGGTTGGTCAAAATTTTTTTTCCACATATCATTGGCCCACAATATGCAGAACATTTTGCGATAAGAACTTGGAAAAAACCGCGCGGAGAAAACCATTTTTCTTGCATTTGTTTATAAAAAAATAATGAAAAAGTATGTTTTTTTCAACATTTTTAACCCCCGACGCAAAAAGAGGGGTGTTATAAGTTTGACGTGTCTGTTTGTCTGTTTGTCTGTCTGTCTATGGCATCGTAGCTCCCGAACGCATGCAGTGATTTCAATTTAGTTTTTTTTGTATTAAAGGTGACTTATGTGCGAGTGTTGTTAGACATGTTTGGTGAAAATCGGTTGAACCGTTTAAAAGTTGTGGGGAGTAAAAGTGGGGAGAAAAACATCAACTTTGTCCGATTGGCTTTAAATTTGGTCCTATTGTAGCTGACGACGTCACTGATTCGAATCTGAGGTTATTTTTGCTCTATCTCTTCTCGTTTAGAAGTAATGGCCATTTGAAGTTAAAAACATAAACTTTGTCCGATTGGCTTAAAATTTGGTCCTATTAAAGCTGATGACGCCACTGATTCGAATCTGAGGTTATTTTTTCTCTATCTCTTTGCGTTTTTGCTCTATCTCTTCGCGTTTAGAAGTTATGGCCATTTGAAGTTAAAAACATAAACTTTGTCCGATTGGCTTAAAATTTGGTCCTATTGAAGCTGACGACGCCACTGATTCGAATCTGAGGTTATTTTTTCTCTATCTCTTCGCGTTTTTGCTCTATCTCTTCGCGTTTAGAAGTTATGGCTATTTGAAGTTAAAAACATAAACTTTGTCCGATTGGCTTAAAATTTGGTCCTATTGAAGCTGACGACGCCACTTATTCGAATCTGAGGTTATTTTTGCTCTATCTCTTCGCGTTTAGAAGTTATGGCCATTTGAAGTTAAAAACATAAACTTTGTCCGATTGGCTTAAAATTTCATCCTATTGAAGCTGACGACGCCACTGATTCGAATCTGAGGTTATTTTTGCTCTTAGAAGTAATGGCCATTTGAAGTTAAAAACATAAACTTTGTCCGATTGGCTTAAAATTTGGTCCTATTGTTGCTGACGACGCCACTGATTCGAATCTGAGGTTATTTTTGCTCTATCTCCTCTCGTTTAGAAGTTATGGCCATTTGAAGTTAAAAGCATCAACTTTGTCCGATTGGCCTAAAATTTGGTCCTATTGAAGCTGACGACGCCACTGATTCGAAAATGTGGTTATTTTTGCTCTATCTCTTCTCGTTTAGAAGTTATGGCCATTTGAAGTTAAAAGCATCAACTTTGTCCGATTGGCCTAAAATTTGGTCCTATTGAAGCTGACGACGCCACTGATTCGAATCTAAGGCTATTTTTGCTCTATCTCTTCTCGTTTAGAAGTTATGGCCATTTGAAGTTAAAAACATCAACTTTGTCCGATTGGCTTAAAATTTGTCTGTCTGACTGTCTGTCTGTCTGTGGCATCGTAACTCCCGAACGCATGCAGTGATTTCAATTTATTTTTTTTTTTGTATTAAAGGTGACTTATGTGCGAGTGTTCCTAGACATGATGAAAATCGGTCGAGCCGTTTAAAAGTTGTGGGGAGTGAAAGTGGGGAGAATGCGTAAAAAAAAGCAAACGAGCTTGACCTTAAATGTAATCTATACCTTAACAAGAATCTAAATTATAGTAAGTATATTATAATATACTAAAGTCTAACTTAACCTAACCTACCTATAAAAGGTATGAAATAAAAAATTAAATTAAAAATTTAAAAAACCCCCGAACTTAAGTAATTTTCATTTAAAAAGTGAAAAATAATAAAAGAAACTTAATGTTAAAGTACCTAAGAATCTATTAATAATTCTAAAAAATACGTCGCGTTGGGGGACCGCTCCTAAACTAACAATTTAAATACAAATAGTCTAATTAAGCAACAAAGATTAACTTAAAAACAAAATTAAGAAAATACTTCAAAAACTTTCATAGAATTACTTCAAAAAATTTGCATGTAAGATACGACCGTCAACGACGTCTGCCCTCGCGTGTCCCCCAACGCGACGTATTTTTTAGAATTATTAATAGATTCTTAGGTACTTTAACATTAAGTTTCTTTTATTATTTTTCACTTTTTAAATGAAAATTACTTAAGTTCGGGGGTTTTTTAAATTTTTAATTTAATTTTTTTTTAAATTTTTCTGCGTCATTATTTAGAATAACTATTTGTAGCATTCCTCACCAAGTATTGTGTAATTGTAACAGGAACTGTATTTGTAATGAATATTGTAATAAATAAAAAAGTACCTAAATTTTCAACTATGTACCAAAAAAAAATATAAACAAATTGAATATCGGCGAAATATTTCACAGATATATTTGTTGATACGCAATTTATTTAATGAGAATGTTTATTGCAGTATTCGCAACTTCATGAAAAATGAGGGTGGCCACTTCAGAAATTTTTACTCAATACATTGATATATAGCAGTGCCCTATCTCACGGGCATACATGTAACATATGCTTACATTAACGCGGCCCAGAATGTCAATACTAACGCAGAAAAAAAATGAATATGTATATTTTGCCGACCGATAGGCATATACACAGAAAAATCAGTTTGTCATATAAATCTATTGTTCTCTTCATTACTACTTTTATTAATGACGGTGAAATATACAGAAATCACTCGGCAGCCCCACGAATTTTAAACCATGCCCGCGGTATATGAATACACATATGTATATGCACAATTTACTTCGCATACATACAAGAGAACCAAAACAAACGAAAACAAAAACAAAATTAGCAGCTGTCAAAATCATCTGATGCCTTCTATGCACGCACTCTTACAGGTTCTATCTATTTCGCTCTACTTATATGCACGCACTCTTATTGGCCACAGTGTGATCGCACCTATTGAACCGGCAAATGTTTCATTTTATTCGTATGCGCTGCCTAATAATAAGTACTGACACCAGTGTACCTGTGGCAAAAGCGAGAGCACAGGTTCTATCTATTTCGCTCTACTTATATGCACGCACTCTTATTGGCCACAGTGTGATCGCACTTATTGAACCGGCAAATGTTTCATATTATTCGTATGCGCTGCCTAATAATAAGTACTGACACCAGTGTACCTGTGGCAAAAGCGAGAGCACAGGTTCTATCTATTTCGCTCTACTTATATGCACGCACTCTTATTGGCCACAGTGTGATCGCACTTATTGAACCGGCAAATGTTTCATTTTATTCGTATGCGCTGCCTAATAATAAGTACTGACACCAGTGTACCTGTGGCAAAAGCGAGAGCACAGGTTCTATCTATTTCGCTCTACTTATATGCACGCACTCTTATTGGCCACAGTGTGATCGCACTTATTGAACCGGCAAATGTTTAATATTATTCGTATGCGCTGCCTAATAATAAGTACTAACACCAGTGTACCTGTGGCAAAAGCGAGAGCACAGGTTCTATCTATTTCGCTCTACTTATATGCACGCACTCTTATTGGCCACAGTGTGATCGCACTTATTGAACCGGCAAATGTTTAATATTATTCGTATGCGCTGCCTAATAATAAGTACTGACACCAGTGTACCTGTGGCAAAAGCGAGAGCACAGGTTCTATCTATTTCGCTCTACTTATATGCACGCACTCTTATTGGCCACAGTGTGATCGCACTTATTGAACCGGCAAATGTTTCATTTTATTCGTATGCGCTGCCTAATAATAAGTACTGACACCAGTGTACCTGTGGCAGAAGCGAGAGCACAGGTTCTATCTATTTCGCTCTACTTATATGCACGCACTCTTATTGGCCACAGTGTGATCGCACTTATTGAACCGGCAAATGTTTAATATTATTCGTATGCGCTGCCTAATAATAAGTACTGACACCAGTGTACCTGTGGCAAAAGCGAGAGCACAGGTTCTATCTATTTCGCTCTACTTATATGCAGGCACTCTTATTGGCCACAGTGTGATCGCACTTATTGAACCGGCAAATGTTTAATATTATTCGTATGCGCTGCCTAATAATAAGTACTAACACCAGTGTACCTGTGGCAAAAGCGAGAGCACAGGTTCTATCAATTTCGCTCTACTTATATGCACGCACTCTTATTGGCCACAGTGTGATCGCACTTATTGAACCGGCAAATGTTTAATATTATTCGTATGCGCTGCCTAATAATAAGTACTGACACCAGTGTACCTGTGGCAAAAGCGAGAGCACAGGTTCTATCTATTTCGCTCTACTTATACGCACGCACTCTTATTGGCCACAGTGTGATCGCACTTATTGAACCGGCAAATGTTTAATATTATTCGTATGCGCTGCCTAATAATAAGTACTGACACCAGTGTACCTGTGGCAAAAGCGAGAGCACAGGTTCTATCTATTTCGCTCTACTTCTATGCACGCACTCTTATTGGCCACAGTGTGATCGCACTTATTGAACCGGCAAATGTTTCATATTATTCGTATGCGCTGCCTAATAATAAGTACTGACACCAGTGTACCTGTGGCAAAAGCGAGAGCACAGGTTCTATCTATTTCGCTCTACTTATATGCACGCACTCTTATTGGCCACAGTGTGATCGCACTTATTGAACCGGCAAATGTTTAATATTATTCGTATGCGCTGCCTAATAATAAGTACTGACACCAGTGTACCTCTGGCAAAAGCGAGAGCACAGGTTCTATCTATTTCGCTCTACTTATATGCACGCACTCTTATTGGCCACAGTGTGATCGCACTTATTGAACCGGCAAATGTTTAATATTATTCGTATGCGCTGCCTAATAATAAGTACTGACACCAGTGTACCTGTGGCAAAAGCGAGAGCACAGGTTCTATCTATTTCGCTCTACTTCTATGCACGCACTCTTATTGGCCACAGTGTGATCGCACTTATTGAACCGGCAAATGTTTCATATTATTCGTATGCGCTGCCTAATAATAAGTACTGACACCAGTGTACCTGTGGCAAAAGCGAGAGCACAGGTTCTATCTATTTCGCTCTACTTATATGCACGCACTCTTATTGGCCACAGTGTGATCGCACTTATTGAACCGGCAAATGTTTAATATTATTCGTATGCGCTGCCTAATAATAAGTACTAACACCAGTGTACCTGTGGCAAAAGCGAGAGCACAGGTTCTATCTATTTCGCTCTACTTATATGCACGCACTCTTATTGGCCACAGTGTGATCGCACTTATTGAACCGGCAAATGTTAAATATTATTCGTATGCGCTGCCTAATAATAAGTACTGACACCAGTGTACCTGTGGCAAAAGCGAGAGCACAGGTTCTATCTATTTCGCTCTACTTATATGCACGCACTCTTATTGGCCACAGTGTGATCGCACTTATTGAACCGGCAAATGTTTAATATTATTCGTATGCGCTGCCTAATAATAAGTACTGACACCAGTGTACCTCTGGCAAAAGCGAGAGCACAGGTTCTATCTATTTCGCTCTACTTATATGCACGCACTCTTATTGGCCACAGTGTGATCGCACTTATTGAACCGGCAAATGTTTAATATTATTCGTATGCGCTGCCTAATAATAAGTACTGTCACCAGTGTACCTGTGGCAAAAGCGAGAGCACAGGTTCTATCTATTTCGCTCTACTTATATGCACGCACTCTTATTGGCCACAGTGTGATCGCACATTGAACCGGCAAATGTTTCATATTATTCGTATGCGCTGCCTAATAATAAGTACTAACACCAGTGTACCTGCGGCAAAAGCGAGAGCACAGGTTCTATCTATTTCGCTCTACTTTGACAGTTCATTGTTTTAGTTGAAAGGCGAAGTCGAACTGCTGCAACAATTGATCTGTGCTTATAAGTAAATACAATAATATTATTTGAAAACGTAATTTTAATTACGATAGAGTATAATTAAACTAAAAATTAAAAAAATGACGTACGTAAAGTCGGGCGCGGACGACTTTAGGATACCCTGTACCACTAGCTTGTAATAAAGTCCAATTTCTTCACAAAAAACCAAAAACAGAAGAATTTTTAAGCAAAAATTTTTTTTTTAGCGATCGTTCCTATGGGAGCTATATGATATAGTCAACCGATTTCAATATAATTTGACACAGTGTTTAAATACCTTAAAAAAGATCTGAATGCCAAATTTATTTCAAATATCTTTACAAAAAAACAAAACACATCGAATTTTGTATAAAAACGTTATTTTGGACCGATTGGTCCTATGGGAGCTACATGATCTAGTCAATCGATTTGGATTAAATTTAGTATAGTGCTTAGGAACTATAAAATACTAACGAATGTCAAATGTGGTCTCAATATCTTGACATACAAACGAAACACAACAAATTTTGTTAAAAAATCGATTTTTTGGAAGATCGCAACTATGGGAGCTATATGATATATTTCGATCAAATTTGGTACAGTGATTGGGAACTATAAAAACTTTCGAATACCAAATTTGGTTATGATATCTTCATAAACAAACGAATTATTCATCTAAAACGTTTTTTTTTTGTCGAGGTCGTCTCAAACACCCCCATGGGAGCTATATAATTTATCCCCGATATCAAAAAAAATAAAATAAACTTGTCTCCTATGGATTTATATGGGATCTAATGTGAAAGTTTGGTAACTCTAGCTCTTACCATCTCTGAGATCTAGGCGTTCAAACGGACGGACGGACACACGGACATGGGTATATCGACTTCTCTATTCACACTGATCATATTTTAGGTAACTTTGGGGTGTCTCCGACGTCTCCTTCTATATGTTACATACATTTTCGGCTTGCACAAACTTAATATACCCTTGGTACCATACGGTACAGGGTATAATAATAATCAAAATAGTGTATAATAGTGATAGTTTGATTGTGACATAAAATATTTGTTTGTGAGACTCCGTAGTACAATAGTGTTTAGGCGGGAAATCTGGAGCTGGTTTTGTGTTTGTGCTAATAATTAATTATTTTATATTGTGCAATTAAATAAATGTGTAGGGATACTAAAATAAAAAAAATAACAATTAAAATCGTTGCTGGAAATTATTGCTGTAAGTATTATATATGTACATTAGGGTGTCCCTTATATTTCAAGTTCGATATTTTTTACGCATACCTTCTTAAAAGTTTCGTAATAACCTTACATTGTCTAGAAATAAATATTAGTTCGATTTAAAAACGATAACCCGTGCCGACTTGCTATTTAAACTTGTCCATACACGTTACGTAAGTACTGCGCTGTGACTTGTAACTACATGTTTTATTTGCCATTTTACAAGTGATTTTTGAGACTATAAGTTCTCCATTGTTTAGTGCGTAAACATGTCGGTGGAATAACGGAGTGATAAACAAAATATTTCCTTATCGGTTGCCTAGCTACCAAATAAATGGTGCAAGAACAGATCTTAAATTCTGAACTCAGCTTGCCGGACGTTCCCTGCCATGAACAAAGTTCAAAAATGGCGTACGGAAAGTCGGGCGCGGACGACTTTGGGATACCCTGTACCACTAGCTTGCAATAAAATCCGGTTCCTTCACAAAAAACCAAAAACAGAAGAATTTTAAGCAAAAAAAATTTTTTTTGACCAATCGTTCCTATGGGAGCTATATGATATAGTCAACCGATTTCAATAAAATTTGACACAGTGCTTAAATATCTTAAAAAAGATCTGAATGCCGAATTTAGTTCAAATATCTTTACAAACAATCCAAACACATCGAATTTTTTAAATAAAACTTTTTTGGACCGATTGGTCCTATGGGAGCTATATGATATAGTCAACCGATTTGGATTAAATTTACTACAGTGCTTAGGAACTATAAAATACTAACGAATGTCAAATTTGGTCCCAATATCTTAACAAACAAACGAAACACAACAAATTTTGTTAAAAAATCGATTTTTTGGAAGATTGGACCTATGGGAGCCATATGATATAGTCAACCGATTTTGATCAAATTTGGTACAGTGATTGGGAACTATAAAAAACTTTCGAATACCAAAATTGGTCTTCATAAACAAACGAATTATTCATCTAAAACGTTTTTTTTTTGTCGAGGTCGTCTCAAACACCCCCATGGGAGCTATATACGAGGGGCATTCAAAAAGTAAGTTTCCCTAATTTTAAAATGAAGTACAAAACAATTTTTAGGTTACAAAAAGAATATTTATTAATTATTTGACTCATAAACTATTTTTCTACATAGTCAGCTTCGACTTGAATACATTTTTCGTATCTGTTATAGAGTTTATGCAAACCTTCTTTAAAAAAAAGACGTGTCCTGTTTTTGGAGCCGTAATTTGACAGATGTTTGGACTTCTTCGTTTGAAACAAAATGCTGCCCACTTGGTGCGAGATCCGGAGAGAGGGTGGGTGATCGAAAATTTCCCATTTGAATTTTTCCAATAAAGTTCTCGTTTTTTGAGCAGAATGAGGCCGTGCATTATCATGAAAGAGTAAGATTTTTTTGGATAATTTTCCTGGACGTTTTCGTCTGATGGCTTTTTTAAGCTTATTTAAAACTTCGCAGTAACAATCCGCATTGATTGTTGTACCAGGTTCCAAAAAATCAACCAACAAAAAAAAAAAATTCACAATTGGACACGTTTTTTTTAAAAGAAGGTTTTTATAAACTCTATAACAGATACGAAAAATGTATTCAAGTCGAAGGTGACTATGTAGAAAAATAGTTTTTGAGTCAAATAATCAATAAATATTCATTTTGCAACCTAAAAATTTGTTTGTACTTTTTTTAAAATTAGGAAACTTCCTTTTTGAATACCCCTCGTAATTTATCCCCGATATCAAAAAAATAAAGTAAACTTGTCTCCTATGGATTAATATGGGATCTAATGTGAAAGTTTGGTAACTCTAGCTCTTACCATCTCTGAGATCTAGGCGTTCACACAGACGGACGGACGGACAGACGGACGGACAGACGGACATGGGTATATCGACTTCTCTATTCACCCTGATCATATTTTAGGTAACTTTGGGGTGTCTCCGACGTCTCCTTCTATATGTTACATACATTTTCGGCTTGCACAAACTTAATATACCCTTGGTACCATACGGTACAGGGTATAAAATGAGGTAGAAAGAATCTCATAGCACATAAACTAGTTCCACACCTAGATTGGTGCTAGTTAAGCATTAGAGATTCCGTTTACATTCTCACGGTAAAAGCAATTCGTCTGAGCAGCGATGATTTCTTTATTTACAAATCCTCGATTCAGCGAATTCGTACTGAAACTAAAAAATCAAGGGCAGAAGCAATAAAATCTGACTCCCAAAACAATGTACTCGACGTGGTCACAGTCGATTGGGATAGAAAACTATTACCCAGGTTGAATGTACGGAGTTCAAAAGAAGAACGATTACCAATTGTTGCTTCATTTGACGCTAGAGAACAGCTTTTTGCAGTGTTGAAACTAGAAAGTTCTTCTGGAAAACATCAAGCTAAGGCTGTCCCAACAGTTCTCTTTAACTGGAAGCTTCACGTTAAAGTACAAATAATATGCTGCGACACAACAGCTTCCAATACGAGCCGTTTCAATGGAACTTGTGCTATTTTGGAGCCAACTTTAGGAAGAGAATTGTTGCTTTTCGCCTGTCGTCATCATGTTTATGAATTGGTTCTAAAAGCGGTCTTTGAAACCAACATTAAGCAAATTACTAGTAGCCCATATATTTCGATGCTCAAAAAGTTCAGAGAAAATTGGAAAAACATTGATTCTAGTAAAATTGAACCATCTCTTAGTTTCGTAAAAGAACGTATTGTCGAGACAGACATTCAAGCTTTTTTCTATTTATTAGGCAGAGTTAGACAAAGGTTTTGTAAGAGATGACTAACGCGAATTGGTCGAACTGTGCGCAATATTTTTAGGAGGAGACACAGAAAAAAAAATTAAAACAAAGACCCCTCGGAGCTATGCATCAGGCAAGCTGGAGGGTGAGAGCGATCTATTCTATAAAAAATATTTTTACTTAAGTCAATAATACAAGATATTTGCTTATTTGTCGTAATGTTGTATGGTAACCCTTGGCTCGAATGCACAGTGGGGACCAAAGCACCTAACCAAGATTTGCGATTCTTGAAGATGTTAAAAGGGGTATAAAAAGTTGACGCAACAATTTCTAAAGCTTCTTTCTATAAGCAAGTTTAGCCATCACTTGTGGTATTTATGTGAAGAGACAGTCATTCTATCACTATTTGATGATCAAGTTGATAACCAAACTAAGAAGAAAATTATTTCCAACTTCAATAGGGACAAAAACTCAGATTTTAGCAAACGCTATGACCCGTTGAAGGAAGAAAAAGTTGTTTGGTAAGGTAAATTGTTTTTTTTTATATTTCCATAATTGTTGAATATTTTTATTTGTTATTTAACTTATTTTTTTCTGACAAAACACTGGATGATTTCGTATCGGAAAAGAGCAAACAATTTTTATCACGACTGCAGATCGACGACAGTTTTTATTCACTGTACCGTATGGTAATTCTGAAATAAATGTTTTAAATTTGAATCGCAATGAAAGTGAAATTGTTGATTCGGAAAACATCCGAATAATAAAGCTCCCGCCAATTATTTCAGCAGCAAATCTAGCAGCCATAGTTAGGTCATTAAATTTGAAACAAAAAACATTTTTTTCCCATGTCTTGCATAACGCAAAGGTCGGTAGAACTTTTTATGAGTTTGTTGGTGGCGGAGCAGCTGTTGGCAAAAGAAGGTTAATATCTGCAATTTATCAGTCCATGTCGCATGAGTATAATCGTCGACCCGGCTGCAACCCTACCACCGCAAAAATACTTCTGTGTGCTCCCACTGGAAAAGCGGCTTTTGGAATTGGAGGTTCCACCCTTCATTCTATGTTTTCACTTCCCGTGAACCAATCTGGGTCTTCGTTTAAAGATTTAGGCCCTGATTTATTAAATACAATTCGTTTAAGATTTATTGATCTTAAACTTTTGATTATAGACGAGATTTCTATGGTCGGTGTCAAGATGTTCTCCTATTTGAACTCTCGCTTAAAACAAATTTTCAATAACAGGGAAACTCCATTTGGTGGAATTTCAGTTATTGTTTTCGGCGATCTTAGGCAGCTACATCCGGTTAAAGATCGTTGGATATTCCAATCCATTTCATCTTCGCATGATCCATACAGTGCTGTTTATGGTGCTTCTCTGTGGGATGGTTTTAAGTTTTTTGATATAATATAATCATTTGCTTTAGCTCTCAATAACATGGCATCCGGTGAAATGTCGTTGGAGGATATAGATCTTTTCAAACTTCGAGTTTGTCATACCAGTGAGGTACCAGATGATGCAATTCATCTTTTTCTTAGTAATGATGAAACGAACACTTTTAATACGGCAAAATTAAATTCGATTCCCACTGAACAGCATATTTCTATAGCTCTTGACTTAATAAAAGCAGTACATTTGAATTCAGAATCAAAGCAACGGTGCTTAGATTCTGTTAGATATTTTAAAACTTCTCAAACTCAAGGTTTATCTACAACTTTGATTTTGAAAACCACTGCAAAGTACATGATGACGGTCAACGTAGATACAGCAGATGGTCTTGTCAATGGAGCTACAGGTTTTTTTGATGGAAATATGGTTCAGTTCATCTAATTCGCCTCATGTTCTTTGGATACAATTTTTAGATGACAGTGTAGGAGTAAATGCTCGAGCTAAGTGCCCCCATCAAGGCGAACCTTCTTGGACCCCAGTTCAAAAAACCATTAAAAGTTTTCAATACCATACAAATGAGCAAATTACTATTGACGGCAAGCAATTTCCGATTATACCTGCCGAAGGTATAACTATTTACAAAGCTCAGGGTGCTACATACAACAAAGTGGTGGTACACACTAGTTCCAGAATGCAAAGAGAAGCATTGTATGTAGCTTGTAGTAGAGCCACAACTGCGGCTGGCCTTTTTATTATTGGGCAATTTGTTCCCCCTAAACCTGACATTCAGTCAGTTGTAGGACAAGAGCTTCAAAATCTTCGTGGCGGAAAATTACTGACAACAACTTTTGACAATCTGTTTGAAAATTCAAATTTCAACGTATTTTTCCATAACACGGAAAGCTTACACTGCCATATTAACGATGTTTGCTCCGATCAGCTAATGCTGAAATCGCCACTTCTTTGTTTTGTTGAGGCTTCCACATACTCAAATGAGTTGTATGACATACCTGGATTCACCAGTGCAGTGCGATTAGATTGTCAGTCTGTAACTAGCGGGTCTAGACCAAAAAGAGGCATTCTTATATTCGTTAGAAACGAAATTTTCGAGAATGTAAGTCAGTGCACTAGCCATCGATATTATAGTAATTCCGATGATTTATCATCTTCAGTATTCGAATTTGCCGTGTTTAAGTATAAGTCTTCAGGAGTTTTAGTCATTTATAAAAGTCCAACATATCCATTGCGCAAATTTGAAACTGAGTTTAAGGTAAAAAGCGATTGTAGTTCCAATAGATGGCGAGAAAGTCCGTTAGCATTCCAAATGGCAATTATTAGCTTATTTTTGTCAAGTTTCGTTACAAGAAGGGTAATGATGTTCATCATATTTGTCATTTGGGTAACTAGCTGTTGTATCATCTGTTTTAGTTCGTGCAGATCATCTTGTTGCTGTGTTGGGTTGGTGTTAGTTGTAGTAGAAGACTGGTTGTGACTCGCTGGTAAGGAAATATTTTTGTTAAGTGCTTGTGCTTATGTTATCTCTGGAGAAGTTAGTTTGTTTACATCAGTGTTGTGCTGTAGGTCTGCTGATGGCGTTGTCGTTTTTGGGAGTTCTTTTTTACGCAGGGCGGGGAATTTTTGAATTTGCAGAGTTTTATAAACCATGCATCCTTTGTAATTAGCAGTATGATTTTCGCAACATGGGATACATTTAATTTGTTTTTGTCGGATTGTGTATCAGTCATCATATAACTACTAGTTATATTTTTGTTTTAACAAGACAACGGGACGACAAGGAAGTTGCTTTATAATAAAAAAACAAAGCAGGGGGAATTAATTAAGTGGTCCAGTTGTGACGAGGGCTGAGGTGGTAGTTGCCCCTCGTAGTCTATACCCTATCCCTACCATGGTTTTGGCTACAAAAATAGTCAAAACCCCCTAAACAAACCTTGCCTACACCTTATATGCCTATGCCAGTCAGGAAAATCTCAAAATTTTAACACATCATCATAATTTCAAATTCAATTTCATAACAATTTATTAAAATTCCTAATTTTAAAAAAAATACATAATTTTGGTCTTAATTTACTTGTCGCTGGTCTTCATGTACAATGTGGTTTTAAACAAAAATTACAGCTAATATTCGGAGGTGATGGTATGCTTATATGTAGTATTTATTTTTTTTGGTATAAAAAAAAATTTCCCAGTAAAATTAAAAACGTAAAATTAAAAATTGAAGAAATTTAAAAACTTTAAGAAAATTAGCGCGTTTCAAAGATATTATTATTATTTATTATTTTAAAGAAATTTAAACACTAGAAAAACTAATGGACTCTTACATTGCACCCTTGTGAGAGTATAACAGTGAGCTTTAATTAAGAGCTTTCGGTAAACACATGGAATAAAGCGACGAAAAATAAAGAGAACAACAATAATGTGGGATAAAAACAACTTACATGAGTTTTGCTCGATCCAACGCTGGAAGGCCTTCCATCGGGAATTACAGTTTTTGATTTTTGCTGAAATTTATTGTAATTTTGCACATTTTTGTTGTTCACTCAAAAAAAAATTGATTTACGTAAAAGAGCAACTTTGTACAACTCAGAGGGGGATATGAGTTGTAACTTATTTAATTTTATTTTCTTTTTTAATATATTGATTTTCTCAGGTGTTTTTTTATATATATATTTTTCTTTCTTTTTTCACTATTTTGGTGATTTTTTTTTTTATATATATATATTTTTTTTCAACATTCGGTATATTTTATAGATATACATATATATATATATATATTTGGCATTGCAGCGATGCAATTAGCTTATAGTATCTTATATATAAAATTCTCGTGTCACAATGTTATGTTCCTTCTAAGCTTAGGATCTCACGAACGGCTGAACCGATTTGGCTAATTTTGGTCTTGAAATGTTCGTGGAAGTCCAAGGATTGTTTAGGGTTGAGAAAATATAACAAAATTGCGACGAAAATACTAAAAAGGACAATTTGATTTTCCAATACAATTTTTTTTTTTAATTTAGGTTGGCATTGTGTACATTGTCAGATTAACTAATATTTTTTAGTTAATAGTTTTTGTCGAAAGGAAACACAAAAATTATAAACGATTCATGTTTTGATTTCTGAGTAAAATACATATGATCAGATCAATATTTGCACATAATGCCGCCAAAAAGACCTAACATTGGGAGACGTTCGCGTAGAACTCAATTGCAATCATCCCGAAGAACAGCTGAAGCTGACGAACAACGTTTACAAAGGAATGAGTTGAATCGATTAAGAGAAGCAAGATCACATTTTGCTCATACATGCTCGAATGAGAATGAGACGAAATCGGGATTATCAGAATCAATCAGATGAAATCCATGCAGAACAGAATTTAATCCAAAGAACATTCAGGCAAATGCGCAATGCATCCAATCTGCACAGAGCTGCATTCGAATATAACAATACGACCGATTATAGCTCGCGTCAATCTGTTGTAATTGGAACAATGAACAAGGTATGTGACCAGTGCCAAGCACTGAAATTTCCCAATGAAACAGCAGGCCTGCTTATTATCAAAAGCAGTGTATTCGGAGAGGTTCGCTGCTGGATGTATTCGGTAGAATGGCAGAAGAGAGGATTACCTCAGAAAATACTACCGCATGAAATTGATGATGTGATATCGGCGGAAATCCCAGTTCAAACAAATGATCCAGAATTGTTCGAGGTTATCACAAAGAATATGATCCACGGACCATATGGTGTGCTCAACCCAACTTCACCATGCATGATCGACGGCAAATGCTTCAAAAGATATCCAAGGGCATTGACTTCGGACACTGTTACGGGCTACGATGGATACCCATTATATCGCCGTAGATCAACAGAAGACAATGGCAGATCAACCACAATCAAAGTGCAAAAACAAGAAATTGAAATTGACAATCGTTGGGTTGTTCCATTTTCGCCATTATTATCAAAATCGTATAAAGCCCACATTAACGTCGAGTATTGCAACTCAGTAAAATCAATAAAATATATCTGCAAATACGTCAATAAGGGAAGCGATATGGCAATTTTGGGTGTGAGAGCCGACAATGTGAATGACGAAATTTCACAATATGAAATAGGATGTTGCATTAGCAGAAACGAGGCAATATGGCGAATTTTTCTCATTCCAAATTCACGAACGACACCCAACCGTTGTCCATTTAGCAGTTCATCTAGAAAATAGTCAACGTGTTTCTAGACGAGCGAGCGGAGCGAGCGTGCCGAAGGCCGGGTAGTATATATATATATTTGTTGGTTATATATTTTTTTTGGGACCACTTTTTTTTTATCTCACAAGGGCGCAATGATGGTTTCTTTTTATTTTAAATGATTACCACTATTTCTATCCGTATTTATTCGCGATTCGTAATGTAAAATTTTTTTTTTTTAAATTTTTGCTTTGCCAAATTTTTTTTTTCTTATATTACTACGATTTCCCCTATTTTGACACCCGCTCGACGATCGTCACGTTGCGCCCGTTCTTGGATCGCTCTTGAACTGCTGTTCGTATCGATGGAAGCCGGGAGGGCGGGTGAGAGCTTATAGCTCGTTGGCGGGAATTTTAGACCAGCTGGGACGGCAGTGCATCTAACTAAAGCTGTTACTCCGTTCGAGCGAGGTTAATGACCTCAGATGCGTTTTTTTGTCTTTTGGTTTAAAGCTTTTATGCACTTTATTTGTTGCTGCTTAGAGCTGTCTCGACAGCTGTGATATTACAGAGGTAAGACTTAATATTTTGTTTAAGAAAGTTTTCCCTTTTTTTTTTTTTTTTTTTTAAACTTGCGACTCCACTATGTTAAAGGTGATAATTGTAATTTGTCTTTTCGTTGATTTCGTTTGTTTAATAAATTTCGGGTTTCATTGAAATTTAATTTTTTTTTTAGTTATTAAAAAAAATAATTTTCTTAGCACGTGGCACAAATATTTATTATCTTTAATTTTTTGTGTCTTGTAACCAAAAGAAATGTTCTTGGCACGTGGCAACGAAAAAAATATGTTTACGTCGACTGGCGGCGGTTTCGAGTCGGAGTCAGCAAAAAGAGGCTGAAGCAGGCTGCAGCAGCTCTTTTATAGCTGCCGACCCACCGAAATCCACGCCCTAAAGGTGGTGGCGATCGGGCTCGACCTTCTGACATTTTGAGCTTTTAGTCTCAGACTAAAGCTAATCGGCAGAGTAAAAAAGATTTTTCATTTTTTTCTCGCATGCGAGATTTTGTCCCAAGCGAGCAATAATAGCTGCGAGAAAAAAAAACGGGTGCGATAATTTCTAGCTTGATAGAAAATTTTAGCTGCGAGAAATTTGTACAAAAAAAATAAAATCAATGGCACAGCCATTACAATTGGTTTTTGATAATGCAGTTAACTGTATTATCTTTACCTGCACATTTTACACATACTGGGTCTTTTGTGCAATAATTTCTTGTATGTCCATATTTTTGGCAGTTTGTACATTGAGGGATTGTCCGTTTATGGTGAGGTGATTCAAAAGTGACTCTACAGTGTAGAAGGCTTACTATTTTATAAATTTCTTTGTTGTTATCTTTATACCCTGTACCGTATGGTACCAAGGGTATATTAAGTTTGTGCAAGCCGCAAATCTATGTAACATATAGAAGGAGATGTCGGAGACACCTCAAAGTTACCTAAAATATGATCAGGATGAATAGAGAAGTCGATATACCCATGTCCGTCCGTCTGTCCTTCTGGCCGTCCGTCCGTCCGTCCGTTTGAACGCCTGGATCTCAGAGATGGTAAGAGCAAGAGTTACCAAACTTTCACATTAGATCCCATATCATTCTATAGGAAACAAGTTTATTTTATTTTTTTGATATCGGGAATATTTTATATATTGTAGCTCCCATATGGGTGTTTGAGACGACCGCGACAAAAAAAAGAATAAAATAAATAATTCGTTTGTTTATGAAGATATCGTAACCAAATTTGGTATTCGAAAGTTTTTCATAGTTCCCAAGTACTGTACCAAATTTGATCAAAATCGGTTGACTATATCATATAGCTCCCATAGGACCGATCGGCCAAAATAACTTTTTTAAAGAAAAATTCGCTATAATTCGTTTTTAATAAAGATATCGTAACCAGATTTGGCGTTGGGAAATTTTTTAGACCACTTAAGCAATGTGCCAAAATTGAACAAAATCGGTCGACTATATCATTTAGCTCTCATAGGTCCGATCTTCCAAAAAATCGTTTTTTTAACAAAATTTGTTGTGTTTCGTTTGTTTGTTTGTTCCCAATATCTTGGGACCAAATTTGACATTCGTGAGTATTCTATAGTTCCTAAGCACTGTACTAAATTTAATCCAAATCCTTTGACTAGATCATATAGCTCCCATAGGACCAATCGGTAGAAAAACTTTTTTTTATACAAAATTCGATGTGTTTTGTTTGTTTGTAAAGATATTTGAAAAATTTGGCATTCAGATCTTTTTTAAGGTATTTAAGCACTGCGTCAAATTTGATTGAAATCGGTTGGCTATATCATATAGCTCCCATAGGAACGATCGGTCAAAAAAAATTTTGTTGCTTAAAAATTCTTCTGTTTTTGGTTTTTTGTGAAGAAATCGGACTTTATTACAAGCTAGTGGTACTGGGTATCCTAAAGTCGTCCGCGCCCGACTTTACGTACGCCATTTTTTTTACTCAGAACAGTTTCACCGTATGCTACTGTCAACATTTCAAGTGTTACGGAGCACTTAATTTTATTTTTTACACAAAATTTGATGCAAATCCGTTGATCCATATTTTTTGATAGCAAAAAATCGCCGAGCACGCAAAACACTTATAACCTTTACGCCTCTCACAACCAAACAAAAAATGCCATTCACTTGAAATTTAGTACAGATGTTCGGGAAGAGTGTACCAACACAACAAAACAAAAAAAAAATCGATATTCGAAAATACGTTGCCCGCGAAATTTCAAAAGTCGCCTTACTTTTTGAACACACCTCGTATACAACAAAATTTAAACATGTATAATATAATAATATAATATATTGTACAATATAATATATACATAAACAAATATACCATGTAAAAACTACATAGCCAGAGGCCCAGCAGCCGGCGCTATATAAACTTTAGTTAGATATAGTTTTGTAAACTGTACTATCTGTAAATAATAATAATAAAAAGTATTATTGCTGTAGAAAGAACACCTATTTTTTCAGAGCAAACATAAGGGATAGATTTTGTTGTGACTGTTGCGCATGTTGAATTGACTGAGTATAATTATGCAATAAAGAGTGATGCGATGCATTGCCGACTTTGCAATGTGATTGAGACTGGCACTGCGTGACATCGTGATTGTTACGTAAACAGTTACAACAGATTCCAATATTTTTAACCCACTCATTTCGTTGGTTAATATTTAGGGATAGGAAATTCTGGTAAGACCATATGCCATGGCTGATTTTTAGAAAATACTTTGAAATGTGACTCTAGTAACTTGATCACACTTTAGGCAAATTTAAGGAGTCTATGTAGAGCTATATACAAAATTTTGGAACATCGCAAAAAGTTGTAACTTTAACGATTCAATATCGCTAAAGACTTCTTTGATATGATTACTCGATTACAACCGTTCGGATTCGGCTATAAACTGTAGGTCCCTGTTCCCTTCGAACTTATATTAATAGAGATACTCATGCTCCGTCCATATGCCACTCGCTATTATTATGACCTAGTACCTGGATTGAATCTTAGATAAACGGAGTATTAACCTAGCAGATCTTAGCTATTGCCTTTTGGAATAAATGCCCTGAGAACAAGATCTCTAAGACAAAAAAAAATCCAATTTAATAGCGCATTAGTCAGTAGAGGTGTCATATCAGCAACAAACTTAATTATTTGAGATGGGTCTAGTCTGGTAATGTCATATAGGGATATTCTATGCCCGCCGAGAAAGGATGTTCTTGTTCTAGCAAGGGCTTCACACGTCGTGAATCTCACAAAACCTACATGTGTTCGAGCTCACGTCAGCAATAGTACTCAGGTGTTTCCCGAGTCTACAACTCACGCAAAAGTAATCCTGTTAGTATCCTAAGGGAATTCTTGCTTAGTTGGAATATTTTTTTGAACCTAATTTAGGTTATAGAAGCCGAGAAATTGCTTGGCTTGCTGTAATTTAATTGTGCTGGTCCAGTCTATTCCTCTTCTGTAAGCAACTGTCTAGTGGTGTATCTGCCAATGGCGCAATAAGGTTCAGGCCCTACTAGTAGTTTGGCAGCATCATTCCTCGCCAGTTTGTTAGCTGTTTCGTACATGGAAATATTCTTGTGTCCAGGCATCTGTCTAAGAGAGTCTCTGTACGAGCATTCTAAATGGCTGAGTTTTGCTCTATATTTGAATAAATCTTCAAGCCAGTACCGAATATTATCTATATTCCAAAATCGTTCTTTAAAGGCTTAATTCATTATTTAAGTAATTTAGTAAACAAAAGTAAATTTAAGAAACGTATTGTATTTAAAGAAAGATGGTTATTCATATACCCTACCCTGATTGAGAATTACAATGATTTTTTTTTTATAAATGCTTATAATTCACAAACAGTTCAAGCTTCATTTACTATCCATTGTACGGCCAAGGCTTGTAATTCTCAATCAGTTTAAGTTTGTTTTTAGTCTAAATGAATAACCATGTTTTTTATATACGTTTCTTAAAAAAAATTTTTTATTTCTGTATGCTAAATTACTTAAATAATGATTTAACTCTTAAAAGAACGTTTTTGGAATATAGATCTTTCATTTTCGCCTTGTTCCAAAAATTGTAAACGTTTTTTTTCTCAGTGTACATGAGGCTGTTTTGCACATTTTTTTGATTTGAACTATTTTACAAAAATTCTAAAACTTTGGATTAAAATATCAAATTCTTCATAGCTCAATCACTACATGAGATTAATAATATAATTAGTGGGAAATGCTGCACTGGAAACCGTAGAATCTATCTGCACAGTAGAAAATTTCTAGTAGAAATGTCAAAGTTCCATTTTGTTGCCAAATATGCGAATAAAATGCAATTAACAAACAAAACAAACAGAAGGCCCACCCCATATAAAGCTGTCATTATTATAGTTTATTTAAGGGTATAGTGTAGGGTATCTCAAAGTCGGCGCCAACTTAAAATACTTCAATTTACTTTGATGCAGTACAGTGTATAAGCTGTGTGAGTGGCCGAAATTAAGACATGCCTGGCCAAGCTTTACTGTAGCTGAAACTTTTGCTAAATGAATGACGGCTTAACTGACTGACGTGTGCGTTACCTTGCATTACAGCGTAGCATTGGTGGTGCCAGGGCGTGGTAAAAGGGCTGCCAACTGTTATACATAAGCGTTATACATGGCCACATGAACATATATATATTACATATATGCATGAGCCTAGGCAACAACTAAAGCCAAAAACCAAAACTGCTAAATATATAATATATCAGAGCTCGCAAATGACAGTTGATCGTTTTTTCTTATATGCTCAGCTTCGTAACATAAACGAAAAGATTTTGCAGACACGATCTCGCTCTGAGCGGCTCTCTTTGTTTTGCTTTGAACCGGTTTTGGTCAGACGCCTTGCATTGACTCATTCGTGTGACGCTCTCAAATGAGTGTCGCGTAAAGAGTAATACGATTTTCGCTCTCACAAAGAGTCTCAGCAAAAGACAATTTGACTAAAAAACATACATAAATACATACATACATGCATACATACATACATTTTAATGTAAATGAGAATGAAAATAATAAAATTTGTATTTTGTTTTTAATAATATTTATTTTTTTTAAATGGAGTTTAGCTTAACAACTAATAACGAATTAAGATTTTCTGCAGATATAGAGCTTCGTCTTTCACTTAAAATAAAATGAAGGGCAGAAAATGCTCGCACATTTTAAAACCGCAAACATTACACATGTACGCGTAACTGTGTGTGTGTGTGTGTCCCAGCTCTGTCGACCCTAGGGGTTACAATGCGGAAGCGTCTGGAGATGAATGCTAGAACAGTTTTAGGCTTATATAGGCCAGTTAGGAAAAAGAAGACTTACTGCAGGAAAAGATCCAAGGAACTTTGCTGGCTAATGCCAATCACCGGACAATGGGTGTTAGGAACTCACGCATCAAGGCTTAATGCTCTTTACCATGATTTCTGCAGAAGTTGTGGCAGAGTTGGAGACGTTGGAGCTCCTCTTTTGTCACTGCCCGGGACTGTGTAGGACAAGGTTTCGCTACCTCAAGTTACATTTTCTTAATGACTTATTCCACCACTAAGAGCAGAGTCCGAAATGCCGCCCAAGATTTAGTTAGACTAAAGAGACTATCTAGAGAACCTACTAGAGGGAAAGTGTGGAGGGAAGTCCACCATTGCGGTATCACAACTGGCTTATTTTTTGGCCATAGTATGCAGGAAAGATAATGAAGAAGATGTAGGTAAATATAATAATATATAATAATATTGGCTAAATTGGATTAATTTTTAACGTTTAAACCATTTAATGACGATTATTAAAAAATCTTTTTCTGAGCAATGCTAAAATTTTTATATTTAACTACAAAATGAATCAATTTTTTACATGATAAAATCAAGAAGTAGGCCTTCCAATAAATATTATAAGAATTAACAATAATTTTTGCCAACTTTTGACAAAAAAACAATTTTTTTTTCATACATGTTTAAAAAAAACCAAAAAATTTTCGTTTTATTTTTTTTAACATTGTTCCACCATATCGATTTGATTTAAATTCACACCATATAAAGAACGTATAAACACACGTGTTTAAAAAAAATGGTGATTGACATATTTAAGGAACATACTTAAAAAAATATAAGAAAATTTCATTTTTATACCCTGTACCGTATGGTACCAAGGGTATATTAAGTTTGTGCAAGCCGAAAATGTATGTAACATATAGAAGGAGACGTCGGAGACACCCCAAAGTTACCTAAAATATGATCAGGGTGAATACAGAAGTCGATATACCCATGTCCGTCTGTCCGTCCGTCTGTCCGTTTGAGCCTAGATCTCAGAGATGGTAAGAGCTAGAGTTACCAAACTTTCACATTAGATCCCATATTATTCCATAGGAGGCAAGTTTATTTTATTTTTTTGATATCGGGGATAAATTATATAGCTCCCATGGGGGTGTTTGAGACGACCTCGACAAAAAAAAAGCGTTTTAGATGAATAATTCGTTTGTTTATGAAGATTTCGTAACCAAATTTGGTATTCGAAAGTTTTTTATAGTTCCCAATCACTGCACCAAATTTAATCGAAATCGGTTGACTATATCATATAGCTCCCATAGGACCGATCAGCCAAAATAACTTTTTTAAAGAAAAATTCGCTATATTTCGTTTTTAATAAAGATATCGTAACCAGATTTGGCGTTTGGAAATTTTTTAGACCACTTAAGCAATGTGCCAAATTTGAACAAAATCGGTCGACTATATCATATAGCTCCCATAGGACCAATCGGTCCAAAACACGTTTTTTATACAAAATTCGATGTGTTTTGTTTGTTTGTAAAGATATTTGAAATAAATTTGGCATTCATATCTTTTTTAAGGTATTTAAGCACTGTGTCAAATTTTATTGAAATCGCTCGACTATATCATATAGCTCCCATAGAAACGATCGGTCAAAAAAAAATTTTTTGCTTAAAAATTCTTCTGTTTTTGGTTTTTTGTGAAGGAACCGGACTTTATTGCAAGCTAGTGGTACAGGGTATCCCAAAGTCGTCCGCGCTCGACTTTACGTACGCCATTTTTTTGTATTAGTTCTATAGAGAACAAGGGAAGAGGTTGCTTTGTGTCATTAGGTTGAATGTTGTTTATGTTTAGTACTTCGTGACCGAGTTCAGCTAGTTCCGTTATGATTTCGGTTGTATCTGTAGCATAATGAACGTTTCGAAGTATTACTTTGAAACCTCTTTGATTTTTAGACTTAAATGTGTAGTATTTTGTGTCTTTAGCATTTAATAATTTTATTATATGTATTTATATTGTGGGTACTTTCTGGGAGTGCTTTTAGTTCATATTTCGTTTTGGGTAGTGATTTTAGGGCTGTTATTAGTGCATTGAAGTTTTCTACATTTCGAACATAGATGGGCGGTGGTTTAATTTTGCGTTGTTGCTGTGTTTGATTTTGTGTGTTTTTTTTCGGTTATGTCCCACTGTCAGTGTGTAGTTCGCTCTCGTCATCTGCTTGCGCTAGCAACTCAAAACGGTTATTTGATTTTGGCTTGTCCAGCCAGTACTATTTGAGTGTTTTTTGTGTAGTATTTTGAGTTTTATTTTTATGTTTTTTGTTAGAGTGTTCGTTTGAGTTGTTGGGAGACTGTCTGTCTCGGTTACGTTTTAGGCTATCTTGCTAAGTGAGTACATTATGGGTAATGGTATTGGAGCTTTGTACTTGCGTGAGTTTTGATGCTGATGCTGCGGACGTTATTGAGGTAGCTGCCGAAGAGCAGATCGGATGGGAGAGGGAGCATATTGTTGTTGTGGCTGCACTGCTTGCTGTCGTTGTTGTGCTGGTTGTTGATGTCGCTGTAATCGGGAGAGTAGAGAGAGCCATCTGGTAGCTTGCCGGCGTTGGCAAAGTGGTGAGGGATGTGACGGCGGTTGTTGTTGGTAGATGCGTGGGAAGTGGAGTCGATGGTGACATGCACTGGGCACTCTAAGGTAGCGAATTGAAGTTGCTGGTGTTAGTAGAACTTTCGAGCGCGGGAGAGCAAGATCTTGCGCGAAGTTCTTTTGGTGCGTGAAGGCTGTTGTAATTGTTTGTGTGGTTGGATATATGTGAATATGTGAAGTATGCACTATTCACTTTTGTTGTTGCTTGAAGCTCTCGCCTCAGAGTTTGAGCGTCGGGCACGCTCATTTAGCAACTTTTTGTGTTGATGTTTTTTGTTTGTTTTTTTTCCACTGAGCAATATTTTAACAAAATAATACATACATGGTCCTTGCACTTAATTAGAAGCGCATCTGACCGTCCTGCATTTTTGCTTTCGTCAAATTTGACTTGGCAGACGTCTTGCTTCTTTCTGGCTGCGTCAGTTGAGTCGTATTCAGCTTTCGTATTATGGTTGCAGAATCTGCCACTGGAGCCGAGGCCTTCTTTTCCTTTGAAGTTTTAGACTTCAGCGGTTTTGGCGGTACGCCATTTTTGCGCAGTGAGTGTGTTGTCTGCGCAGAGCTCTCCTTGTTGCACAAGCTCTTAGCTGGAGTAGTTGGCTGAGCTCCTCTGTACTCTTCTGGCACTCTTGGCAAATTGTGACTTTGAATAAGTCACTCAATTGTGAGCAGACCACCATTTGGATTCTTTTCATCCTTGCCAAGGAGTCTTTAATTCCTTGGTTTATGTGGCGTACCACTGACTTGCCATCAGCCATCTTATCGCTGATGGTTTGAATGATGTCATCTAAAATGGCGCCGAGTTCATTCATTTGCGGGGCGCATGGTACCTCGTGGCCCTTCTAGCGTCTCTGCTCCGTTTTGGCGTAGCCGATTCTTTGGAGTCCACTCCAATAGTGAACACGGCGTCTTCTATTCTTGGTGGCGCCGATGTAGGGTCCGTCGGCGGGGTTCTTGCAGTTTTTTCGCATTTAAAGAACGCAACACCTGCGAGTTGACCCGTTGGGGTCAGCGTTTCCTCCTGTTTTGAGGGGCAAGGGTCCCCTTTTACGATGTCAGTTTTGACAGTTTTAGATATATTTATTGGGTTGCTCATTTCGATTCTCTATGGGCCCCAACTCAGGTTCGTTATGTATATCCGTAGTGTGTAGTCACCTTTGTGTGATCCCGTGGGAACCTTTCCAAGGAGTGAGGTCCACGCGAGGGTTGACCCCGGTCCTTATGAGAGCCGAGATTCAGAGCCAGATCGGTGTTAGTCAAGAGTAAACTCAACTGAGCCTGCACTACCAACTTAACGGTAGCGGATATACAGTGTTTCCTGAGGCCTGCCATGGTTTTAGCGGGGTGGAGGCAGGTGCAGCATTACTCCAGCAGCCGTTTCAGCTCAAATTCACTCGGCTTACTAAGATGATGTAACACTACAGCTTGTCAGCTCGTATCGTCATTTCATATTTTTGATTCCAGTATACCATACGTAACACCTTACTGGGCTCAGTGTTGTGTTATGCGATTGATACTTCAAAGTGCATCCCCCGTTGACCGTAGGTTTCCCTACAGTGTTTAACCGATGGGTAACTACCGCTCCTACTCGGTCGCCAGAGCCCACTTTTTTTTTTTTTTGTACACCGCTTACGCGGCGGGGTTGTCAGTTTGTCGGCTCCATGACATTTGTACTTAGCGCTCTTTGGGTTGACTCTTGGCTGCAGATGCCAAAATTTTTATTTAATTTTTTTTTTTTTAACTATCCAAATCTTCTATAATTATTAATTAATTAATAAATAAATGCTTTATGCACTTCTACACTCTTCTACACTTCCAGAGGCATCCACCGCTGGCAGTAGGTTTCCCCACTGCTTTTAACCGTTGGGAGTTATACCGCTCCTGTTCGGTCGCCGGAGCCCTTTTCTGTTAAAAACTTGCTGAATTTTTATTTAAAACTTAACAATTTTTAACAGTTGGCACACCGCGTAAGCGGTATGGTTGGTTCGGTCAGTTCCATGACTTTCTGTGCCTTCTCGCCTCGGAAGCGTACGAATTTTATGCATTTTATGCTATCAGTAGCATACATAGTGATTTTTTTGTGAATTTTATAAAATCTCCCTAGAAGTATGCAATGCACAATGTATAGTGCATGTTGTTGCATACTTTTAAGCGCAAGAATATCACCGCTGAGTGCAAATGAAAAAAAAACACTCAAAGAGAGTACACTTTCTACCTGCAATGCTGCAAGTTTTGTTTCGATAATACCTGCTGGGACGATGGATGCGACGCGGGACGCAGTAACTACGTACGTAGTACCACTTTAAGTGCCCGCGCTACAAAGCTTTTCTTAGTTGCAGGCACCAGGGCCCGGGAAAACGCAACACAACCGGGAGCTCCGGCGAAACGCGTCCGTCCACAATAACACTGTGGTTTATCGTATTTGTGTATGTGTTAGATGAACGTTTATGTTGTGTTAGATTTGTATGTGTGATTGCTGTAAATTTGTTCATGCAGAAATATTGATGTATGTTCATACAATGTATATGTGCTTATGTAGGTATATATATATTTAATAATTTTTTTTTTATGTACGAGGTGTGTTCAAAAAGTAAGGCAACTTAAGCAATTTCGCTGGCAACGTATTTTCGATTATCGATTTTTTTTGTTTTGTTGCGTTGGTACACTATTCCCGAACATCTGTACCAAATTTCAAGTGAATGGAATTTTTTGTTTGGTTGTGAGAGGCGTAAAGGTTATAAGTGTTTTGCGTGCTTCGTGATTTTTTGCTAACGAAAAATATGCCACCCCTAACATTTTTTTTTAAATTTTTACCAAACCGGCTGTACTGATTTTCATGAAATTTTGTGTGCTTATTGGGTAGGTCTCAAAATCGGCCAACATCTATTTTTCATACCCCTAAGTGATAAGGGATGCCACCCCTAATTTTTTTTTTAATTGTTGGACAAATTTTTTTATATTTTTTTTATAGTGTGGCATTGTGTACATTGTCAGACTAACTAAAAAGTTCACCTTGACTTTGCTAGAACTTTAGACACAGTTTAAAAAGGTTATAATTTAATTGTTTTCTAATTGCTAAATAATTTATTTAAGTTACTTGGTCAAGTCATTTAATATAGAGGAAACACAAAATATACTTATAAACATGGAAGTTGAAAAATGCGTACTAAAATTAACCTTAACATTTCTGTGTTGTATTTTAATTTTAAACTAATCTATATATATAAAAAAAACTTATGTTATTCGTGTTACGGATGTTTTTAAGAACGTGTCGATGAATTTCAAATCTGATTTTTGCGTGTTTTAGAGGTTGTCAATGCGAAGATTTTAAGCCAATTGCAATGTGTTTGTGTGTATTGGTTCGTGGGATATACACATTTTTGTGAATATCGTGAATATAGCATAGTAGAAAATTGTATAACACTGGGTATTGGACATTAAGTGCAGACAGAAGCGTAGTCGCAAAGGGGTTGAAATGTAATTTCTGTAGGGCATGAATTTATTAGAGATGCGAGCTCTCTTAAGAATACTTAAGTTCGTCCATACGGGTTCTTAGAGAGTCATGAAAGTCAACTAATATAAAAATCTTATGATTGTCTAGATAAGCTAAATAGAGAATCTTGCGATGTTTACACACTATAAGAGCATTCAAAAAGTTCTGGCAGGACGAAATCTGCCGGGCCCACTAGTACTCTATAAAAAATATAATGTATTTTAAATTCTTGTTTTATAGTATATTATAAGACAATTGAAAAATTTGCTAAAATGTAATGTGCATTAATAATATGCGCATACATTGGAATAGTAGCAAAAACTAAAAATTAAATGTTGTACCTAAATTATGTTTATATATATTTTATATATATATACGTAAAAGGTTAATTGTATTACATTTTTAATTAAATGTAAAACTAAGACATATCGCAACATATTTTTAGAAAAAAATATTTTTATTTTTTATTGAAGGAATTGATATATGCCAGTAAAATGGTGTATTTTTAATTTCTTTCAATAAAGATAATTTTGACTATATAAATATAAAAAAACACAATATTAAAGACTCTAAGCGGTGGATCACTCGGCTCATGGGTCGATGAAGAACGCAGCAATCTGTGCGTCATCGTGTGAACTGAAGGACACATGAAAATCGACATTTTGAACGCATATCGCAGTCCATGCTGTTATGTACTTTAATTAATTTTAAAGTACTGCTTGGACTACATATGGTTGAGGGTTGTAAGACTTTGCTAATTAAGTTGTTTATAATAATTTAATTTAATTAAATTTTTATAAGCATATGTTATATTATTGGACATTTATAAAAATGTTCATAATATTAATGGCAAATTAAATGAAACAAATTATGTTTATTTGGTATTATATAATGTATATGAATAATGGAAGAATTGAATATATTTTCTTTTTTTTATTTATTCTAATCAAATAATACTGAGAAATGTCTAGCATAAAAATATATAAATTTTTATCAATATTAGAATTGTCTCTTATTAATGATTATTATGAATAATAAGAAGAAAAAGATTAAAAAATTGGTTTTTTCAATACATTATTAATAATTTTTTCATTTAAATAATTTTATTATTATTTAATATAATAATTAAACTTATTTTATACAACCTCAACTCATATGGGACTACCCCCTGAATTTAAGCATATTAATTAGGGGAGGAAAAGAAACTAACAAGGATTTTCTTAGTAGCGGCGAGCGAAAAGAAAATAGTTCAGCACTAAGTCACTTTGTCTATATGGCAAATGTGAGATGCAGTGTATGGAACATCTATCTTCTAATATGAAAAATTAGTGATTTAAGTCCTTCTTAAATGAGGCCATTTACCCAAAGAGGGTGCCAGGCCCGTATAACGCTAATAATTATTAGATGATGTTTCCAAAGAGTCGTGTTGCTTGATAGTGCAGCACTAAGTGGGTGGTAAACTCCATCTAAAACTATATATAACCATGAGACCGAATAGTAAACAAGTAACGTGAGGGAAAGTTGAAAAGAACTCTGAATAAAGAGTTAAATAGTACGTGAAACTGCTTAGAGGTTAAGCCGGATGAACCTGAATATCCATTTTGGGAAATTCATCATTAGAATTGTAATATCTTAAAAAATATTATAATGGTAGTGTGCATTTTTCCCATATAAGGACATTGTAATCTATTAATATATTTAATTTATCATAAAATATGACTTATAGTTTATTTTTATTATTATGCTTGCATTTTAAAATAAAATAAATGTCATTCAATTTGATAAAGTATTGATAGATTTATATGAAATACAATGCGTTAATTTTTCGAAATTATATAATGGCATAATTATCAATGATTTTTATGTTTATTATATGCATTTGTATGATTAACAATGCGAAAGATTCAGGATACCATCGGGACCCGTCTTGAAACACGGACCAAGGAGTCTAACATATATGCAAGTCATTGGGATTTATATATAAATCTAATGGCGTAATTAACTTGACTTTTATAAAATGGGATTAGTTTTTATACTATTTTATAGTTTATTAACTCAATCCCGGGGCGTTCTATATAGTTATGTATAATGATATTTATATTATTTATACCTCTAACTGGAACGTACCCTGAGCATATATGCTGTGACCCGAAAGATGGTGAACTATACTTGATCAGGTTGAAGTCAGGGGAAACCCTGATGGAAGACCGAAACAGTTCTGAAGTGTATGAGGAGTCAAATTGCCACCTCACAACATTCGGATATTTTGCCAATATGACACTGCTTGCACTGCTTGGTGAGAGTACTCTCACTAACAGCAACAACTGCTTGGTACTAACACCAACAGCTGCAGCAGTTTGGCGCGCTTAATCTTATTAGTATTAGTAAAGAAAGCCACTAACACTAGGACAAAGATAGCGGCCAGGTTTTTGGCGGGCTTCATAGGAGAAAGTATTGGTGTGTACGTGTGAGTGTAGAGTAGGCGACGGGGATATATTCGAGTAGGCTGTATTCTGTCTTTTTAGGGAATTAAGATAGGTAGATAAGCAGAGTACAGTTTAGGATGTGTTTGTATTAATTTGGCGGGAATTCCAGGATTTGGCGGGATCGAGAACCTTTATAAGGCGGATCAGTGTCCAAATCTGTGTGATTCCGAGTAGTGATTTCGAGACGCAACGACTTCGAGCAGTCGATAGTGAAAAGTAAAGGCCAACGTGGTGAAAATATACACAGTCAGAAGTGAAATTGAAAAATTAGAGTACCACTCTAATTTTCATAATAAATTCCTAAGTGCAGTGATCTGTAGTGCCGAAAATTAAAAGGCGTACGGGAAAACTGAAGTGGAGAAGGGTTTCGTGTGAACAGTGGTTGATCACGAGTTAGTCGGTCCTAAGTTCAAGGCGAAAGCCGAAAATTTTCAAGTAAAAATATATTGGAATAATTAAATATATACTATTATTTTATATAATAACTATATATAATGTTGTACATTTTTAAAATACTTGAATAATTTTGAACGAAAGGGAATACGGTTCCAATTCCGTAACCTGTTGAGTATCCGTTTGTTATTAAATATGGGCCTCGTGCTCATCCTGGTAACAGGAACGACCATAAAGAAGCCGTCGAGAGATATCGGAAGAGTTTTCTTTTCTGTTTTATAGCCGTACCACCATGGAAGTCTTTCGCAGAGAGATATGGTAGATGGGCTAGAAGAGCATGACATATACTGTTGTGTCGATATTTTCTCCTCGGACCTTGAAAATTTATGGTGGGGATACGCAAACTTCTCAACAGGCCGTACCAATATCCGCAGCTGGTCTCCAAGGTGAAGAGTCTCTAGTCGATAGAATAATGTAGGTAAGGGAAGTCGGCAAATTAGATCCGTAACTTCGGGATAAGGATTGGCTCTGAAGATTGAGATAGTCGGGCTTGATTGGGAAACAATAACATGGTTTATGTGCTCGTTCTGGGTAAATAGAGTTTCTATCATTTATGGTAGAAATTTGTTCCCCGGATAGTAGTTACGTAGCCAATTGTGGAACTTTCTTGCTAAAATTTTTAAGAATACTAATTGGGTTAAACCAATTAGTTCTTTTAAATTATAACGATTATCAATTAACAATCAATTCAGAACTGGCACGGACTTGGGGAATCCGACTGTCTAATTAAAACAAAGCATTGTGATGGCCCTAGCGGGTGTTGACACAATGTGATTTCTGCCCAGTGCTCTGAATGTCAAAGTGAAGAAATTCAAGTAAGCGCGGGTCAACGGCGGGAGTAACTATGACTCTCTTAAGGTAGCCAAATGCCTCGTCATCTAATTAGTGACGCGCATGAATGGATTAACGAGATTCCCACTGTCCCTATCTACTCAGTTTGGTTTCAACGTTCGACGCGAGCAGACGTTTTATTCGTGTGCGCGCATAGTGGAAAACAAACAGTTCAAAAGTTTTGTAAACAAGTTGCCGTTACTTGGTGATAACAAGTAAACAATTTTGTCAAAACAAGTTCCCGTTAAGAACATTCACCGTTTCGCCAAATACACGTGTGCGTGTGTGTGTGTGAAGTGCGCCTCTACGCCGATAGAGGGTGCTTAGCCTGGTTCGTGTCCAGGGAACGGTTCGAGTCTTCGCTCTTCCGACAGAGGTCGCTTTTTCGGTTCTCTGGTTTTTGTATTAGCTAAGGGTTCGTGTATAGACTTTGGTTTGTGTACGTGCTCGTGGTTATTACGAGAAGTAGAGGGCGCTATGCCTGGTAAGGTGGCGAAGAGTCGCACTGCCAGCGATAGCAGCGATATAGATGCCCTTATGCCGGATGAGTTGAAGGGTAAACGGAAGAAGAAGCCGGTTGACACGCGCGGGAAACGGCACGCCGTCGACAGCGCTGCTGATTCGGACGCGTCCACTACGTCCGTGGCAATGCCGCCGCCCGCCGCGCCCGCCGCTAAGGTTCCGCCGACCGCCGCGTTCGCCGCCATGCCGCCGCCAACCGCCGCACCAGCGGCAGCATCTACCTCTGCTGCCGCCGTTGCCTTCCCTGCTGCCCCATGTGCGTCCAGCGCTACCAAAGCGCAGAGGACTGGCTGGGAAGTTGCCAATGCAGGCATGGATACCATCCTGGCGGAAATCGGGAAGGTGCGGCAAGCGATGTCTAACGCGCTAGACGAAGCCGTAGGCATGGCCGTCAATGACCGGATGTACATCAAAGCTGCCGCTGCTCGCTACGACGAGCTGATTTTAGCATTGGCTGCTAAAAATGGCATGCTTTCTGTGGCGCCACCAATGCCCCCGATCGTAGCCAACCCAGCCGCCCACGCTGTCGCGCAACATGCGCCCCAAGTGGCTCCTACGGCCGCACCGCGTCGCAACAAGCCAGTTGAGACATGGTCGGCAGTAGTGACGAGCCGGGACCCGAACATTTCGGGTAAGCAGCTGGCTGAGAAGGTGATGAAAGAGGTGGCACCCGCACTCGGTGTACGTGTGCACGAAGTGCGTGAGCTGAAGCGTGGTGGTGCGATCATCCGCACGCCATCGAAGGCGGAGCTCAAGACGGTGGTGCGCCACACCAAGTTCACAGAAGTCGGCCTGCAGATAAAAAAGAACCAGGCGCCAAAACCGAGGATCACGGTTCTTGATGTAGATCTGATGATTTCCGCTGAGGAGTTCATGAGTGAGCTCTACGAGAAGAATTTCTCGGAAGCACTCACTCAAGCGCAGTTCGAGAAAGCCGTCCATTTGGAGACGAAGCCTTGGGCTGTTTCCGACGCCACCGCTAATTTGACGCTCGAATTAAGCGAGGAGGCTCTGGAGGCTCTTCAACAAACTGACAGGATTTACATCAAGTGGTTCGCCTGCCGCTACCGAACGCTGGTCAGGACATATGCCTGCCATAGGTGTATGGGCTTTGACCACAAGATAGCGGACTGCAAGATTAAGTCCGACGTATGCCGCCAGTGCGGAGAGATGGGCCACTTCGCAGCTAAATGCACCAGCCCAGTAAAGTGCCGAAACTGTAGTTTCAAGCACAGACCCTCAGGGCATGCCACGCTGTCGCGGGATTGCCCGATATACAGTGGAGTGCTAGCGAGGGTGCAAGCTAGACATTAATGTTTAGTTTCGCCCAAGCGAATTGTGGTCGCGGACGAGCTGCTACCATCGAGCTCGGAGTCAGGATGCGAGACTCAAAACATCTCTTCGCACTTATACAGGAGCCTTACGTAGATGCCGCTGGACGCATGACCGGCCTCCCCGGAGGGATGCGGTTATACCCAGACAGGCGAAATAAGGCGGCGTGCATAGTGAACGATCCGGAAGCCATCTGTATGCCCATAGCGCCGCTTACCACAGATTTTGGCGTATGCGTGAGTATCACAGGGAGATATGGCACAATCTTCCTCTGCTCTGTATACTGCCAGTTCGACTGCGAGTTGGAGCCGTACCTCTCGTATTTAGATGCGGTGCTACTGCAAGCCAGTAGCAATCCAGTCATCTTTGGCCTAGATGCGAATGCAGCATCTCCCATGTGGTTCAGCAAGCTCTCAGCGCACTCGCTGAGACGCGAGAACCACACCCGGGGTGAGCTGCTGTCTGAGTGGATTTTGGAGAGCCGTGCTAACGTGCTTAATGTACACACTGAGGTGTACACCTACCACCAGCTGACAACAGGCGCGAGTAGCGATATCGACGTAACGATCGTCAACGATGCAGCGTCAATGCTGGCCACATTTGACTGGAGAGTGGATGTCTGGTGTCTGAGTGACCACAACATCATTACTGTTGTGGCAACTCTAGGCCCAAGTAGCGCAGTTGAGAGCAGCATTGCTCCTGTGCCATCCTGGAACATCTCCACTGCGCGTTGGCGATTATTCAGAGATGAAGTGGTAAGACTGGCAGCTGAACTACCGGAGAACTTCACGGAGACACCGCCAGAGGAGCAAGCAACTGCACTGCGCTTGATTGTACACGACGTGTGTGATCGAGTGTTAGGCCGCAGATCGCCAAGAGCAATGAGGAAAGTGGTTTGGTGGAATACCAACCTTAGTACCAAGCGCCATGAAGTCAGGAGACTCATGCGTAGGCTCCAGAATGCACGTCGGAGTGGCAACGACGATGCTGAGCGACTTGCTATTGAACTACGGATTTCCGTACGCCAATACAAGAAGCTAATTCTGTCGGCGAAGGAGGAGAACTGGCGACGCTTCGTAGAAGAGCATTCCGATGACCCATGGGGGCAAGTCTACAAGATTTGCAGAAGACGTAAGAAGAGCACCGAGATAGGGGCACTTCATTCGGATGGCAGTCTAGTCGTAACGTGGCACGACTGTGCGCGAGTGCTCCTCCGTAACTTTTTTCCAGTTGCGGAGTCTGATGCCCCCCTGCCATTCCGGATGGTGCTCCTCCTGCCCTCGAAGTATACGAGGTAGGTGCCTGCGTCGCCAGGTTGAAGAGCAGACGCTCGCCTGGACTTGATGGTATCACCGGCACTATCTGCAAGCAGGTATGGTGTGCCATCCCCCAGTATCTGACGGCGCTATTCTCACGCTGTGTAGCTGAAGGCTGTTTCCCTACTGAGTGGAAGCGACCCAGAGTGGTTGCGTTGCTCAAAGGGCCCGATAAGGACAGGAGCGATCCTGCTTCTTATCGTGGAATATGCCTGTTACCAGTGTTTGGGAAAGTGCTTGAAGGAATAATGGTCAATCGACTAACGGAAGTGCTACCGGTAGGCAACAGATGGCAATTTGGCTTCAGAGCTGGACGTTGTGTGGAGGACGCCTGGAGACACGTCGTGAGCACTGTCGAGGCCAGCTCGGCGCGATATGTGCTCGGAATCTTCGTGGACTTCAAGGGTGCCTTCGACAACCTGGAATGGGATGCCGCGCTACGCCGAATCGTTGACTCAGGATGCAGAGAAGCCAACTTGTGGCAAAGTTTCTTCTCTGGCAGGAGTGCAAGCATGGTCAGCAGTTATGAAGAAGTAACTGTTCCGGTGACACGAGGTTGCCCACAGGGGTCCATCAGCGGTCCATTTATATGGAACATGATGATGGACCTACTTCTTCAGCGCTTAGAGCCGCACTGTGCGCTCAGCGCGTATGCAGACGACCTGCTTCTCATCGTGGAAGGCAATGCGCGCGCTGCTCTGGAGCTGAAAGGCGGTGAACTGATGTCCATCATAGGTGCTTGGGGAGCCGAAGTTGGAGTAGCCGTGTCCACCAGCAAGACATCCGTCATGCTGTTGAAGGGCACACTGTCTCCCAACAGGCGGCCACTAGTGCGATTTGCAGGAGCAAATCTGCCATATGCAGTGAAATGCCGTTACCTGGGCATCACAGTCGCCGAGCGGTTGAATTTTCAACTGCATATCGCGTCCTTACGTGATAGGCTGGCTGGAGTCGTTAACGGTTTGGCACGCGTACTGCGGGTCGACTACAGTGTTAGTCCTCGCGACAAGCGGACCATATACACCGGACTCATGGTGCCTTGTGCGCTGTTTGGTGCCTCAGTGTGGTATGCCCTGGTGATGAGACGAGCAAACGCCAGGAGGCAACTGCTGTCCTGCCAGCGGCTCATCCTGCGTGGCTGTGTGCCTGTGTGTCGTACAGTATCCACTGACGCCATGCAGGTGCTAGCTGGAGCTCCCCCGTTTGACCTGGTTGCTATGAAAATAGCAATTAGGTTCAAACTCAAGCGTGACCACCCGCTTGTGGAAGGCGATTGGCTGTTTGACCGAGATTTGTCAAATCTCAGTTGGACGGAAAAAATGGCCCTGCTGGACGAGGAGCTGCTACGTGCATGGCAGCACAGATGGGATGAGGGAGACAGACACGGGCGTGTCACTCACCGATTCATCCCAGAGGCAAGCTTCGTGTTCAGCAGACGTGATTTTGGCTTCAATACACGTGTCGGATTCTTTCTGACTGGCCATGGATCGTTTAATGCTTTCCTGCATACAAGGCGCTTGAGTAACACGCCCGCATGCTTATGTGGCGCTGAGCTTGAGGATTGGCAGCACATCCTTTGTGTATGCCCGCTGTATGCAGATGTGCGATGCCTTGATGGACTAGGACTATACGAAACGGACGGACAATGGAACTTCCCTGAAGTGTTGGCGACACCGGAGAGGATGAGACTGCTGGCAGCATTCGCCGAAGTCGTATTTATGCGGCGTCGGCGGATGAGTGGACCACAGACGGCGGATGGGTGACCAGTCCCGGGCAATTGATGCCAAAACTGGCGGGGTTCCCCAAATCCGAGTCTGTCGGGACTGAAAGGGGAGGGCATACCGAGCCCTTAATTTCGGTGCCACGGGTTGAGTTATACGTCCAAGCGTGCTCATTGAGGTTGGCCCCCTAGTGGGAGCATCGTGGTGGCTGTGGTTGATACCTACATCGCGGGTAGAGTCAGTTTGGCTCGGCGTGGTGTTGCGATCTCAACCGGGTGCTGCTAGCCATAAAGCAGAAGAGATGATAGATACATCTCGCCCCAAACCGAGGGGGAATTGCATGCCCGACAACATGCTTTTCGAATTGGTACCAAAGAAATATCAGTCTCGACTGATTGCTCTGAGGGGCGCTAGTCTGGCGCATTATTCCAGACTCACCGTGTTATATGTACACTCAGGTTGCATATTTGAACACCGTGGTTTTAATCCTGCAAAGGAACATACCACGTAAAATAAAATCCGGAAAGATCTGGTTATCATGTCCCTATCTACTCCAGTTTGGTTTCAACGTTCGACGCGAGCAGACGTTTTATTCGTGTGCGCGCATAGTAGAAAACAAACAGTGCAAAAGTTTGTAAACAAGTTGCCGTTACTTGGTGATAACAAGTAAACAACTTTGACAAAACAAGTTCCCGTTAAGAACATTCACCGTTTCGCCAAATACACGTGTGCGTGTGTGTGTGTGAAGTGCGCCTCTACGCCGATAGAGGGTGCTTAGCCTGGTTCGTGTCCAGGGAACGGTTCGAGTCTTCGCTCTTCCGACAGAGGTCGCTTTTTCGGTTCTCTGGTTTTTGTATTAGCTAAGGGTTCGTGTATAGACTTTGGTTTGTGTACGTGCTCGTGGTTATTACGAGAAGTAGAGGGCGCTATGCCTGGTAAGGTGGCGATGAGTCGCACTGCCAGCGATAGCAGTGATATAGATGCCCTTATGCCGGAGGAGTTGAAGGGAAAACGGAAGAAGAAGCCGGTTGACACGCGCGGGAAACGGCACGCCGTCGACAGCGCTGCTGATTCGGACGCGTCCACTACGTCCGTCTCAATGCCGCCGCCCGCCGCGCCCGCCGCTAAGGTTCCGTCGACCGCCGCGTCCGCCGCCATGCCGCCGCCAACCGCCGCACCAGCGGCAGCATCTACCTCTGCTGCCGCCGTTGCCTTCCCCGCTGCCCCATGTGCGACCGCCGTCGGCCAGAGGTCCAGCGCTACCAAAGCGCAGAGGACTGGCTGGGAAGTTGCCAATGCGGGCATGGACACCATCCTGGCGGAAATCGGGAAGGTGCGGCAAGCGATGTCTAACGCGCTAGACGAAGCCGTAGGCATGGCCGTCAACGACCGGATGTACATCAAAGCTGCCGCTGCTCGCTACGACGAGCTGATTTTAGCATTGGCTGCTAAAAATGGCATGCTTTCTGTGGCGCCACCAATGCCCCCGATCGTAGCCAACCCAGCCGCCCACGCTGTCGCGCAACATGCGCCCCAAGTGGCTCCTACGGCCGCACCGCGTCGCAACAAGCCAGTTGAGACATGGTCGGCAGTAGTGACGAGCCGGGACCCGAACATTTCGGGTAAACAGCTGGCTGAGAAGGTCATGAAAGAGGTGGCACCCGCACTCGGTGTACGTGTGCACGAAGTGCGTGAGCTGAAGCGTGGTGGTGCGATCATCCGCACGCCATCGAAGGCGGAGCTCAAGACGGTGGTGCGCCACACCAAGTTCACAGAAGTCGGCCTGCAGATAAAGAAGAACCAGGCGCCAAAACCGAGGATCACGGTTCTTGATGTAGACCTGATGATTTCCGCTGAGGAGTTCATGAGTGAGCTCTACGAGAAGAATTTCTCGGAAGCACTCACTCAAGCGCAGTTCGAGAAAGCCGTCCATTTGGAGACGAAGCCTTGGGCTGTTTCCGACGCCACCGCTAATTTGACGCTCGAATTAAGCGAGGAGGCTCTGGAGGCTCTTCAAAAAACTGACAGGATCTACATCAAGTGGTTCGCCTGCCGCTACCGAACGCTGGTCAGGACATATGCCTGCCATAGGTGTATGGGTTTCGACCACAAGATAGCGGACTGCAAAGTTAAGTCCGACGTATGCCGCCAGTGCGGAGAGATGGGCCACTTCGCAGCTAAATGCACCAGCCCAGTGAATTGCCGAAACTGCAGTTTCAAGCGCAGACCCTCAGGGCATGCCACGCTGTCGCGGGATTGCCCGATATACAGTGGAGTGCTAGCGAGGGTGCAAGCTAGACATTAATGTTTAGTTTCGCCCAAGCGAATTGTGGTCGCGGACGAGCTGCTACCATCGAGCTCGGAGTCAGGATGCGAGACTCAAAACATCTCTTCGCACTTATACAGGAGCCTTACGTAGATGCCGCTGGACGCATGACCGGCCTCCCTGGAGGGATGCGGTTATACCCAGACAGGCGAAATAAGGCGGCGTGCATAGTGAACGATCCGGAAGCCATCTGTATGCCCATAGCGCCGCTTACCACAGATTTTGGCGTATGCGTGAGTATCACAGGGAGATATGGCACAATCTTCCTCTGCTCTGTATACTGCCAGTTCGACTGCGAGTTGGAGCCGTACCTCTCGTATTTAGATGCGGTGCTACTGCAAGCCAGTAGCAATCCAGTCATCTTTGGCCTAGATGCGAATGCAGCATCTCCCATGTGGTTCAGCAAGCTCTCAGCGCACTCGCTGAGACGCGAGAACCACACCCGGGGTGAGCTGCTGTCTGAGTGGATTTTGGAGAGCCGTGCTAACGTGCTTAATGTACACACTGAGGTGTACACCTACCACCAGCTGACAACAGGCGCGAGTAGCGATATCGACGTAACGATCGTCAACGATGCAGCGTCAATGTTGGCCACATTTGACTGGAGAGTGGATGTCTGGTGTCTGAGTGACCACAACATCATTACTGTTGTGGCAACTCTAGGCCCAAGTAGCGCAGTTGAGAGCAGCCTTGCTCCTGTGCCATCCTGGAACATCTCCACTGCGCGTTGGCGATTATTCAGAGATGAAGTGGTAAGACTGGCAGCTGAACTACCGGAGAACTTCACGGAGACACCGCCAGAGGAGCAAGCAACTGCACTGCGCTTGATTGTACACGACGTGTGTGATCGAGTGTTAGGCCGCAGATCGCCAAGAGCAATGAGGAAAGTGGTTTGGTGGAATACCAACCTTAGTACCAAGCGCCATGAAGTCAGGAGACTCATGCGTAGGCTCCAGAATGCACGTCGGAGTGGCAACGACGATGCTGAGCGACTTGCTATTGAACTACGGATTTCCGTACGCCAATACAAGAAGCTAATTCTGTCGGCGAAGGAGGAGAATTGGCGACGCTTCGTGGAAGAGCATTCCGATGACCCATGGGGGCAAGTCTACAAGATTTGCAGAAGGCGTAAGAAGAGCACCGAGATAGGGGCACTTCATTCGGATGGCAGTCTAGTCGTAACATGGCACGACTGTGCGCGAGTGCTCCTCCGTAACTTTTTTCCTGTTGCGGAGTCTGATGCCCCCCTGCCATTCCGGATGGTGCTCCTCCTGCCCTCGAAGTATACGAGGTAGGTGCCTGCGTCGCCAGGTTGAAGAGCAGACGCTCGCCTGGACTTGATGGTATCACCGGCACTATCTGCAAGCAGGTATGGTGTGCCATCCCCCAGTATCTGACGGCGCTATTCTCACGCTGTGTAGCTGAAGGCTGTTTCCCTACTGAGTGGAAGCGACCCAGAGTGGTTGCGTTGCTCAAAGGGCCCGATAAGGACAGGAGCGATCCTGCTTCTTATCGTGGAATATGCCTGTTACCAGTGTTTGGGAAAGTGCTTGAAGGAATAATGGTCAATCGACTAACGGAAGTGCTACCGGTAGGCAACAGATGGCAATTTGGCTTCAGAGCTGGACGTTGTGTGGAGGACGCCTGGAGACACGTCGTGAGCACTGTCGAGGCCAGCTCGGCGCGATATGTGCTCGGAATCTTCGTGGATTTCAAGGGTGCCTTCGACAACCTGGAATGGGATGCCGCGCTACGCCGAATCGTTGACTCAGGATGCAGAGAAGCCAACTTGTGGCGAAGTTTCTTCTCTGGCAGGAGTGCAAGCATGGTCAGCAGTTATGAAGAAGTAACTGTTCCGGTGACACGAGGTTGCCCACAGGGGTCCATCAGCGGTCCATTTATATGGAACATGATGATGGACCTACTTCTTCAGCGCTTGGAGCCGCACTGTGCGCTCAGCGCGTATGCAGACGACCTGCTTCTCATCGTGGAAGGCAATGCGCGCGCTGCTCTGGAGCTGAAAGGCGGTGAACTGATGTCCATCATAGGTGCTTGGGGAGCCGAAGTTGGAGTAGCCGTGTCCACCAGCAAGACATCCGTCATGCTGTTGAAGGGCACACTGTCTCCCAACAGGCGGCCACTAGTGCGATTTGCTGGAGCAAATCTGCCATATGCAGTGAAATGCCGTTACCTGGGCATCACAGTCGCCGAGCGGTTGAATTTTCAACTGCATATCGCGTCCTTACGTGATAGGCTGGCTGGAGTCGTTAACGGTTTGGCACGCGTACTGCGGGTCGACTACAGTGTTAGTCCTCGCGACAAGCGGACCATATACACCGGACTCATGGTGCCTTGTGCGCTGTTTGGTGCCTCAGTGTGGTATGCCCTGGTGATGAGACGAGCAAACGCCAGGAGGCAACTGCTGTCCTGCCAGCGGCTCATCCTGCGTGGCTGTGTGCCTGTGTGTCGTACAGTATCCACTGACGCCATGCAGGTGCTAGCTGGAGCTCCCCCGTTTGACCTGGTTGCTATGAAAATAGCAATTAGGTTCAAACTCAAGCGTGACCACCCGCTTGTGGAAGGCGATTGGCTGTTTGACCGAGATTTGTCAAATCTCAGTTGGACGGAAAAAATGGCCCTGCTGGACGAGGAGCTGCTACGTGCGTGGCAGCACAGATGGGATGAGGGAGACAGACACGGGCGTGTCACTCACCGATTCATCCCAGAGGCAAGCTTCGTGTTCAGCAGACGTGATTTTGGCTTCAATACACGTGTCGGATTCTTTCTGACTGGCCATGGATCGTTTAATGCTTTCCTGCATACAAGGCGCTTGAGTAACACGCCCGCATGCTTATGTGGCGCTGAGCTTGAGGATTGGCAGCACATCCTTTGTGTATGCCCGCTGTATGCAGATGTGCGATGCCTTGATGGACTAGGATTATACGAAACGGACGGACAATGGAACTTCCCTGAAGTGTTGGCGACACCGGAGAGGATGAGACTGCTGGCAGCATTCGCCGAAGTCGTATTTATGCGGCGTCGGCGGATGAGTGGACCACAGACGGCGGATGGGTGACCAGTCCCGGGCACTTGATGCCAAAACTGGCGGGGTCTCGCGTCGCAAATCCGAGTCGTGCTCGGGACTAGCCATGCTCAGGTACGGCCCCCTTGTGGGAGCATCGTGGTGGCTGTGGTTGATACCTACATCGCGGGTAGAGTCAGTTTGGCTCGGCGTGGTGTTGCGATCTCAACCGGGTGCTGCTAGCCATAAAGCAGAAGAGATGATAGATACATCTCGCCCCAAACCGAGGGGGAATTGCATGCCCGACAACATGCTTTTCGAATTGGTACCAAAGAAATATCAGTCTCGGCTGATTGCTCTGAGGGGCGCTAGTCTGGCGCATTATTCCAGACTCACCGTGTTATATGTACACTCAGGTTGCATATTTGAACACCGTGGTTTTAATCCTGCAAAGGAACATACCACGTAAAATAAAATCCGGAAAGATCTGGCTATCATGTCCCTATCTACTCAGTTTGGTTTCAACGTTCGACGCGAGCAGACGTTTTATTCGTGTGCGCGCATAGTAGAAAACAAACAGTGCAAAAGTTTGTAAACAAGTTGCCGTTACTTGCTGACAACAAGTAAACAACTTTGACAAAACAAGTTCCCGTTAGAACATTCACCGTTTCGCCAATACACGTGTGCGTGTGTGTGTGGAAGTGCGCCTCTACGCCGATAGAGGGTGCTTAGCCTGGTTCGTGTCCAGGGAACGGTTCGAGTCTTCGCTCTTCCGACAGAGGTCGCTTTTTCGCAGTCGCTACGTGTGGTGGGTGAGTCGCTCCGCGATAGAGGGGCTTATGCGGAGGAGTTGAGCGTCGGAGGTGCCGGTTGAACTAAGGGTTCGTGTATAGACTTTGGTTTGTGTACGTGCTCGTGGTTAATAACGAGAAATAGAGGGCGCTATGCCTGGTAAGGTGGCGATGAGTCGCACTGCCAGCGATAGCAGCGATATAGATGCCCTTATGCCGGTAGGAGTTGAAGGGCAAACGGAGGAAGAAGCCGGTTGATACGCGCGGGAAACGGCACGCCGTTGATAGCGCTGCTGATTCGGACGCGTCCACAACGTCCGTCTCAATGCCGCCGCCCGCCGCGCCCGCCGCTAAGGTTCCGTCGACCGCCGCGTCCGCCGCCATGCCGCCGCCAACCGCCGCACCAGCGGCAGCATCAACCTCTGCTGCCGCCGTTGCCTTCCCCGCTGCCCCATGTGCGACCGCCGTCGGCCAGAGGTCCGCGCTCCAACGCGAGCTTATTTTAGCATTGGCTGCTAAAAATGCGCATAGGACTGTGCTGTGGCGCCACCAATGCCCCCAATCGTAGCAACCCAGCCGCCCACGCTGTCGCGCAACATGCGCCCCAAGTGGCTCCTACGGCCGCACCGCGTCGCAACAAGCCTGTTGAGACATGGTCGGCAGTAGTGACGAGCCGGGACCCGAACATTTCGGGTAAACAGCTGGCTGAGAAGGTCATGAAAGAGGTGGCACCCGCACTTGGTGTACGTGTGCACGAAGTGCGTGAGCTGAAGCGTGGTGGTGCGATCATTCGCACGCCATCGAAGGCGGAGCTCAAGACGGTGGTGCGCCACACCAAGTTCACCGAAGTCGGCCTGCAGATAAAGAAGAACCAGGCGCCAAAACCGAGGATCACGGTTCTCGATGTAGACCTGATGATTTCCGCTGAGGAGTTCATGAGTGAGCTCTACGAGAAGAATTTCTCGGAAGCACTCACTCAAGCGCAGTTCGAGAAAGCCGTCCATTTGGAGACGAAGCCTTGGGCTGTTTCCGACGCCACCGCTAATTTGACGCTCGAATTAAGCGAGGAGGCTCTGGAGGCTCTTCAAAAAACTGACAGGATCTACATCAAGTGGTTCGCCTGCCGCTACCGAACGCTGGTCAGGACATATGCCTGCCATAGGTGTATGGGTTTCGACCACAAGATAGCGGACTACAAAATTAAGTCCGACGTATGCCGCCAGTGCGGAGAGATGGGCCACTTCGCAGCTAAATGCACCAGCCCAGTGAATTGCCGAAACTGCAGTTTCAAGCGCAAACCCTCAGGGCATGCCACGCTGTCGCGGGATTGCCCGATATACAGTGGAGTGCTAGCGAGGGTGCAAGCTAGACATTAATGTTTAGTTTCGCCCAAGCGAATTGTGGTCGCGGACGAGCTGCTACCATCGAGCTCGGAGTCAGGATGCGAGACTCAAAACATCTCTTCGCACTTATACAGGAGCCTTACGTAGATGCCGCTGGACGCATGACAGGCCTCCCTGGAGGGATGCGGTTATACCCAGACAGGCGAAATAAGGCGGCGTGCATAGCGAACGATCCGGAAGCCATCTGTATGCCCATAGCGCCGCTTACCACAGATTTTGGCGTATGCGTGAGTATCACAGGGAGATATGGCACAATCTTCCTCTGCTCTGTATACTGCCAGTTCGACTGCGAGTTGGAGCCGTACCTCTCGTATTTAGATGCGGTGCTACTGCAAGCCAGTAGCAATCCAGTCATCTTTGGCCTAGACGCGAATGCAGCATCCCCCATGTGGTTCAGCAAGCTCTCAGCGCACTCGCTGAGACGCGAGAACCATACCCGGGGTGAGCTGCTGTCTGAGTGGATTTTGGAGAGCCGTGCTAACGTGCTTAATGTACACACTGAGGTGTACACCTACCACCAGCTGACAACAGGCGCGAGTAGCGATATCGACGTAACGATCGTCAACGATGCAGCGTCAATGTTGGCCACATTTGACTGGAGAGTGGATGTCTGGTGTCTGAGTGACCACAACATCATTACTGTTGTGGCAACTCTAGGCCCAAGTAGCGCAGTTGAGAGCAGCCTTGCTCCTGTGCCATCCTGGAACATCTCCACTGCGCGTTGGCGATTATTCAGAGATGAAGTGGTAAGACTGGCAGCTGAACTACCGGAGAACTTCACGGAGACACCGCCAGAGGAGCAAGCAACTGCACTGCGCTTGATTGTACACGACGTGTGTGATCGAGTGTTAGGCCGCAGATCGCCAAGAGCTATGAGGAAAGTGGTTTGGTGGAATACCAACCTTAGTACCAAGCGCCATGAAGTCAGGAGACTCATGCGTGGGCTCCAGAATGCACGTCGGAGTGGCAACGACGATGCTGAGCGACTTGCTATTGAACTACGGATTTCCGTACGCCAATACAAGAAGCTAATTCTGTCGGCGAAGGAGGAGAATTGGCGACGCTTCGTGGAAGAGCATTCCGATGACCCATGGGGGCAAGTCTACAAGATTTGCAGAAGGCGTAAGAAGAGCACCGAGATAGGGGCACTTCATTCGGATGGCAGTCTAGTCGTAACGTGGCACGACTGTGCGCGAGTGCTCCTCCGTAACTTTTTTCCTGTTGCGGAGTCTGATGCCCCCCTGCCATTCCGGATGGTGCTCCTCCTGCCCTCGAAGTATACGAGATAAGAGCCTGCGTCGCCAGGTTGAAGAGCAGACGCTCGCCAGGACTTGATGGTATCACCGGCACTATCTGCAAGCAGGTATGGTGTGCCATTCCCCAGTATCTGACGGCGCTATTCTCACGCTGTGTAGCTGAAGGCTGTTTCCCTACTGAGTGGAAGCGACCCAGAGTGGTTGCGTTGCTCAAAGGGCCCGATAAGGACAGGAGCGATCCTGCTTCTTATCGTGGAATATGCCTGTTACCA
>JBAMAX010004733.1:0-28929 GCA_037043745.1 Chymomyza amoena | reverse complement strand
GTTGGACAATCTAAGATGGGCATTTTATGGCAACCGTTTTTCAGCAGGTTAATATAAGTTTGAGTTTTAAGTTTTCTTGAAACCATTCGAATATTTTCCAGCTCTTCCTTGATGCTTCCTGTTTTAAGGACGTCCATCACACAAAGTTGTAAGGTGTGCGCTCCCATCTAACGTTTGTAACGTTTGATAAAGACAGACTTTTGTCGACAGATAAGGCTTCAATATCAACGAAATTTTTAGAGTCTGCTTCTGTTGTGTGGTTTAAATCATTGACGGGTTTTACCATATTTGCTCCATTATCCGTTGTTATTGTTAAAACCTGGTTCAAAGTTTATTCCATATTCTTCTAAAACTTCCAGCAAAACACATTTCAAATAGTTGCTTGTGTGCCGGTCCTTAAGCTCCTTTATTGCAAGCGTCTTTATTGTTATGCAGCTGTTGCTAATGTACTGCACATTAACGCCCAACACACTTACAGACAACCTTGTTGCTGAATCAATTTTTAAAGATATTAATTTTCCACTAAGTTCATTTGCTATTTGTTTTTTTAAATTTTTTTTTTTTTTTTTTTTTTTTTTTTTTTTTTTTTTCTCATTCAATATTATGTTTGCTGCTTCTAGCAATGGTTTCGTTAAAATTTTGAATGCCATGTCTTTAGCCATGCGAAGGGTCTCCCATTTTTCGTAAAAAGCTTTACAATCGCCTTTTCTATATTTTCCTTATAGGCTGTACCACTAAATTTAACTATCTCTTTTGATTTATTTGAACTTAAATTTATAGCACTTTTTTCCCAATATAAAGGTCATCAATTGAATGGTGAAAAGTTTTTAAATGCCGCTCCAAATTAGCGGCATGCCCTTTTAATACTTTGTTGCAGTCTCCGTTCTTGCATATATGTATATACTTTATTATCCTCACAATAGTCAAAAAATTTCCTCAACTCTTCGTTTTTTGGTCGCGGCATTTTTTCTTATTTTTTGCGTATCTACTTCTTCATGCGACTAATTATTTTGGCAAGTGACAAAAGCAATGCAAGTGATGCTGCACAGCAAGACAAAGAAAACAGCTGGTGCACACAGGCACAATAACTACTGCAAAATTTGTAACTACTTTTTTCAAATGCATACTACGCATCAACAATTCTTGCGGGTATATACATATGTACATACACACGTGCTGATTGCTTTGCTGATACATACATAAATACATATGTATATGCACAAACCAGAACAAAAACGATCGTTGCTGGTGCACACACCAAATGTACAAAAATTGGTCGTGGGCGAATAATTCGTTTTCACGTTGTGTTACGCGTGTGTTACGTTAAAAAAAAAACTACAAAGCACGAAAAGGGAATTGTATTGTTTGTGTTTTTTGCCATTGCAAAAATTTTGTTTATGTTTATGTTCTTGTACAAATCGATTAAAAAAATATAAAAAGTTTTCTTCTTTGTGCGAACGTTTATGAAAAGTACGGTTTATTTTCGTACCCTGAGTCAGATGCGTTTTTTTGTCTTTTTGTTTAAAGCTTTTATGCGCTTTAGTTGTTGTTGATTAGAGCTGTCTCGACAGCTGGGATATTACATATGTAATATACTTATAATTTTGTTTAAGAAAGTTTTTTTTTTTTTTTTTTTTTAAATTTGCGACTCCACTATGGGAAAGGTGATAATTGTACTTTGTCTTTTCGTTGATTTCGTTTGTTTAATAAATTTCCGGCTTTATTGAAATTTAAATTTTTCTAGTTATTAAAAAAAATAATTTTTTTATCACGTAGCACAAATATGTATTAACTTTAAGTTTAAAAAAAATGTTTACGTCGACTGGCGGCGGTTTCGAATCGGAGTCAGAAAAAAAGAGGCTGAAGCAGGCTGAAGCAGGCTGCAGCAGCTCTTTTATAGCTGCTGACCCACCGAAATCCACACCCTAAAGGTGGTGGCGATCGGGCTCGACCTGCTGACATATTGAGCTTTTAGTCTCAGACTTAAGCTAATCGGCAGAGTAAAAAGATTTTTTCATTTTTTTTCGCATGCGAGATTTTGTCCCAAAAGAGCAATAATAGCTGCGAGAAAAAACATGAAAGATTATAAAATTTTGCGTTCATTTCTGGCCCATTTTAAACTATTTTAACTGGCATTTTGATTTCAAACTACCAGGCGAATAGGAAACCTACTAAATCGCTTAAAAATATAATATTAAATATACAATTTAAATGCAGAAGTGACCCTTGCATTGAAAACTTGAAAGAGTTTAGAATTTTGCATTGATTTCTTACCAATTTTAAACTATTTTAACTAGCAATTTGATTTCAAAGTACCAGGCGAATAGGAAACCCAGTAAATCACTGAAAAATATAATATTCAAATGCAGAAGTGACTCTTGAATTGAAAATTTGTAAGATTTAAAAATTTTCCGATGACATCAAACAAAAATTTAATTTTTCTACCTAAGTGAGCTAATAACAATAATCAATAATCTTAATCAAAGAGATTAACGTTTTAAACTTTAATTGTGTAAATTTTGCTTATTTTAATATTTTATTAAGCAATATCAGGGCAATTTAATTGTTGCTGTGTTTCTCTTGTTTTTGATATATTCGCTCAACTTGTTGTTGCGAATCTTCTCATTGCGTGCTTTTTGTTTTTGTTCTCTCGTGCGTCGTTTTGCGCTTTCCGTTTTGTGCTGTGCTTGCCAACTGTCTTTGTTGTTGCCTGCATCAACTTTATAACGGTTCCGCGTAAATTTTGTTCTGAGCGTTATTTGTGCATTTTTATACATTACATTTCAGTGGGCAAAAGTATTTTGACACAATACGCTCAATACTCTATCAGACTCTCTGCGGCATCTGCTGAGCACAAATAAGTACATAAATATTATCATGAGGGACCCAAAGTTGTCTTGCTACATCTCTTCGTGCAAATGGAGCGGTATTCAAAACCGAATCCTATGCTGCATGCTGGATGTGCGACAACATGGCTCACCTAAAATGTGCCGGTCTGATCGGCCGCGTCATCGACAACATTCGAGAGGGCAAAGGCCTAAACTGGACCTGCACAACTTGTCGTGCTGCTGAAGTAGAGATGAAAGCCTTCATGCGCCAAACCAAACTCGGATTTGACGACCTTTATAAGGATTTCCGTTCTCTTCAAGATAAGTTTTCTGCACTATCAAGCATGTTTGGCAATTTGCAGCTTATGAGAGTGTCTCCTAAGCGCAAAAAGGCAAACATACCAATAATAGAACCAAATTTAATTAATTCTAACCCAACAGGGCTTGACTCGCCTACAACTCCCCATCCGACGCAACTTATCTCGTTTACAACTCCAATCCCAGTTTCTTCAGCCGCTGCTGGTGACTCGGCTAATGCCAATGCTATTGTTGTCGACACAGGCACCAGTTTGACTGTAGGTTCTACAGCCCTAACTGTCTCGGCTAAGCCAGCCACTACGGATTGGGCCCCTAACATGGCGACTGATGCTCCGTCGTCTGTCACCGTTCTGAGTGGTGTCCCCTTTATTCGCCGCCCCCCTCAACAGCGGATCATTCGGATTCATTGGTTGGAGTGGCACCTAAAGGTCCATCTTTGTTTCCAGGCTTATGCCTTCGGCATCCGAAAGTTGCGTTAATCAATTTGTGAGAAACTAAAAATATCTCCAAACGAAATTGAAGTACGTGCAGTTCAATTTTAAGCATAAGCGCGATATCTCCTCCCGTACTAAGATCCGTGTCCCTGATTCTCTCTTCTCCACTATACTAAATCCTTCATTCTGGCCTACTCATACTATTGTGCATGAATTTATTAAACAACCAACAAAGCCTTTAGCATCCAATATAGCTTCCTCTATACCTGTAGACTTTGTGTCATAGTTTCAAAATACTAAATACGAGACTCACCATTTTCAACATCAGAATGTGTGCGTGGATCTCCTCTCCCAAGCTTAGTAGACTTTTCACTAATAGCGTAGATTTTGATTCTGATGTTATTGCTTTCTCTGAAACCTGGCTAAATGCATCTGTATATGATTCTGAGATTTTTGTTAACTCCTATGTAACCTACAGGCTTGACCGGTTTGCCGGTCGTGGTGGTGGCGTTCTTATTGCTGTTAATGCCGCCTTAGAATCTCATTTACTATCTCTAAATTTTCCTATTGGTATTGAGTTCATTGCGGTAAAAGTGTTTTTTAATAATTCCTTTATCTATTTTACTTGTTCCTATATACCTCCCAGCTCCGACCTGAGTGCATATCAGAATCATCTCACTGCCATTCGTAAGGTGGCCGATTATGTTGGAATTCGGGACCAACTTGTCGTATTCTTCTTCTTATGTGGCCATAACAACCCGATTACCGGGTTACGGCCTGCCTTAAAACGTCTCTCCAGGCGCCTCTGCATTGCGCGCCTTCTCCAGTTGGTCACACCGAGCGAAGACAGGGCCCCTTCCACTTGGTCTTTCCAACGCAGACACGGTCGTCCTCTCCGCCGACGGCCGCTGACTACCGCATCGAACACACGTTTAGCTGGAGCATCCTCGTCCATCCTAACGACATGTCCGAGCCAGCGAAGCCGCTGGATGTTGATACGCTGAGCAACGTCCATGTCGTTGAAGAGCTCATACAGCTCCTGGTTGGTGCGGATGCGGTAGTCATCGCCAACTCGAATAGGACCAAAGATCTTGCGCAGTACTTTCCTCTCGAAAACTCCCAAGGCAGCTGCATCAGTTAGCGACACGGTCCAGGCTTCCGCGCCGTAAAGAAGCACTGGAAGGATGAGTGCCTTGTAGAGTGATAGTTTTGTCGCGCGAGAGAGGTCTCTACTACTCAATTGCCTATTGAGACCGAAATAGCACCTGTTGGCAAGAGTTATTCTGCGCTTGATCTCCAGGCTGACATCGTTGTCGGTGGTAACGGCGGTGCCAAGGTAGATAAATTCCTTGACAACATCGAAAGTATAGCTGTCGGCCGTAATCTGGGACCCAAGCCGCCGCACGTCCCTACTTGACGACAGCATATACTTCGTTTTGCCCTCATTTACCGCCAGACCCATTTTCGCAGACTCCCGTTCAATAGCACTGAAGGCCGCGGTGACATCTCGCTTGGTACGCCCAATGATGTCGATGTCGTCGGCGTACGCAAGGAGCTGGACACTCTTGTAGAAGATAGTGCCAGTGCGATGTACGCCGGCCTTCCGCAGAATGCTCTCCATGACGAAGTTGAAGAGGTCGCATGATAAGGGGTCGCCTTGTCTGAAACCTCGCAAGGTATCAAAAGGCTCGGAGAGGTCCCTTCCTACCTTGACGGAGCTGCAGGAATTACTCAACGTCATTCTGCAAAGCCTTATCAGCTTCGCAGGGATACCGACCTCAGACATTGCGGCCAAGAAACAAGCCTCGGAAAGGACTCCTTTTTATGTTGAACTTGTCGTATTAGGCGACTTTAATCTGCCTACATTGTCTTGGCTCAGTTCAGCCAATTCTAGTTTTCTTCTTCCTTCTGGATATCATGAGTTTGTTACAGGACTGATTGACATTTCTCTGAACCAAATAAATTATATACGTAATTGCTCAAATAGAATGCTTGACCTCGTTTTTGTCAATGATAATTCTGACCCTGAAATTTCTAGAGTAATTCCGCTCTCCTTACCCGAGGACCCGTACCATCCGACCTAACAAATCGTTTTAAAATTTAATAATCTATACCAAAATCAGCCTCATGCTCATGCTTCTCGGTATCGCTGTTTTCGTAAGTGTAATTTTATCGGTCTTAATAAATTTTTGTCCTTTGTTGCCTACTGAGAACTTTGAACTTTTCATTACCAACTTCTATCGGGTTTTATACGCTGCTTTTGATCTCTTTGTTCCTCCTTCTTTAAAGCCACCTTGGTTTACTACTACTCTGTCCTCTTTAAAAAATCGTAAGTCTTCCTCTTACAAAAAATTTAAGACATCAGGATCTCCTTTTGACTTTTATAAATTTTCTATTATACGCAGCAAGTTCATTCTTCTTAATAGAGTTTGCTATAATAATTATCTTTCCCGATGTCGGCTCAACTTCTGTAGTGATCCCAAAAAATTTTTTTCTTTTGTTAATTCAAAACGTAAATCTTCCTTATTTCCTGCATCGCTATATTTAAAAAATGTAAGCTCTTCTAAAAATTCTGAAATCGCTGACTTATTTGCAAATTTTTTTCAAACCGGATTCATCATAATTGTTAAGAAATTGACCTATCGAAGATTTGCTGAATCCAACTTTAGCACTTATAGCACGGAGGCTCAAATTTTCTGACCGCAGAGCCAGTATGGGTCCTTTATGCAAATCAGTCATTTGAGACATTTTTCATTATTAATTTTATTCACTTCCCAGACAGCTTTGAGATTATAAAACTTATCACTTATTAAAAGCTAAATAACACACGATTACAACTAAAAAATTTCAAGTCGATCGAAACTTTTATGCGGCGCCCACTACGCTTCAAAGTTAGCATTTACAAGCGCAAATCAGGTGTCCGGATATTTATGTCCGCTACTGTATTACGCCCTGAATATTTCTCATTAAATTCTCCATTGTCTTTTGAAAAATTTCTGAAGCTATTTTAATGCCAAAAGGCAACCGCTTTATTTTCATAATAATAAGAGTTATCTAACTCTAGCTGGTTATAAGCATTACACAAATCTCTTAAATAACTCACCTCCCTCCAAAGATGCAAAAATTTCGTCGATCCTAAGTAAGGGGTATTTAAATTCAATCAACAGTTTATTTAAAGTGACTTTATAGTCTGCGTAAATTTTTTAATCGCCATTTGGCTTTAATATTGGCTCTTTGACCGACACACAAATATCTAACACTTACAATTCACAAGTGGTTTAAGCCCGCATCTCCCTAAGTAGTAAATGTATTTTTCGGTAAATTATTGCCGTGAGGTGGCGGATTAAGAATATCCACCTCAGTGTTCCTCTGCTTGTCGTAAAAGGCGACTAAATGGGAAATTGAGATCGGTTCAACCGATCATACATAATATACCGCTTCGTGCACCCCCTCTCATAAACGAGATCGGTTCAACCGATCGTACATAATATACCGCGTCAAGCACCCCCTCATACACCCTCTGATGGTACCCCCACACTCTGAGGTTTAGAACCGTAAAGGTTGGCAACCAAATAGGAGGGGGTTTTAGTCGGTAGGCGCAGAATGCGAATCACGACACTACCCTCCCCGGGTGTCTTTCTGAAGATTTCCCCCCTCCTACTATCAAAAAAAAAAAAAAAAAAAAAAAAAAAAAAATCGGTAAATTATTAAACATTTACAAACTCTCCATACTTTCATCGGATGATGCATTTGCATTGGGTTCTAATGTTAATCCCACTACCATGTTAGCCAGTATGTCTCATAGACGCGTCTTATATTGTATTAGATTCGTTTTTAAATTTAATTTTAAATTACTTACTTACAATTCACAAGTGGTTCAAGCCTGCATCTCCCTAAGTAGTAAATGTATTTTTCGGTAAATTATTTTATGGCTATATACTTTTTGGCTATATTATCCGTGAGGTGGCGGATTAAGAATATCCACCTCAGTGTTCCTCTGCTTGTCGTAAAAGGCGACTAAATGGGAAATTTGAGATCGGTTCAACCGATCATACATAATATACCGCTTCGTGCACCCCTCTCATATACGAGATCGGTTCAACCGATCATACATACTATACCGCGTCACGCACCCCTCATACACCCTCTGATGGTACCCCCACACTCTGAGGTTTAGAACCGTAAAGGTTGGCAACCAAATAGGAGGGGGTTTTTAGTCGGTAGGCGCAGAATGCGAATCCGACACTACTCCTCCCGGTGTCTTTCTGAAGATTTCCCCCTCCTACTATCCAATAAAAAAAAAAAAAAAAAAATCGGTAAATTATTAAACCTTAGGCGTTTGACCGTAAAGATTGCCAAACTCTCCATACTATCGGATGCATCTGCATTGGGCTCTAATATTAGTCCCACTACCATGTTAGCCAGTATGTCTGATAGACGCGTCTTATACTCTATTGTGTAACTCCCGCCTATTTGCAAAGGCTTATTGAAAAAGACCAAGCCGTATTCACTGCCTTGTCTTGAAGCAACTGTGGCATCCGCTCCAGCATTACATTTGCACTATGCAATGCACTATGGTCCCAAAGCCCTTATTTTTTACATAAATTAATAACTCGAGAACTACACAATATTTTTCAGTCTGGTTTTTGCATTTAACTAAATAATACCAATAGAATTTTTACTGGTGAAAATAGGCATGGCACCGCCTTTTTTATTATATTTTAATATGCAAATTTTTTGATTTCGTAGCTTTGTAAATGAAAAAATTTTTTGTGAAGCTTTAAACTATAATATATAACTTAATTATATCAAATATGTAAATAATCAGCACAATTTCTCTAATTTAAAAATTTAAATAAATTGTAAACGTATTTTTTAAATTTTTATACCCTGAACCGTATGGTACCAAGGGTATATTAGAGTTTGCATACAATCCAGAAAATGTATGTGAATATATAGAAGTAGACGTCGGAGACACCCCAAAATTACCTAAAATATGATCAGGGTGAATAGAGAAGTCGATATACCCATGTCCGTCTGTCCGTCCGTCCGTGTTAACGCCTAGATCTCAGGATGGTAAGAGATAGAGTTACCAAACTTTCACATTAGATCCCATATTATTCATTTGATAAATAGGATGAAATCCAACTTAAAAGGCAAGACGGAAACCCCAGACATGAGAGTTTTACAATGAGAAGATTATGGTTTACCGAGTCAAATGCTTTACTGAAGTCGGTATAAATGACATCAGTTTGCTTTTTTTCGGTAAAAGCTAGATTGATAATAGACGAAAGTTCTAAAAGGTTAGTAGAAGTGGACCGACGTTTTATAAACCCATGTTGGGAGTCCGACATTAAAGAACGACAGTAGTGTTGCAATTGTGATGTGACAATCCTTTCAAAAACTTTAGGAATTGATGCAAGCTTGGCAATACCACGGTAGTTCTCAATGTTGGACTTGGAACCTTTTTTATGAATAGGGATAATAAAGGATTCATTCCAGATGGCCGGAAGACAAGAATATTTTAAAGAAGTGCGGAAAAGAACAGATAATGGCATAACAAGAGAGTGGAGCACAATGCTTTAAAACGCAACTAGGAATGGCATCGGGGCCAGGGCAGAAGGATGATTTAACGGACAGTAGGGATTGCAACACGTCGGTTTCTAAGATCTCTGGAGAAGGAATAAGATTAGAATGAGGAAGATTATAGGGATAGTTAGGGTCAGTGTTATTAGGGTTGACAGAACCCAGTGCTTAGGAACTATAAATAACTCACGAATGTCAAATTTGGTCCCAATATCTTAACAAACAAACGAAACACAACAAATTTTGTTAAAAAATCGATTTTTTGGAAGATCGGACCATGGGAGCTTTATGATATAATCACCCAATTTGTCCAATTTGGCACATTGCTTAAGTGCTCTAAAAAATTTCTAAACGCCAAATCTGGTTACGATATCTTTGTTATAAAGCGAAATATAGCGAATTTTTCTTTAAAAAAGTTATTTTGGCCGATCGGTCCTATGGGAGCTATATGATATATTGTAGTCAACCGATTTTGATGAAATTTGGTACAGTGATTGGGAACTATAATAAACTTTCGAATACCAAATTTGGTTACGATATCTTCATAAACATCAAAAACTTTTTTTTTGTCGAGGTCGTCTCAAACACCCCTATGGGACCTATATAATTTAACTCCGATATTAAAAAAATAAAAAAAAACTTGTCTCCTATGGAATAATATGGGATCTAATGTGAAAGTTTGGTAACTCCTCTCTTACCATCTCTGAGATCTAGGCGTTAACACGGACGGACGGACAGACGGACATGGGTATATCGACTTCTCTATTCACCCTGATCATATTTTAGGTAACTTTGGGGTGTCTCCGACGTCTACTTCTATATGTTACATACATTTTCGGCTTGCACAAACTTAAAATACCCTTGGTACCATACGGTTCAGGGTATAAAAATTTAAAAAATACGTTTACAATTTATTTAAATTTTTAAATTAGAATTGTGCTGATTATTTACATATTTGATATAATTAAGTTATATATTATAGTTTAAAGCTTCACAAAAAATTTTTTCATTTACAAAGCTACGAAATCAAAAAATTTGCATATTAAAATATAATAAAAAAGGCGGTGCCATGCCTATTTTCACCAGTAAAAATTCTATTGGTATTATTTAGTTAAATGCAAAAACCAGACTGAAAAATATTGTGTAGTTCTCGAGTTATTAATTTATGTAAAAAATAAGGGCTTTGGGACCATAGTGCATTGCATAGTGCAAATGTAATGCTGGAGCGGATGCCACAGTTGCTTCAAGACAAGGCAGTGAATACGGCTTGGTCTTTTTCAATAAGCCTTTGCAAATAGGCGGGAGTTACACAATAGAGTATAAGACGCGTCTATCAGACATACTGGCTAACATGGTAGTGGGACTAATATTAGAGCCCAATGCAAATGCATCCGATGAAAGTATGGAGAGTTTGGCAATCTTTAGGTCAAACGCCTAAGGTTTAATAATTTACCGAAAAATACATTTACTACTTAGGGAGATGCAGGCTTGAACCACTTGTGAATTGTAAGTAAGTAATTTAAAATTAAATTTAAAAACGAATCTAATACAATATAAGACGCGTCTATGAGACATACTGGCTAACATGGTAGTGGGATTAACATTAGAACCCAATGCAAATGCATCATCCGATGAAAGTATGGAGAGTTTGTAAATGTTTAATAATTTACCGAAAAATACATTTACTACTTAGGGAGATGCGGGCTTAAACCACTTGTGAATTGTAAGTGTTAGATATTTGTGTGTCGGTCAAAGAGCCAATATTAAAGCCAAATGGCGATTAAAAAATTTACGCAGACTATAAAGTCACTTTAAATAAACTGTTGATTGAATTTAAATACCCCTTACTTAGGATCGACGAAATTTTTGCATCTTTGGAGGGAGGTGAGTTATTTACGAGATTTGTGTAATGCTTATAACCAGCTAGAGTTAGATAACTCTTATTATTATGAAAATAAAGCGGTTGCCTTTTGGCATTAAAATAGCTTCAGAAATTTTTCAAAAGACAATGGAGAATTTAATGAGAAATATTCAGGGCGTAATACAGTAGCGGACATAAATATCCGGACACCTGATTTGCGCTTGTAAATGCTAACTTTGAAGCGTAGTGGGCGCCGCATAAAAGTTTCGATCGACTTGAAATTTTTTAGTTGTAATCGTGTGCTATTTAGCTTTTAATAAGTGATAAGTTTTATAATCTCAAAGCTGTCTGGGAAGTGAATAAAATTAATAATGAAAAATGTCTCAAATGACTGATTTGCATAAAGGACCCATACTGGCTCTGCGGTCAGAAAATTTGAGCCTCCGTGCTATAAGTGCTAAAGTTGGATTCAGCAAATCTTCGATAGGTCAATTTCTTAACAATTATGATGAATCCGGTTTGAAAAAAATTTGCAAATAAGTCAGCGATTTCAGAATTTTTAGAAGAGCTTACATTTTTTAAATATAGCGATGCAGGAAATAAGGAAGATTTACGTTTTGAATTAACAAAAGAAAAAAATTTTTTGGGATCACTACAGAAGTTGAGCCGACATCGGGAAAGATAATTATTATAGCAAACTCTATTAAGAAGAATGAACTTGCTGCGTATAATAGAAAATTTATAAAAGTCAAAAGGAGATCCTGATGTCTTAAATTTTTTGTAAGAGGAAGACTTACGATTTTTTAAAGAGGACAGAGTAGTAGTAAACCAAGGTGGCTTTAAAGAAGGAGGAACAAAGAGATCAAAAGCAGCGTATAAAACCCGATAGAAGTTGGTAATGAAAAGTTCAAAGTTCTCAGTAGGCAACAAAGGACAAAAATTTATTAAGACCGATAAAATTACACTTACGAAAACAGCGATACCGAGAAGCATGAGCATGAGGCTGATTTTGGTATAGATTATTAAATTTTAAAACTATTTGTTAGGTCGGATGGTACGGGTCCTCGGGTAAGGAGAGCGGAATTACTCTAGAAATTTCAGGGTCAGAATTATCATTGACAAAAACGAGGTCAAGCATTCTATTTGAGCAATTACGTATATAATTTATTTGGTTCAGAGAAATGTCAATCAGTCCTGTAACAAACTCATGATATCCAGAAGGAAGAAGAAAACTAGAATTGGCTGAACTGAGCCAAGACAATGTAGGCAGATTAAAGTCGCCTAATACGACAAGTTCAACATAAAAAGGAGTCCTTTCCGAGGCTTGTTTCTTGGCCGCAATGTCTGAGCTCGGTATCCCTGCGAAGCTGATAAGGCTTTGCAGAATGACGTTGAGTAATTCCTGCAGCTCCGTCAAGGTAGGAAGGGACCTCTCCGAGCCTTTTGATACCTTGCGAGGTTTCAGACAAGGCGACCCCTTATCATGCGACCTCTTCAACTTCGTCATGGAGATCATTCTGCGGAAGGCCGGCGTACATCGCACTGGCACTATCTTCTACAAGAGTGTCCAGCTCCTTCCGTACGCCGACGACATCGACATCATTGGGCGTACCAAGCGAGATGTCACCGCGGCCTTCAGTGCTGTTGAACGGGAGTCTGCGAAAATGGGTCTGGCGGTAAATGAGGGCAAAACGAAGTATATGCTGTCGTCAAGTAGGGACGTGCGGCGGCTTGGGTCCCAGATTACGGCCGACAGCTATACTTTCGATGTTGTCAAGGAATTTATCTACCTTGGCACCGCCGTTACCACCGACAACGATGTCAGCCTAGAGATCAAGCGCAGAATAACTCTTGCCAACAGGTGCTATTTCGGTCTCAATAGGCAATTGAGTAGTAGAGACCTCTCTCGCGCGACAAAACTATCACTCTACAAGGCACTCATCCTTCCAGTGCTTCTTTACGGCGCGGAAGCCTGGACCGTGTCGCTAACTGATGCAGCTGCCTTGGGAGTTTTCGAGAGCAAAGTACTGCGCAAAATCTTTGGTCCTATTCGCGTTGGCGATGACTACCGCATCCGCACCAACCAGGAGCTGTATGAGCTCTTCAACGACATGGACGTTGCTCAGCGTATCAACATCCAGCGGCTTCGCTGGCTCGGACATGTCGTTAAGATGGACGAGGATGCTCCAGTTAAACGCGTGTTCGATGCGGTAGTCAGCGGCCGTCGGCGGAGAGGACGACCGTGTCTGCGTTGGAAAGACCAAGTGGAAGGGGCCCTGTCTTCGCTCGGTGTGACCAACTGGAGAAGGCGCGCGCAATGCAGAGGCGCCTGGAGAGACGTTTTAAGGCAGGCCGTAACCCGGTAATCGGGTTGGTATGGCCACATAAGAAGAAGAATACGACAAGTTGGTCCCGAATTCCAACATAATCGGCCACCTTACGAATGGCAGTGAGATGATTCTGATATGCACTCAGGTCGGAGCTGGGAGGTATATAGGAACAAGTAAAAAAGATAAAGGAATTATTAAAAAACACTTTTACCGCAATGAACTCAATACCAATAGGAAAATTTAGAGATAGTAAATGAGATTCTAAGGCGGCATTAACAGCAATAAGAACACCACCACCACGACCGGGAAACCGGTCAAGCCTGTAGGTTACATAGGAGTTAACAAAAATCTCAGAATCATATACAGATGCATTTAGCCAGGTTTCAGAGAAAGCAATAACATCAGAATCAAAAACTACGCTATTAGTGAAAAGTCTACTAAGTTTAGAGAGGAGACCACGCACATTCTGATATTGAATGGTGAGTATAGTATTTAGTTTTTTGAAGCAATGTTAGCTACAGGTATAGAGGAAGTTATATTAGATGCTAAAGGCTTTTTTGATTGTTTAATAAATTCATGCACTATAGTATGAGTAGGCCAGAATGAAGGATTTAGTATAGTAGAGAAGAGAGAATCAGGGACACTGATCTTAAACGAGGAGATATCGCGCTTATACTTAAAATTGAACTTAAATACTTCAATTTCGTTTGGAGATATTTTTAGTTTCTCACAAATTGATTAACGCAACTTTCGGATGCCGAAGGCATAAGCCTGGAGGCAAAGATGGACCTTTTAGGTGCCACTCCAACCAATGAATCCGAATGGTCCGCTGTTGAGGGGGCGGCGGGTATGGGGACACCACTCAGAACGGTGACAGACGACGGAGCATCAGTCACCATGTTAGAGGCCGTGGTGGCTGGCTTAGCAGATACAGTTAGGGCTGTAGAACCTACAGTCAAACTGGTGCCAGTGTCTACAACAATAGCATTGGCTTTGCCCGAGTCACCAGCAGCGGCTGAAGAAACTGGGATTGGAGTTGCAAAAGAGATAAGTTGCGTCGGATGGGGAGTTGTAGACGAGTCCAACCCTGTTGGCTTAGAATTAATTACATTTTGTTCTATAATTGGCATGTTTGCCTTTTTGCGCTTAGGAGAAACTCTCATAAGCTGCAAATTACCAAACATGCTTGATAGTGCAGCAAACTTATCTTGAAGGGAACGGAAATCCTTATAAAGGTCGTCAAATCCGAGTTTGGTTTGGCGCATGAAGGCTTTCATCTCTACTTCAGCGGAACGACAAGTAGTGCAGGTCCAGTTTAGGCCTTTGCCCTCTCGAATGTTGTCGATGACACGGCCGATCAGACCGGCACATTTTAAATGAGCCATGTTGTCGCACATCCAGCATGCAACATAGGATTCGGTTTGAATACCGCTCCATTTGCAAGAAGGATAGCAACACAACTTTGGGTCACTCATGATAATATTTAGTTAATTATTTATTTATTTATGCTCAACAAATGTAGAAGACAGTCTTATAGAGTACAAGCGTATAGTGTCAAAATAGTTTTGCTCACTAATGTATAAAAATACACAAAAATAACGCTCAGAACAAAATTTACGCGGAACCGTTATAAAGTTGATGCAGGCAACAACAAAGACAGTTGGCAAGCACAGCACAAAACGGAAAGCGCAAAACGACGCACGAGAGAACAAAAACAAAAAGCACGCAATGAGAAGATTCGCAACAACAAATTGAGCGAATATATCAAAAACAAGAGAAACACAGCAACAATTAAATTGCCCTGATATTGCTTAATAAAATATTAAAATAAGCAAAATTGACACAATTAAAGTTTAAAACGTTAATCTCTTTGATTAAGATTATTGATTATTGTTATTAGCTCACTTAGGTAGAAAAATTAAATTTTTGTTTGATGTCATCGGAAAATTTTTAAATCTTACAAATTTTCAATTCAAGAGTCACTTCTGCATTTGAATATTATATTTTTCAGTGATTTACTGGGTTTCCTATTCGCCTGGTACTTTGAAATCAAATTGCTAGTTAAAATAGTTTAAAATTGGTAAGAAATCAATGCAAAATTGTAAACTCTTTCAAGTTTTCAATGCAAGGGTCACTTCTGCATTTAAATTGTATATTTAATATTATATTTTTAAGCGATTTAGTAGGTTTCCTATTCGCCTGGTAGTTTGAAATCAAAATGCCAGTTAAAATAGTTTAAAATGGGCCAGAAATGAACGCAAAATTTTATAATCTTTCATGTTTTTTCTCGCAGCTATTATTGCTCTTTTGGGACAAAATCTCGCATGCGAAAAAAAATGAAAAAATCTTTTTACTCTGCCGATTAGCTTAAGTCTGAGACTAAAAGCTCAATATGTCAGCAGGTCGAGCCCGATCGCCACCACCTTTAGGGTGTGGATTTCGGTGGGTCAGCAGCTATAAAAGAGCTGCTGCAGCCTGCTTCAGCCTGCTTCAGCCTCTTTTTTTCTGACTCCGATTCGAAACCGCCGCCAGTCGACGTAAACATTTTTTTTAAACTTAAAGTTAATACATATTTGTGCTACGTGATAAAAAAAATTATTTTTTTTTTAATAACTAGAAAAATTTAAATTTCAATAAAGCCGGAAATTTATTAAACAAACGAAATCAACGAAAAGACAAGGTACAATTATCACCTTTCCCATAGTGGAGTCGCAAATTTAAAAAAAAAAAAACTTTCTTAAACAAAATTATAAGTATATTACATATGTAATATCCCAGCTGTCGAGACAGCTCTAATCAGTAACAACTAAAGCGTAACACACGCGTAACACAACGTGAAAACGAATTATTCGCCCACGACCAATTTTTGTACATTTGGTGTGTGCACCAGCAACGATCGTTTTTGTTCTGGTTTGTGCATATACATATGTATTTATGTATGTATCAGCAAAGCAATCAGCACGTGTGTATGTACATATGTATGTATATACCCGCAAGAATTGTTGATGCGTAGTATGCATTTGAAAAAAGTAGTTACAAATTTTGCAGTAGTTATTGTGCCTGTGTGCACCAGCTGTTTTCTTTGTCTTGCTGTGCAGCATCACTTGCATTGCTTTTGTCACTTGCCAAAATAATTAGTCGCATGAAGAAGTAGATACGCAAAAAAAAAGAAAAAATGCCGCGACCAAAAAACGAAGAGTTGAGGAAATTTTTTGACTATTGTGAGGATAATAAAGTATATACATATATGCAAGAACGGAGACTGCAACAAAGTATTAAAAGGGCATGCCGCTAATTTGGAGCGGCATTTAAAAACTTTTCACCATTCAATTTATGACCTTTATATTGGGAAAAAAAGTGCTATAAATTTAAGTTCAAATAAATCAAAAGAGATAGTTAAATTTAGTGGTACAGCCTATAAGGAAAATATAGAAAAGGCGATTGTAAAGCTTTTTACGAAAAATGGGAGACCCCTTCGCATGGCTAAAGACATGGCATTCAAAATTTTAACGAAACCATTGCTAGAAGCAGCAAACATAATATTGAATGAGCACAATGTTGTTGAATAAATTGCCGAATTTGCTTCAAATTTAAAAAAACAAATAGCAAATGAACTTAGTGGAAAATTAATATCTTTAAAAATTGATTCAGCAACAAGGTTGTCTGTAAGTGTGTTGGGCGTTAATGTGTAGTACATTAGCAACAGCTGCATAACAATAAAGACGCTTGCAATAAAGGAGCTTAAGGACCGGCACACAAGCAACTATTTGAAATGTGTTTTGCTGGAAGTTTAAGAAGAATATGGAATAAACTTGAACCAGGTTTTAACAATAACAACGGATAATGGAGCAAATATGGTAAAACCCGTCAATGATTTAAACCACACAACAGAAGCAGACTCTAAAAATTTCGTTGATATTGAAGCCTTATCTGTCGACAAAAGTCTGTCTTTAGACAACGTTACAAACGTTAGATGGGAGCGCACACCTTACAACTTTGTGTGATGGACGTCCTTAAAACAGGAAGCATCAAGGAAGAGCTGGAAAATATTCGAATGGTTTCAAGAAAACTTAAAACTCAAACTTATATTAACCTGCTGAAAAACGGTTGCCATAAAATGCCCATCTTAGATTGTCCAACTAGATGGAACTCCACATATCTTATGTTAGAAAGACTAACAGAGTTAAAGGAATTTATTAATTTGATCAAAGCTGATAACCCATTTTTCGAAGTGAGCGAAGAAAGCTGGGCTTTCATAAACGAATTTTTGACTGTTTCCAAAATTACATATTCAGCGTCAAAAAAGTTGCAATCTGAAGACTTAATCTATAGCGACTTATATATAGAAATTTTAAATGTTATTTTAACATTGGAAAGTCTTCCGACAACGGAATTATGCAAAAAATTAATTGTACAGTCAATAAGCGCAAATCTATATTATTTGAGAGCGACTTATTTTTATCAGCAATATTTTTGGACCCTAGGGTTAAATTAAAGTTGACTCCAGATCAGACGGCCAAAGCCAAACTCTGCATAATAGAATTAAATACGCGATTTTCAGCCTTGAAAGGTATACCAATGCAAAATCAGATCATTTATTTTTTATATAATTTACCTTTATTTACAGAAAATAATACAACTATATCAACATCGTCTTTAATTGTTGATGCAAATGCAGTACTGCCAACACCATTGAGAAATTTGGATAATTTATTAGAAGCGCATCTAAGTAACATAGATCAAGGGACTTGTGAAGACAATACAATTAAAAATATAGAAGTCGAATCTTATGTATGAGCGGCAGAGTCGTTTAGGTTTAACGGAAAATATTATTGAATTTTGGAAGAATCATGGGAGTTCACTCTCAAAGATAGCCAATGTTGTGTTAGCAATCCCATGCACACAAGTAAGCGTTGAGCGATTATTTTCTGCTGTAAAATATATTTTACAAGAGCAGCGAAATAAACTAACTGCAACAAATTTAGAAAATATTTTATTAGTAAGGACAAACGGCAAATTTGAGTATATTTTTTAAGCTTTAATAAGTCTATATTTTTAAGTTTCAATGAAGTTTGCATTTTTGTTTTTTTTTTATTATATTAACTGTTGTTGAATTTAATGTTTTTTGTTATGTGTTAACGGCGTTATTGAATACCTTTTTTACAAATATTTTTTAGTTTTATCATTTTTATTATTTGAAATTATATTGCTTAAGTTATCATGAATATTCTTTATTTTATTTACATTAAAAATTAAAAAAAAATTCTCTTTCAATTGTTTAAAATTCGTATGTATGCACCAGCAAAAAGATACAAATTCAATTGTACCAAAGTATGTTATATAGAACAACGTAGTACGCGTTCCATGCATTTAAATAAAATGTAAAAGACGCATAATAGGTACATACATAATAAGGAGGCAGCGACAAGACAAAAAAATTATGTATTTCTTGCCGATAACTGTTTCCCAATGACAATATAGTACATACTAAGATGTGTACGCAAAATTTTTAGAGCTCTAAGGTGCGGGCGGCCAGAGTACAAAACCGCCAAATTTTTAGATTTGAGCGTGCATACCCTTTCGGAGCATGTGATTACTATGCCACTTCATAACCATTTTTGACTTAACACTAATAAATGCATACACAAAAAGCAAAAAGAGTATTTTGCTATCGACACCCAAAAAGTAAACTGTATCATTTAAACTGTTACCCATGTGCCGCGTGCTTCACAAGCAAATAAAAAAATTTTCTCAGCAACTATCCTAGACAAAGACAGTCGCAACGCAACTGAAAATTATGCTTACAGTAAGCCTATATGCATACACAAAGCAAAAACACCTCGTTGCTAGTGCATACACACGCACAAAAATTGGTCGCGGCAGACTTACTCTACATACATATATGTACATAAAAAATGAACCAAACGACAATTATTCGTTCACGAATTCTTCGCAGCTTAAGTTCTCTTGTTCAGTTCATTTTCCGAGCACCTTTCGACATCGGTTTTCTTTTCGTGCCAGTGCACAATTAATACAAAAGCAAATCAAATGTACTTTATTTTCATTTTCAATTGTTTGTGTTTTCTTCTCGGCAAAGCACGAAACTGAACGAAAAAGCACTTTACGTTTAGTTTATTTTCGTACTCTGCATCTGAGGTCGTTAACCGCCTTAGTTAGATGCACTGCCGTCCCAGCTGGTCGAAAATTCCCGCCAACGAGCTTTAAGCTCGCACTGCCCACCCAGCTTCCATCGAGACGAACCCAGTCCAAGCGCGATTTAAGAACAGGCGCAACGATGATCGTCGAGCGGGTGTCGAAATTGTATAACTCGTAGTGATATAAGAAAAAAATAATAATTTGGCAAAACAGAAATTTAAAAAAAAAAAAACATTATTAACCGCAAAGAAATAAGTATAAAAATAGTGTTAATCATAAAAAAAAAAAGAAAAAAACCCATCATTGCGCCCTTGTGAGGAAAGAAAAAACGTGGTCTCAAAAAAAAAAAAAAAATATAGCAAATATATATATGTATATAGTGTCCAATAATATCTCTATAATATATATTTATATATATAAGTTAACACAACACTTCACTTCAAATAAAAAGTGATTTTATAATTTATATACATATATAGCTAATTGCCTCAACGCAACGTCAAATATATATATATGTATATAGATCAAATATAGAGCATGTTAGAGAAAAGTATACATACATATATATATAAATCTATAAAATAGTGCAAAAAAAAAAAAATAAAAAAAATTAACTAAAAGAAATGTGGCACTAAAAAAGAAAAAATTTGCAGTAAAAATCATAAAAATAAAATAAATTACAGCCCCCGCCCCCCTCTGAGTTGTACAAATTTTTTTTTATTTAAATTTTTTTTTGTATGAACAACAAAAATGTGCAAAATTATAATCACTTTCAGCAACAATTGAAAGCAGCAATTCCCGATGGAAGGCCTTCCAGCGTTGGATCGCGCAAAACGCATGTAAGTTGTTTTTACCACACGTTATTGTTGTTCCATTTATTTTTCGCCGCGTTATTATATGTGCTTACCGAAAGCTCTGTGCAAGTTCAAATAAAGCTCAATGTTATACCCTCACAAGATTGCAATGTTTGAGTCCATTAGTTTTTCTAGAATTTTGATTTCTTTAAAATAATAAATAATAATAATACCTTAAGACGCGCCAATTTTGTTACAATTTTTAATTTTCGTTTATTTTAATTTTACATTTTTTTTTTAATTTAAAAAAAAAAAAATATATAGTTAAAAAAAAAAAATTTATATAATAATAATATATAAGCATACCATCACCACCGAATATTAGCTTAACATTTTTTTATAAGCGAATTGTAAATGAAGATCGTAGACCAGTAAAGTAAGACCAAAATTATGTATTTTAAAAATAGGAATTTAAATAAATTGTTATAAAATTAAAAATTTAAAAAACCCCCGAACTTAAGTAATTTTCATTTAAAAAGTGAAAAATAATAAAAGAAACTTAATGTTAAAGTACCTAAGAATCTATTAATAATTCTAAAAAAATACGTCGCGTTGGGGGACACGCGAGGGCAGACGTCGTTGACGGTCGTATCTTACATGCAAATTTTATGAAGTAATTCTATGAAAGTTTTTGAAGTATTTTCTTAATTTTGTTTTTAAGTTAATCTTTGTTGCTTAATTAGACTATTTGTATTTAAATTGTTAGTTTAGGAGCGGTCCCCCAACGCGACGTATTTTTTTAGAATTATTAATAGATTCTTAGGTACTTTAACATTAAGTTTCTTTTATTATTTTTCACTTTTTAAATGAAAATTACTTAAGTTCGGGGGTTTTTTAAATTTTTAATTTAATTTTTTATTTCATACTTTTTATAGGTAGGTTAGGTTAAGTTAGCCTTTAGTATATTATAATATACTTACTATAATTTAGATTCTTGTTAAGGTATAGATTACATTTAAGGTCAAGCTCGTTTGCTTTTTTTACGCATTCTCCCCACTTTCACTCCCCACAACTTTTAAACGGCTCGACCGATTTTCATCATGTCTAGGAACACTCGCACATAAGTCACCTTTAATACAAAAAAAAAATAAATTGAAATCACTGCATGAGTTCGGGAGTTACGATGCCACAGACAGACAGACAGACAGACAAATTTTAAGCCAATCGGACAAAGTTGATGTTTTTAACTTCAAATGGCCATAACTTCTAAGCGAGAAGAGATAGAGCAAAAATAGCCTCAGATTCGAATCAGTGGCGTCGTCAGCTTTAATAGGACCAAATTTTAGGCCAATCGGACAAAGTTGATGCTTTTAACTTCAAATGGCCATAACTTCTAAACGAGAAGAGATAGAGCAAAAATAACCACATTTTCGAATCAGTGGCGTCGTCAGCTTCAATAGGACCAAATTTTAGGCCAATCGGACAAAGTTGATGCTTTTAACTTCAAATGGCCATAACTTCTAAACGAGAAGAGATAGAGCAAAAATAACCTCAGATTCGAATCAGTGGCGTCGTCAGCAACAATAGGACCAAATTTTAAGCCAATCGGACAAAGTTTATGTTTTTAACTTCAAATGGCCATTACTTCTAAGAGCAAAAATAACCTCAGATTCGAATCAGTGGCGTCGTCAGCTTCAATAGGATGAAATTTTAAGCCAATCGGACAAAGTTTATGTTTTTAACTTCAAATGGCCATAACTTCTAAACGCGAAGAGATAGAGCAAAAACGCGAAGAGATAGAGCAAAAATAACCTCAGATTCGAATAAGTGGCGTCGTCAGCTTCAATAGGACCAAATTTTAAGCCAATCGGACAAAGTTTATGTTTTTAACTTCAAATAGCCATAACTTCTAAACGCGAAGAGATAGAGCAAAAACGCGAAGAGATAGAGAAAAAATAACCTCAGATTCGAATCAGTGGCGTCGTCAGCTTCAATAGGACCAAATTTTAAGCCAATCGGACAAAGTTTATGTTTTAAACTTCAAATGGCCATAACTTCTAAACGCGAAGAGATAGAGCAAAAATAACCTCAGATTAGAATCAGTGGCGTCGTCAGCTTCAATAGGACCAAATTTTAAGCCAATCGGACAAAGTTTATGTTTTTAACTTCAAATGGCCATAACTTCTAAACGCGAAGAGATAGAGCAAAAACGCAAAGAGATAGAGAAAAATAACCTCAGATTCGAATCAGTGGCGTCGTCAGCTTTAATAGGACCAAATTTTAAGCCAATCGGACAAAGTTTATGTTTTTAACTTCAAATGGCCATTACTTCTAAACGAGAAGAGATAGAGCAAAAATAACCTCAGATTCGAATCAGTGACGTCGTCAGCTACAATAGGACCAAATTTTAAGCCAATCGGACAAAGTTGATGTTTTTCTCCCCACTTTTACTCCCCACAACTTTTAAACGGCTCGACCGATTTTCACCAAACATGTCTAACAACACTCGCACATAAGTCACCTTTAATACAAAAAAAACTAAATTGAAATCACTGCATGCGTTCGGGAGCTACGATGCCATAGACAGACAGACAAACAGACAAACAGACACGTCAAACTTATAACACCCCTCTTTTTGCGTCGGGGGTTAAAAATTGAAATTATCATGATGTGTTAAAAATTTTGAGATTTTCCTGACTGGCATAGGCATATAAGGTGTAGGCAAGGTTTTTTTAGGGGGTTTTGACTATTTTTGTAGCCAAAACCATGGTAGGGATAGGGTCTATACCCTGTACTACGAGGGGCAACTACCACCTCAGCCCTCGTCACAACTGGACCAATTAATTAATTCCCCCTGCTTTGTTTTTTTTTATAAAGCAAGACCCGTGTAAGCAATTCAAGAGTGAAACTCTTTTTTTAGGGACTCTATAAAAATCAATATATGCTATCTGGAGGCAAAGGTGTAGCAAAACCCACCCCACGCACCCAAGAGCTAGGGAATTAAAGGGTCCCGCCTCGTTACTTCCTTGTCGTCCCGTAGTTTTGTTAAAACAAAAATATAACTAGTAGTTATGATGGATACACAAGTTCAAGCTAAAATTATCGGGGAACCTACCCAGCGAGTGCCAAACCAAGATATTACTAATACTACCATTCCCGATTGGGCTACAACTTCCGTAAGGCCGCAGTCCAAGTGCGTTAGGTTATGCGCAAATTTTCATTAACTTTGTATTTTAATCGAAGGATTAAATTTTTGTTATTTTTTGGAGCTGTTTTGACAACGTATGTTCAAGAAGGTCAAGTTCAAGCTAAAGTTATCGGGGAACCTACCCAGCGAGTGCCAATCCAAGATTTTACTGATACTACCAATCCCGATTTGGCTACAACTTCCGTAAAACCGCAGTCCAAGTGCGGTAGGTTATGCGCATATTTTCATTAACTTTGTATTTTAAACGAAGGACTCAATTTTTTTAATTTTTTTTTTGTTGCTGTTTTAACACAGTTTGCTGAAGAAAGTCAAGTTCAAGCTAAAGTTATCGGGGAACCTACCCAGCGAGTGGCAAACCGAGATATTACTAATACTACCATTCCCGATTGGGCAAACACTTCCGTAAGGCCGCAGTCCAAGAACGGTAGGTTATGCGCATATTTTCATTAACTTTGTATTTTAATCAAAGGATTCACTTCTTGTTATTTCTTGGAGCTGTTTCGACTCACCTGCTCAAGAAGGTCAAGTTCAATCTAAAGTTATCGGGAACCTACCCAACGAGTGGCAAACCGAGATATTACTAATACCACCAATCCCGATTGGGCTACAACTTCCGTAAAGCCGCAGTCCAAGTGCGGTAGGTTATGCGCATATTTTCATTAACTTTGTATTTTAATCGAAGGATTCAATTTTTGGTATTTTTCGAAGCTGTTTTGACAACGTATGCTCAACAAGGTCAAGTTCAAGCTAAAGTTATCGGGGAACCTACCCAGCGAGTGGCAAACCGAGATATTACTAATACTACCAATCCCGATTTGGCTATAACTTCCGTAAGGCCGCAGTCCAAGAAAGGTAGGTTATGCGTATATTTTCATTATCTTTGTCTTTAAAACAAAGATTCCATTTTTGTAATTTTTTTATTTGATAAATTCTTTACTATTACAGTCGTATATACATAATATTCTTGGTGAATTCATTTGTGTATATAAAGTTCGGCGGATATTAATTAGTGTTGATGAATAATGTGATTGAAGCAACAATTTTGAATGGCAAACTTAATGGAGAAGATGTATTGTTGCCAAGAATACTGATGATACCTACTGATATGCCATTTAATTTAAGCGCTTACAGTTTCCTATTCGACTCGCTTTCTGGCAGGAGTACAAGCATGGTCAGCAGTTATGAAGAAGTAACTGTTCCGGTGACACGAGGTTGCCCACAGGGGTCCATCAGCGGTCCATTTATATGGAACATGATGATGGATCTACTTCACCAGCGCTTGGAGCCGCACTGTGCGCTCAGCGCGTATGCAGACGACCTGCTTTTCTTCTTTGAAGGCAATGCGCGCGCTGCTCTGGAGCTGAAAGGCAGTGAACTGATGTCCATCATAGGTGCTGGGGAGCGTGTCCACCAGCAAGACATCTGTCATCCTACCTTACTATCTGCAAGCAGGTATGGTGTGCCATCCCCCAGCATCTGACGGCGCTATTTTCACGCTGTGTAGCTGAAGGCTGTTTCCCTACAGAGTGGAAGCGACTGAATTACCGGAGAATTTCGCGGAGACACCACCAGAGGAGCAAGCAACTGCACTGCGCTTGATTGTACACGATGTGTGAATGCCTTGACTGTTACTTGATTGTTACATGGACGTCGTGACGTCTATTGCACAAAACATTTCTATATCTTTTTTACAAAAAACAATCAGTATTAAAAGGGACTGCTCCATAAAAACTGCAACAATTAAAAATTATAATATAAGTTTCAATTGAGCAAATGCTAATAATTCAATCGGAAAAATCTTTCCAAGAATAGGTACCTGAACCGACATTATATAGTAGCAAAAAAAATATATCTGATAATCCTGAAACAGCTTTCCATTTTTATTTTATGACTTATTATGGAATAATGACAATATGGAAGAAATTTTTATAATGTTCATGCCTATTCAGAAACTATTCCAATTTCCATTTAGAAGAGCAATGTCACAATCGAATTAATTGAATCTATTGTGCAATTAGAGCCAGGATTTTTCAATGAAGAACCAGAATGTTTGCTCGCTGAGTTGAAAATTCTTTTCCAATCATGTGCAGGATTTACGAATTGTGGGGATATTTGTAAAGTAGTGTTTAGATTGCGAAATGTGATTCCCTTGGCGCACAAACTTGTTTTTTTCATTCTCACCGCTCCAGTTACATCAGCTTCTTGTGAACGCTCATTTAGTAAGCTAAAATTAGTTCTCAATTATCTGAAAACAACAATGGGCGATGATCGCTTAAATGAGTTGATGTTACTTTATTCTTCGAAAGATAAGGTTGACGAAATCAACCTGCGCGAAGTCGTTGAAAAATGGTCGGTATTGAAACACCGCAGAGTGAAAGTTACATTATTTAAAAAAATGTTAAGCACAAGAAAGCATTAAAAAGAAGTTTATCAATTATTAACACATCGTATTATGATCTCTTATCTGCTAAATTATTTCTGTACTAGTAACTATGTAGTGTTGTTATTTATCCAATATTGTATATTTATCTTATTACAATAAAATTCTACTGTAATACAATATATATTGCGATTTTTGAGAATTTATTAATATTCTTAACTAATCACTTTTACGAAATTACTATTCATGCAGTCGGTAATTTGTTGAATCGAGTCGGCATTTTGAGGCTCATTACCCCCCCACACTCAACGCTCTTGCTACGCCACTGGCTATATCCTATTGCGCAAAAGTGTTGATGCACACGCTGTCAGCTGTAAAGAGTCTAAGAGCAATGAGGAAAGTGGTTTGGTGGAATACCAGCCTTAGTACCAAGCGCCATGAAGTCAGGAGACTCATGCGTAGGCTCCAGAATGCACGTCGGAGTGTCAACGACGATGCTGAGCAGCTTGCTATTGAACTATGGATTTCCGTACGCCAATACAAGAAGCTAATTCTGTCGGCGAAGAAGGAGAACTGGCGACGCTTCGTGGAAGAGCATTCTGATGACCCATGGGGGCAAGTCTACAAGATTTGCAGAAGGCGTAAGAAGAGCACTGAGATAGGAGCACTTCATTCGGATGGCAGGCTAGTCGTAACCTGGCACGACTGTGCGCGAGTGCTCCTCCGTAACTTTTTTCCTGTTGCAGAGTCTGATGCCCCCCTGCCATTCCGGATGGTGCTCCTCCTGCACTCGAAGTATACGAGGTAGGTGCCTGCGTCGCCAGGTTGAAGAGCAGACGCTCGCCTGGACTTGATGGTATCACCGGCACTTTCTGCAAGCAGGTATGGTGTGCCATCCCCCAGCATCTGACGGCGCTATTTTCACGCTGTGTAGCTGAAGGCTGTTTCCCTACAGAGTGGAAGCGACCCAGAGTGGTTGCGTTGCTCAAAGGGCCCGATAAGGACAGGAGCGATCCTGCTTCTTATCGTGGAATATGCCTGTTACCAGTGTTTGGGAAAGTGCTTGAAGGCATAATGGTAAATCGACTAACAGACGTGCTTCCGGTAGGCAACAGATGGCAATTTGGCTTCAGAGCTGGAAGTTGCGTGGAGGACGCCTGGAGACACGTCGTGAGCACTGTCGAGGCCAGCTCGGCGCGATATGTGCTCCGAATTTTCGTGGACTTCAAGGGTGCCTTCGACAACTTGGAATAGGATGCCGCGCTACGCCGAATCGTTGACTCAGGATGCAGAGAAGCCAACTTATGGCGAAGTTTCTTCTCTGGCAGGAGTGCAAGCATGGTCAGCAGTTATGAAGAAGTAACTGTTCCGGTGACACGAGGTTACCCACAGGGGTCCATCAGCGGTCCATTTATATGGAACATATGCATGATGGATCTACTTCTTCAGCGCTTGGAGCCGCACTGTGCGCTCAGCGCGTATGCAGACGACCTGCTTCTCATCGTGGAAGGCAATGCGCGCGCTGCTCTGGAGCTGAAAGGCGGTGAACTGATGTCCATCATAGGTGCTTGGGGAGCCGAAGTTGGAGTAGCCGTGTCCACCAGCAAGACATCCGTCATGCTGTTGAAGGGCACACTGTCTCCCAACAGGCGGCCACTAGTGCGATTTGCTGGAGCAAATCTGCCATATGCAGTGAAATGCCGTTACCTGGGCATCACAGTCGCCGAGCGGTTGAATTTTCAACTGCATATCGCGTCCTTACGTGATAGGCTGGCTGGAGTCGTTAACGGTTTGGCACGCGTACTGCGGGTCGACTACAGTGTAAGTCCTCGCGACAAGCGGACCATATACACCGGACTCATGGTGCCTTGTGCACTGTTTGGTGCCTCAGTGTGGTATGCCCTGGTGATGAGACGAGCAAACGCCAGGAGGCAACTGCTGTCCTGCCAGCGGCTCATCCTGCGTGGCTGTGTGTCGTACAGTATCCACTGACGCCATGCTGGTGCTAGCTGGAGCTCCCCCTTTTGACCTGGTTGCTATGAAAATAGCAATTAGGTTCAAACTTAAGCGTGACTACCCGCTTGTGGAAGGCGATTGGTTGTTTAACCGAGATTTAACAAATTGGACGGACAAAATGGCCCTGCTGGACGAGGAGCTGCTACGTGCGTGGCAGCACAGATGGGATGAGGGAGACAGACACTGGCGTGTCACTCACCGATTTATCCCAGAGGCAAGTTTCGTGTTCAGGAGACGTGATTTTGGCTTCAACACACGTGTCGGATTTTTTCTGACTGGACATGGATCGTTTAATGCTTTCCTGCATACAAGGCGCTTGAGTAACACGCCCGCATGCTTATGTGGCGCTGAGCTTGAGGATTGGCAGCACATCCTTTGTGTATGCCCGCTGTATGCAGATGTGCGATGCCTTGATGGACTAGGATTATACGAAACGGACGGACAATGGAACTTCCCTAGAGTGTTGGCGACACCTGAGAGGATGAGGCTGCTGGCAGCATTCGCCGAAGTATTTATATTATTTATGTATTATTTATGCGGCGACGGCGGATGATCGGACCAGAGACGGCAGATGGGTGACCAGTCCCGGGCATTGGATGCCAAAACTGGCGTGGTTCCCCAAATCCGAGTCTGTCGGGACTGAAAGGGGAGGGCACACCGAGCCCTTAATTTCGGTACCACGGGTTGAGTTCACGTTCCAAGCGTGCTCATTGAGGTTGGCCCCCTTATGGGAGCATCGTGGTGAATGTGTTTGAAACCTACTGTTGGCGCCTAATGCAGCCAATTTATAAATTTAAAGTTAAATAATTAGACAAAAAAGAAATTAAATTGAATTGTGTAAATTAACGTAAGAATTCAAGCATAAAATAGCTGAATGCTATAACTATTGTAGAGTTATATTGATACTAACTAAATTTTAGTATTAAATTTACTTAGTATTATAGTAATAAGCTTAATCGATGTGTAGCTTAGGCAATATCGACATCGATATAAAATTATTGTCAACTTTTGAAGTAAG